>CM066981.1:8780818-9380818 GCA_033971965.1 Cucurbita ficifolia
GCCATCTTTTTCTCAACAATCTCTTTGTCATTTGATCCAATAGCGTTCCGTTAGATAGGAACAGATTTGATAAATACTGATCACTCTCGGATGGAGTATTAGAACGGAAAAATCCATTATCTAATGAACTCTTGGTTCTAAGCCATCTCTGGTGATGAATCAACAATCCGAAGTCCTTTTCTGGCATATTCTTGATCAACCAGCCTTTATATATACATATAGGAAGATCCGTTTGGGAAGTAAGCAGCCCCTTTTACATCTCTTCGTCTGCAAAGAATTCTCGATGCGAAAACACAGAGACAAAAGGCTGATCTTTGAATAGGAAAAAGAGTGGATCTGCGGGATCCCAAATGAATTGGCTTATTCGCAAAAAAGTCTTGTTCGTTGGAAGATCTATCTCGTGTCTGGTACTGCACGGTTCCACTCTGCAAGAACTCCGAATCATTCTCTTCATCAGAAATGATCCGCTTGCCCCGAAATGACCTAGCCCAATAGGGAAATCCCAATTCATTGGGCCTTTCGATACAATCAAATAGAAAGCCCCAAGGGCGCCATATTCTAGGAGCCCAAACTATGTGATTGAATAAATCCTCCTACATCTGTTGCGGGTCGAGGACTCCTTCCCCTTCTTCAAACTCCGATTCGTATTGTTCATAGAGAAATCTCTGATCAACGATAGAACAAGATCCATTTGGTATCATATCTCAGGGATTCCTGGGTTCGGGCCGAAGAAGCAATGTCACTCGATCATTATCAAATCGACTGCAATCTTTTTCTGTCCGTGAGGATCCCAATCCCAACGGAGCGCCTTCTACTTATAATAGGCCATGAACTAGATCAGAATCATTCTCAACGAGTACATCAGAAGTGATCCCATTTTGTTCATCGGGTCCGGATAGAGACCAAAGGTCTTGAACGACCGATCCGGCAGAACCACTCAAAAGAGAAAGAAGTCTCGTTAATTTCTTCATGCTCGTTCCAAGTTCGAAGTACCATTTGTACAAAGAAGAACCCCCTATTGTTACATTATTTCTTCTTCATATAGATAGATATATGATCTATGGAGCAATTACTTAGAAGTACATTTTGTGCAACAGCCCTTCCTATCTGATAGAAAAGGATCCCATGATCCTGAACCGATCTTACCTGGGATCGCAAATCCCAAGTTTGTCTATGAAGAGCAGATCTAATTAGATTCGTGTCTATAATTGATTTCTTCTGCATAATACTAATCGATAGGGCCTCATTGGTAAGTGCTACAAGATCTCGTACATTGGAACCCATGGTTATGGAACCGAATGGAAACCGAAATCCATTAGTATGAAACATTTTCTTTTCCAAGTGAAATCCCCTAGTATATGAAAGAGTGGAGCTATTAAAGCGGGATCCCTTTTTGGTTGTTGTGGAATAAGAAGCCTTCGTATTTTAATGCATGTTTCACAAATTTATTCGGAGCTATTAGAGCGGGATCCAGTTTTTGGGGAATATGGGTCGAATCAATAATAACAATGAATGAATATTTCTAGTGGAACATGGAATTTTCACAATCCGATAGGGGAGAGATAGTTCACTTTATAGACCAGGGGGATAAGTAATTCGACGCTTAGTTCACATCCAGATCATGAATGTTTGGAACCGTAAATACAACGAGTTTACAGTTCCAGAATAAATAGGAGAAAGATCAGAGAAAGATCAGTAGTGAAACCCTTGTTTACAGTCGAGTAAATGAATAGGAAAAGTAGTTCACTCGAATTAATGTTTCGTCTTTCCTTACGAATTACCTCATAAATGGCCCTAAAAATAGGGAGAGGTGAATGAGTTTACAGTTCAATGACCCTCAAAATAGGGGAATAGAGTCAAACAAAGGTGAAGGAGTTTACAGTGAAAGAATAGAGGTTCAGGGGCGAAGCCGCTCGACCGATAGGGAGAGGAGAAAGAGCGAAGCCAGCCGCTTGACTGAGTGAAATCACTCTCATTCATCTCTGTCCTTATTACTTCAAAAACAGCCCTAAAAATAGGGAGGGGATTGAATTAATAATAAATGGTCTTTACAGGAAAAAGAGTGAAATCAGTCTCATTTAGCCGAAAATGAACTTAAATACCGGGCAAATGAACTCAAATACTGGGAAAATGACCTAAAATACCAAGAAAATGGCCAAAAATGGCCCTAAAAATAGGGAAAGGCATCAACTCTCATTAATTAAAGCTGCTTTTGTTAGTGAAAAAGCAAAATGGCCCTTTTTCACGGGAAAGTATCAACAAAATAATAAACAGCTTTTGTTAGTGAAAAAGAGAAATGGACGAAAATCCCGGGAAAGTATCAAAAAAAGAATCAATGGTCTTTAAAGGATAATGATAATTCATCAGGAGTCTTTGTCTTGTCTCCCTTCTTTCATTCATTTACTCTCCTCTCCTGTAAAGGGTCCGGAGCTTCTCATCCATCCAGCCTATTTACCTTCTTCAATCAGGGAAAGAACAATAATGGATGGTCATAGAGGTTTAGGTTCAGTAGTTCACTCCCATTCTTTTTTCCTCTTTCCTTTTATTTACTCGACTGTAAACTCTCATATCGGTTCAAGAGATTGATAAAGGTTCGGGATTGAATATTCATTGATTCTTCTTTCTTTTCTTTCTATTTATAATTGTAACAAAGAAGGAGAGAAGCGAAGCAGCTTTACCTCGTTCAATCAGTCAAAGGTTCATGAGTTTACCTTGTGAAATCAGGAGAAGGAATCATGAGTCTTGACTCTCCCTTTTTTCACAGTAAAGGATAGGTGATTGAGCTGCAAGGAATTGACTCTCCCTTCTGTTTCCCTTCTTTCTTTCACTGTAAACTCGTTCAATCAGTCAAATGTTTAAGGTTTTCTCTTTCGTATTTCCTTTCTCTTTTTCTTTCATTTTCTTCTTCTTCAGCTACCTAACAAAATGATTCTAATTCGGATTCTTTACAGTCTCGCTGCTTCGCACCTTTCCCAACTTTGTGTCGGTTTTCTTCTGGCCATGGCAGTAATTATATGACACTGGTATGAATTTAGTTCTCTCCTGCTGAGGAGCAAAATCGAAAAAGGCTTAGGCATTTCCTGTGTTGGAATTCCAGCCTTCCTTCTCATCAATCATTCAAGATAAGCAAAATGAAAAGGATTCCGATTTCGCGTAGATTTACTTTGTTGGGGCGAAGCTGCTGGAACAAGACCTGAATTAGCAGACAATTATGCCAATATATTCCTCACTTCCTCGGGGCGGTCCGGCCGAGGGGGACCGAGAGGAATCGCGGATAAGATATTTGGGAGGAGGTTCTAGATTACAAAGTCTCACAAGAAAGAAATGGGTCTCCTTTGAGGAGAAGCAGGTGCAAAAGTAAAGTAGTCGTCATTGGATTTTCTTGAAGTTCAAACCTCGCCTGCAGAGGTTGGAGTCTGGGCCCAAGAAGAAGCGAAGCCAGAATGTCAGAGCCTTATTTGGTGAACAAAAATGATGAGCTGGAATTCCTCCCCAAAACTCGATCTACGGCGGGAATAAAAAACAAGAGAGACTTTTTCTCGAAATATGGACCAATGCCCTAATTTCAGAAGTAAAATGGCTAGGACAATTCTGGAAGGACCAAGGGGCCATTCCCTTGTCAAAAACTCAGTAATTTTCAAAGTCATTTTTCATTATTTAGCGAAATGGATTTTGGAATTTATTGGAGCAGATTGAAATAGAAGCCGATTCGACGAGATCGTTAGTCTTGGATGAATCTTCTTGAAAGGAAAAGGGGTCGATCAAGAGAGATTTGGTAATTCCAGATGTTCCACTTTCACGGGGGAATCGACTCTACGCCCCCATTTCGGTGCCCCACCCGGCCTCTATCTTTTTCCGAATATTCGCAAGAGCTCTTTCTTCTCTCAAATTCCTGTCCAAATTCCCTTGGTGATCAGGAGCGGGGACTCTACGTCTGGGCGGATCTTCTTGGTGGGACCGACAACCCGACCAGCTAAGAGCAACTCCAAGCTCCGGTAATCTTTTTCTTTTTCTTCACACCGGTTGACTTTTAACGGCAAACGCGGTTATTGGGAAATTTGTCTCTCATTGATGATGCAAAAACTTTTTCACTCTGATTTATGCAATTTTTTATTGGATTAGTCAAAATGTAACCCGAATTCTGTTAATCTTTTTCCCCCAATCTTTCTTCTTCGCTTAAAGATATGAACTGAGTGAGGAGGTCTTTCGCTTTTGCCAAGAGAGAATCTTGCTGCTTGCTGAGTGAGAGCGTAGACAATAGCGGCTTTAGAGACTTCTCTCTCGACTTTCAGACAAAAACTTTCTCCGCTGGAAGTTTCAGATTCTATTCTGGGCCTCTCCTTTGTCGCTTCGATTGTTGAGAGAATCAGATTGGTTCTATTAAGGACAGCAGAAAAGTGTCCGCTTGCGGAAACAGGGGAAGAAAGGGAAAGTGGAAGGGTAAGGAACTTCGTGTCGCGGCTGCTCTAGAGGAAAGCTTTCCCAGCAGGAAAACAACTTTCACGTTCAGAGAGCACTTTTTTCGTTGATCATTCCTCGTTCCCTATCGTGTGAATTCCACAGCTCATATGTTCTCCCCTGTGCCGAAAGCCACCGAACACTAAAAACCAACTTGCTTCATCAGGCAACAACGGTTCCGCCTGCAAACTCTGAGCGGGCTGCCAGGTTTCGCCCTTTATTTATTTGATGACATCTTTGACTAGAATTGAATGGGCAGAAATAGCCAGGTGGATTGAATCCAATCCCATCCATTGCTCTTTTTTCTTCTATCCACGAAATCTCATCAACGAATTCCGGCAAAATAGAAGATCAAACTACATCAACAACCGAGGGGAAATTCACCGGTCCTACCTAAATTCAATGATTAGAATAATGGAGAAGGGATAGATTCTCAAAAAAACGTATACTCTCACTTCCCCTTATGAGAGATTTCCAAAAGGTGAGATTTCGCAACCTATCTGACTAATAAGAAAAAAGGGGGTGCGCCCCATAATAAGAGTGAGCGCTCACTCTTTTGGGGAGAACCGCATCGAGACAAAATCAATGTTTCGGCCTGCAGGAGAGGCATCTGACTTTCCTACTGACTGAATCACTTAAATCAGTTGAAGGAGGTTTCTACAGGAAGAGTTGCGACTCCACGTCGGGGCGAGCAGGGGTTCAATACGAGTGGGCATGAACTGTAACCAAACAAAGAAAAGTCAAGCCAACCACGAATTCTTGGGAACCACCCTGTAAAGTCAAGAGCCTCGCCTAAAGGACCAGACTAGGAGCTGAGAAAGATCGAAAGCGCAACTTCTCATTCGAAGCAAGAAAATGGTCAGGTCACAACAAGCCGGAAGAGAGAGGAGTGGCCTTCTCAAAGGTTGGGGGTTGCTCTAAATCCGTTAAATACGAGCCCTTCCTTCTATATTTAATCTACGGCCTACCTCCTCGATACACTTGTGTCACAATGGCGTATCTTTTGAGTGAGGGAAGCCGGAGCATTGGTCAAGAGAGAGAAAGAAGAGGAACTATAGATCAAGAAAGTCACATTACTACACCAGACCAGATACACCAATTTTTGTTATCCTCTTTTTTTACTGACCGGATCGGTCACCCCTCAACAAACTAAGACATTTCTTCATCAATTCCTCTCACCCCCCTATCACAACAAGGCAGAGCTAACCCAACATTCTACTGCTAAAAGGCCAGCCCATTCGACGAAGCAATCTTGGACCCTCTTGGCTGCGCTGTGCTTGGATGCATTTGTATTCCACACGCCAGCGATGAGATTCAAACCGCCCCCATTCAGTGGTTCCCGTGCCACCACAATGGCATGGCATCGAAAGAGTGACCGGAACCTGTCCCTGACCAGCTCGTGAGTAGCATCTCGGGTCGGCACAGCGTAGCGTCAAAAGCAGGTATTTTTTATTGCTCCGCTGACCTTTTCTAGGCCTCCTTCCTACGGAACTGGATTGTCGATATCGACCGAATGTGTACTAACTGAAGAAGACAAAAGCTCTTTTTTCTGCAAGACTGCCTTTGAGAAGCCCTATCCATTGTCTTTCCTGCTGATCTTATTCAGACTCCAAGTGATTCCCTATTCAATTTTTCGATTTTCTTCTTCATTCAATATATGAAAATGGCAACTTACTAGACAAGGCAGAAGGTTGATTCTTTCCATAGATGCCCGATTCCTTTCCGATATGCGCTTCCCTTCCATCCGACTACACTGAACTCCTCCTAAAAAAGCGCGTAAGGGGAAACCAACCCTTTCCCCTTAGCCCTCTCACTCGCTAAGGAATGAAAGGCCACATCTAAGTCCAAAAAACTAGAATACGAATGAGATCCACAATGCCATCATTGTATGGCCAATAGTAGTACATGGCTTAACTTGACATCTTTTCTATCTTTCTCTTTCTCGAAGCAATTTGACCCACCCCTCTCCTATCCTGCCACTTATGACATTAAGAGCTCCAAGGCTTGAATACCGTTTTCTAATGCCCGGACTATGCAACTGGTCGAGCAACATACTTTTCTCATCTCGAGTTACTATATCCCTGGAGCTGTGACCGAGCAAGACTTTGTGTTAAGTCTAACCAGGTGTATTGCTCACGAGTAAGGGAATCCAAATACGACTTCAGAATGATATCAGCCTTTAAGCGCAAAGTATCAGCCGCGGAATCCGATGCGCCTGTGGCAGGTCGAAGCCAAAAAGTTCGGGATTTGTGGCTGGGTCGGGATGTGGTTCTTCAATTTCAATTGACTAAGATTCAATTTCATTCTCTTTGGCTTTTCCAGTATCTATAGAATGAAACGGAAACCTTCTTTCTTTTTTCCCATCTATCACAAGGGGGGCCTCAGGCTCAGGGACGAGTTCAGGAGCAATTACATTAGATAACGATGTTCTTTCTCCAATTTCACTCGCTTGGTTGGAATCGGGCTCAAATTATAGGCCCTCCTCCCTTTATCCTTTACTGAGTGAGGAAAATGAACCTTTGCGGCAAATATATGATAAGGTAACACACAAAAGGACCGTCACCGTGTAGAGAGCAACTAAAAGGGCTGTGTTTTCCTCCATCTTTCTTTCTTTCCCATTTTGAGGATAGAAATTTCCTGCGCTGTGTCTGTGCCAATAGTTAGATCCTAATTCGGCTACCTCTCCCACTCATCAAGGCAGAACATCAGAAGTGAAACTATTGCCAAGGGAGCTAATCAAACAAGGTACGCTTTCTTTGCCCATTCACCTATCGGTCTCACAATTCCATTCCCGATCCTACAAAAGGATCAGTTACTGGAGTATTGCGCTTCTCAGGGCCGAGTCAGAGCAACCCCGCTCGGGCGATCGCCCGGAGAAGAGTTGAGTTGTGCTTACTTATTACGATTACGCAAGCTCACCTAAAGGCCTGAATAAGTAAGGGAAAGGGGCGAAGCCACGAGACAGATCGATAGGGAAAGGGGTGGCACTCTTCTTCGGAAAGAGGAGTTGCTTGCCCGAGTTATCTTAAAGTCAAGCTCTCGGGGTTTTCCCTATCTATACAGATAGAATAGAACGTTTCATGGATTTAGATACATTCATTCCATGGATTCTGAGTTTTGGGGCTTAAAAAGCTCGTCGATTCTTTCCTTCCTTCCTTTTATCTTGGACATCCCACTTGGAATGCTATTCATTCTTTTCGATCTTGTACTGACGCTGAATACCGGCCCAATCTCGATGAAAAAAGCAAAAACGTGCGCAACTACATCAAAAACCTCTATTCCTGAAGTAAACTCTAGTCGCTCTCGCTCCGCTCATATACTATTCGAAACCGAGAAAACCATCAAAAGAATCAATGGTATACTCGTCTGCCTGATTTTGCAGAGCAAAGACCCCTCCGAAGTAGTCTTTTAGTATAGAACGGACGCATTCTGAGCCGACTACTACGACTACGTGCGCATCTAATGCAGTGGCTTGGAGGCAAGCTACCTTGACCATCTTCCGAAGAAAAAAAGAATCGACTGATAAAACACGGGCGGACTGCTCTACATTCAGCCACGCCACTGTGACCCCCGAAGCAATCTTCTTCTTGTTGCCGGACGAAATCCGGCAGCCAATTCCTAGCTCTGAATAACCAGCCCTGCAATCAGTTCAATTCTTCCATAACATAACGGGGCGGGGTTGCACGTGAGCCGAGTGCCGTAGGTGCACCAGAGTACTTCGCGCCACAACCATCTCTTTTTTGTAGGTTCTACGGACTGATGCCTACTGCTTCATCTGGGAGAAAAGAATCATTGATATGCTGGTCATTAGAAGGAAGAACCACCATAAAAATCTTCCTCTTGTATCATCTGTAGCAAAACTATGAACGGGAGCTAGCAATCCGGACCGTATTGAAAAGGTTCTTGCGACACGGCATGGAAAAGTCACAATATTCAGAAACGAGGTCCAAGAATGAAGAATGGGTAAAATTACTGAATGAATACGACCTGTGGCTAATACCCGAAACCACCAGCCACCCCGACCTAATTCATTATGAGCCCACCAACTTCCTGGCAAGATGCCTACGGTTAAAAAGCACCGTCATATCAAGATCCAAATTCGAATGGGTTCCTGGTCCTGGTCAGAGACCATTGTGTTCGCGTCGGCGGTCCAAAAAAGAAGCGAAGTAGTGGTCTCTTTCTTTGCATTATGAACGACACACTTCGCCAGCTCCCTCCCCGTGTCCACTAGCCCTCCGGCCTAGAGGGAAGAGAAGGCAAAAAAGCGCCGCCGAAGCAGCATGAGTAGGCTTCTATTGCTACGCAACAATAGAGCAGGATAGCATTTTGCGCCTACATCTTTGAATTTGAGGGTAAAAAGCTCGCTTGTTATACGGGATCCGACGCATCCAGCAGAGCGAAGAAGCGTTCCATTCTTTTCGGGGGCATCCTTCCGCATTGGCGGCGAGTGAAGTGCCACAATCCCATTCATCATTTTGGATCTACATCAGCCAAAACCCATAGCACTGGCGACGTCTCAAGCATAAAAGCAAGGAGGATGTATAGCTGATATAGGATCTTGTGGAACATGATTTGATTCTGCAAGCGGTTTGGTACGAACGAAGAAATTTCGAACAAAAGGATCGGAACTCGCTGATAGGAAAGGAGAGAAAAACAAAGCAATGCCAAGAGTTCTGTCAATCCGCTGTTCATCGATAGACGAAGCTCTCTCTTTATCATCTCGTGCCAGATGCAACAAAGGATGAGTCCTTTTTCCTTCTCACGAACCACGGGAGCGCCAGGAGCCCAAAGGAGAAAAGCTCATTTGACTTTCAGGGTAAAGCGGCGCATAAAAAAGGGCTGGCCCGTCAAAAGTACGGTTCCTCCACGAACGAAGTTCAGAATCAGCAAGGGTTCGTAGAACGAAGGGAGTGCCCAATAGGGGCGCAGCCCCACTTTTGTGTTCGTAACGAGGGAGATCTCGAATGGGGTTCTTCACGAAGTTCAAAAGAAAGGAATAAAAAAGAATTTCTCTATGGCCTCCGCGTTTTGAGACATTATGGCTTTGGGGTCGACCCCGGTAACAAAGAAGGAATCAATAAAAACTTGGGATCCGACACCATGATAAAATACTACCCTCATGATTAGACCATGTCCCTGAGATTTGATAAAAGAAAGGTGCATTCGCGGTTAATACGTTGTAATTGGATAAGTTATTAGGAATATGACAGAACGAAAGACCAAAGAAAGAAAGAAGAATACACCAAAATGCAAGTGCTGCACCAAACGCTGGTGGTTCTTTCTTGTTGTAAGTGAATGCAACGAAAAGACTGGGAAATAACGAATAATTAAACAATTCATATATTGACATTTCGTGCTCATTTCCTAATTTCTGCTTTCTTATTCCCATCATCTGGTAACCACAGGATGATCCACAAGAAAGGTGGCAGGATTCGAACCTATGGCCGGCCCGCCCCTAACCTGTTGGGTTGGGTGGCCGGGTTAGCACCCCTCGTCGCCTCTGTACCCGAAACAAATGCGTTGCGCTAACCAGCGCGTAACCTTCTTTCCCCTACCCCTCCTATGGTTATGCCATTACCAATCGCGGGTAACCCACGGGTCAGCTGCCCCTGACCTAATAACAACCATTATCCTTATGACCAAACAAGGACCAGCTTACTTACTTCTCGAGCGAGAGTTCCACGATCCCGACCAGAAACTTGTTGGGAGTAGGGGCATCCAAACTTGCCCAACATCTATACAAGGGGCTTGGAGATTGAGGGTTTTCTGGGGGAGATATAGTAGAATAAGGTTGGATTTGAAAAAGAAAATAGGACATAATAACAATGATGTTATGAAACTAGTTCGTTAAGAATTTTGTTGATCTCGTTAGACCTAAACTCATATAGACGTAGAAAGGGACAGATAATGCTTCGGAAAAATAGGGGTTTCTTATGATGACCTGGGAGAGGAAAGAAGTAGCTTTACCGAGTGAAAGAACTGACTTAAACTTAGTGCTTGCTTTACCGAGTGAAAGAAGGGAAGGAGTAGCTCTCAAGGAATTTACTGAATTTTCATTTCCAAATCTCAAGTCAAGGCGAAAATGAAAGAAGAATAATTGAGAATCAATAGAAAAAGAATCAGATAAGGAGAAAGAAAGAATCGAAATTTATAAGGATTGGCAAGAGGAGCGAGGAAAGTTCGAGCGTTAGAAGTAGCAGGGTCAAGGTAGCATTCCCTGTAGCAGCACTCTAGTATTTAGTAAATTCTTTAACTAAGGCCTAGAATCACTCTCGAGAAAAGGCCTGATTTACTTTACATATGTGTGTATGCAAGACCCCTCCTGTAGTTCAAGGCGGGTAAGGACGGCTCATGAGGGGGTGCACCATCACTCTGTCTCGAAGGCAGGTTAAGTCAGGTTCCAAGTCAGGGTAGTGCATTAAGGAGCTGCAACTATCGCATCAGCTAGAGCTGCATTAGGCATTGGAAAGATGCTTACTTAATTCCGAGAGTTTAGGCTTGAAGAGCTGGAAAGGATTGATTATGCTTGACTGTAAAGGAGAGGGAAGCATACGTAGGACAGTAGGCCCGAAAGCTGTTAACAAGTAGGCGTTGCGCTGTATTGCTAAGAGGCTTTCCTTGTTTTTCACTTGTTCAATACCGGTCCGCTATGAGCAAAGCGAATAGAGGAAGGCCCGCACCGTTTCGGGAGTACCAACTACCATGTAATGTTGTAGCAACTATGTTGTAGTGAGGGGTAGTTGACTTCATCATGTATTCTTTCGGAGGTAGGTAGTTCTGAGGGAGCCCCATGCGATGCGTATAGATCAAGAGGACTACGGGTGCTCCTCCTCCACTAAAAGCTTTTCAGCTCCTTCTTCTTTTGGTATTCTAAGTCAATCAGCTATACATCCTCCTTGCATCTTGGTATGGTACAAATTGATTAGGAATGAGCGTAGCGCAGTAACTGTTGTTCTTGTGGTTGTATAGCAGCATAGAGTAGTGATCTCTTCTCACAACTGTCTATCCATCTTCTTAGTTTAGTTTTCCTGTTGTATGTCTAGCTATCTGTCGCATTATCTTACTATGTTCTGCGAGCCTCCTTGCTTCCTTAAGCCACCATTCAGGAGTCGAGGTTGAGTTGTCAGAGATTCGTTGAGGCGGAGACTAGTGCCTGAAGAGAGAAAAGAGAGTTCAGTGTTTCAGCCTTAAAGCCTTAAATCAGGGAAGGAAGGCTTTCTTCCCGAACGGTCTTCATCCTTGGGCTAGACAAGAACTTCGTTGGTAAAATGGACCGGATTTGGCTGAAGCGATCATTGCTGCAGAAAGAATGGTAGATGACATGGAAAAACCTACTCATTCGGACAAACAAAGGGGAAACCTCTTCGAGGCAACAAGACGGGGGGAGGGGAGAGCAAAAGAAAGGGGAAGAACATGCTACCAAAGAGCTGGAAACAAGCCGGGTAAACCTAAGAAAGAAAGGTTGCAGTTGTTTCATTTGTGGAGGACCTCAAAGAGCCCGTGACTGCCCAAATCAAGATAAATTGAGTGCATTGATCGCAGATGACAAACAGGGGGATAAGTTCCCTTCTGACCCCCCGCTTCACACATTCAGTCTTTCTTCTCCCTTACGTGATAGGGCTCTAAAGTCAAGTGCTTGCTTCAGTTACAGCCCTCCATTGAATTGAGTGGGAAAGAAAGAAAGGTTAGGAAATCTAGTTTTTTGCCCGAGTTTATTGGCAATGAGGAAAGGAAGGACAGCTACGGAAGCAGGTCAGCCTAAGCTTAAAGTAAAGGAAAGGCCCTGTTCCAGTATTGGAGGAAGCATGGCATAGAAAGCAGGGTATGTCATGGGTTGTAGGGAAGAGGTAAGACGTGTACATGAAAGCAAGCGAGAGCAGAGCGTAGGGGTGTCCACGGATAAACCACTCCAATGTGATAATGTCTCAAAACGAGGAGGCCATATGGAAACAAGCTGTTAAACTTCCAAGAGAAAGAAGATTGACCCAATCAAAGAGGCGATAAAATCTCTTGACTCTTGATCTTCTACAAATTTCTCAGCTGAAGAACTCTCTTTGTCTAATTCGTAGTCTCTACCTAGTGATCTTTCCTATTTGTGACTCTATAATGCATTCTCCTGCTGTTTGACTCTTCTGGAGCCATTTCTTTTTCTTTTTCTACTTCAGGATTCCCACGCTTTCTCTGTACACCTTTCTTTCCTGCAAAGAATGTCACCCTCTTTGGTGATGCTTACTTCAGAAAGAAAGTCATTAGTCTCACTCAATCAGTCCCCTCTCTTCTTCTTCTTCCTCTGCTTCAGGCGTGGGCAGAGATTTTTATGTCTACCCTATTCGGATTCTTGATTCCGAGATGAACTCCACCGCATCTTTCTCATGTCGTTTCTCCTTCTCAAAACTATATTCCCCACTGTGTCCTTCTGTAGATGGGATTGCCTTTCTGATCACCTCTAATACAGATTCCGGGTATATGGGTCTCCCAGACCTGTCCTTAGATGTGGAAGATTCATTCATCGCTGTGGAATTTGATACCAGTTTGACCCTTCGCTTGATGACATCAATGGGAATCATCTGGGTATATAAGCGAGTATCTTTGGCTTCCGTTAATGTTGTTGAAAGGGGGATTGATTTGACCAGTGGTAGACAGATAACGGTTTAGATTGAGTACAAAGATGCAATGAAAATGATCCGGGTGTGAATCGGGTACTCGCCGATTAGGCCTCCAAGTCCTCTTCTTCCCCAATTTACCTCTCCAAGCAATTAAAAGATTGAATGCATATTGGTTTCTCTGCCTCTAACGGACAGGGCTCAATAGTTCACATTGTTGATTGGTGGCAATTCAAGACCTTTGGGTTTCTTCTCTCGGTGATTCCTATGGATACCAAGAAGGGGACTCTTTTATGTTCTATTTTGAGGATGAAAGCATCAATGATTACCCCTTTCCCTTTGAGCCTCATGAAAGAAGAAAGCAGTAGAGATGGCTCTTGGATTGGGAGGTTTAGCTGCATTCTTCATATTTGAAATATTTGCTGCAATCTCTTCCTGATAAAGAAGAAAAGACTGATGACGGTCAGAAGAAAGAGAGAAGGCCTCACATGTAGAGTTCAAACGAGTAGAGTACCCTCATGTCACTTGCGGGGATAAGATTAGCCCTTTAAGATGTTTACGAAGACCTCCTACTTATTGAAGACCTCCTACTTATTATAGAAAGGGGGTTCTATCGAAACAGAATTGTTGGTTTAGGGGCATCAGCGACTAGAAGGGGTTTCTTCCATCTTGTGGAGAAGTGGCTATGAAAAGGTTTGAGAGGGCCAATGGAATGGATTGCGTGCGCAATCCTTTCACCACAGAGTTTGAAACAATACTGGGTTGTTTACGGCACAAGAACTTGGTTCAGCTTCAAGGATGGTGCTGTGAAGATACTGAGTTAGTCCTGGTTTCTTATTACTTACCCAATGGAAGCCTCAGAAATATTCTCCACAGAAACTCCAATTCGACGAGAGTCCTGTCATGGAAGCAAAGATTGAATATCGTTTTGGGGGTTGCTTCCGCTCTAACTTATCTAAATGAAGAATGTGAGAGGCAAATAATTCATAGAAATGTTCAGACTTGCAATATATTGCTTGATGCGGAGTTCAATGCTAAGCTTTGGGATTTGGGTCTAGCAGAAGTTTATGAACACTGTTCGAATACAAGAGAAGCTACTATACCGGCAGAAATAATGGGATATCTTACACCTGAGTATCTTTATTCGGGTATTCCCACTTAGAAGACAGATGTTTACAGCTTTGGTGTGGTAGTGTTAGAGGTGGCAAGGGGGAGAAGGCCTATTGATTATAATAGAATTGTGGTTGTTGACTGGGTCTGGGACCTGTGTCAAAAGGGTAAACTAATTGAGGTGATTGGTTGATAGGGAAGTTTGAAGGGGTGGAAATGGAAAGGATGCTGATGATGGGACTTTCTTGTGTGCACCCAGACAAAAAAGGTGAGCGCCGGTGAAGGAAGCTGCAAGGATGATTAGAGGTGAAGCACCACTCTGTGTTGCCGGTGAGTAAACCAAGAGTGGGCATTTGACCTATTTTACCTGTGAATCTGAAGAAATATTGAATCTCGGTGTAGATCGTCCCAGTCTTGATGATGCACTGTATATGACCCAACCCAATTTAGCTAAGACTTGCTTGGAAAGGCCACACACATTACTTCAAATGGTTGTCAGTATGGGTGGGGTCTTTGTTGCAGTTGATATCGGACATGGTTTAAGCTTGTTAACCAAGACCAGTCTTCAATTATTTTTTATATCGGTGGAATTCCACCTTTCAACAAACCTCAACGAAGAAGTTGTGTTTCCTTTAATATAGTTTTTTATAACTATTCCTCTATAATGCTAAAAAATGAAGAGGAGATTTCTCTTATCAAAATTCAGTTTTAATTCAAAAACAATTCTTATCTATTTCATTCTCATTTGGACCGTTATGCACTTATTTCTGCTTATTTCTTGTTGTATAATTTTTATACAGTCTCCTTATTGTTAAGACTCTTTTTGATTGAATAGTGTGAAACTGTATTAACGCTCACCTCCACCCCTACCAGGGCTTGAGCTCTTGGAGTGGAGTCAAGCTAGCCCAGATATAGTCTTTCAGTTCCTTTCTGATAAACCTTACTACTCATAACGAAAAAAATCTCGATTTATTTACAGACGGATATCGTGTGTACTGATTGACCAGATGCGACCGATACCTGTTGACAGATGACAGACAGAAGAGGGGGAAGTAGCATATCTTTCAAGAAAGAAAATGATGTTACTTACAACCAAGGTATTTGCCCCCCCCCCCCCCCCTTGAATAAAATCAAAGCAGCTATCTTGAATAAAAGAAGGGAAGCGGTATTGATTGTATTGACGGATTGAGGACGTCAGTCATGCTTTACCAATTTCCAATGCCTACCGTTGATCCTGCTGATGTAATTTTAGCATAAAAAGCTTCTATTTCTTTAGCACCTCTTTAGCACCTAGTCATGCATGCTGACCGAAGCACCTGTACTTCAATCGATTAACCAAGTACGGGAGATATTCGCTAAAAAGATAACCGGGATATTGAATGAATAAAAGAAGGGTCGTAGACAGATGAGCCTTTGCGATCGTTTACAAGAGTGAATACCGAAAGAGACAATTCCAGATGCCCTCATACAGATGCCACTAAACAAGTAAAGGACAACGGACAGTTTTCGTGGATCGGGAAGACCAACTCTCATTCAAGGAAGTAGACCATTGACAATAGCAAGCCGGGAAGGACAGAGACTACTAAAAAAGGCGAAACTCACATGTTTTTAGAGGCCGTACTTGACCCATCCGACCCCTGAAACGCGCAATTTAGCAAAAAAACCATTTCGTACCTTTTTCTCATGTCGCTACCAGCTACAGATCATATATGACCGGTTGAAGAAAGAAGAAAAGAGAAATGAACGATTAAGCGAGACTTTGCCTTAGAGACCAATGAAATGGAAGTTTGATTATACAAAAGTTCTTTGAAGACCTCTTGCTTCAGCGTCCTCGCTTATTATTGCTATTGCTATCACCTCAACAACTTTCGACCTGCTTACTTAGAATGAAGATAAATAATGGGCGGAAAGGCTTTACACAAGACCCTTACACAGGCGAGAGAGAGAGCCTTCGCTTACCTGCTTAACCGTGGCCTCCAATCGTATCTATATCCCCTTTCTTTCTTTCAGTTACATCAAGTCTTAGTTCTTCTTCCAACTACCGATGAGAGAAGACTTGGACGTATAGCAAGAAAGAATAAGAGGTATGGCATACGGGAATTGTATATGAAATGAAAGGCTGGAAACAGAGCTGGAGATGAGCGCTAGCCAATGGTTAATACGGAGGAAAGCACCTTAGCAATTACCAGTAATGCCCCTATCGACCTCAGTCTTGTTTTTTGCTAACTTGAGTAACGAACGTCGACTATCTCATTAAAGGCCGAATATCCATATATATCTTTATGGAAGAGAGTCGGCCTACTTTTAGCCATTCCAGCGATTATGCCCGTTTTAGCCCTACCGCCCACCCCTATCATCATAATGGAAAGGGGTACTTTTGAGCTGATGTGTAACGGATCAAAGCGGCCGTTAGTCGGGCTGATCTATGATTGGTTAAGGCGAGCGAGAGGACACATACCTCCTCCATATTCCTTAAATGGGCAAGACTCGGATACTGCATGCGAGAAGTATAATAGGTTACTGAACAACGACTTAGATCGTCGATTGATTTGTATGCGCAATGGAATTGGAGTGGATATCGCATTACTCCAAAAAAATAGGCATCCCATGAGTATACATGACCTCACT
The DNA here is from genome assembly GCA_033971965.1 of Cucurbita ficifolia. Taxonomy (NCBI): domain Eukaryota; kingdom Viridiplantae; phylum Streptophyta; class Magnoliopsida; order Cucurbitales; family Cucurbitaceae; genus Cucurbita; species Cucurbita ficifolia. The sequence goes on from CM066981.1 coordinate 8,797,618, forward strand.
ACTTGTATAAAGCGTGCATCTCTGCTGAGGGAGTAGGTCAAAGCCTTTTATCAAAATCAAAAAGCAGGAATCCGAGAAAATAAGACCCCTAAGAGCGTCTTGTAAACTAATTATTCGATCTGGAGATCCCAGCAAGGCTGCCGGAGACATCAGTAAACCACCCAGGGATGTCTCTTGCAAAGAAAAATTCGTAGAGATTTTTCGAGAACCCCAGTACAGCCTACCCGACTGATATAATCTAGAATCCACTCTCCGCCTTTATTTAACTTAGTAATAGGCGAATAGTGACCCTATTTGTATGCGCATTCACAGGGCACGTTCCAAGATCTCCCGCAACGAGAACCTAAGACATGGTTGATTGATAATAAGTTGAAAGAATAAATGGATCGATCATAGGTTGGTTGAATATTGAGTTCCGCTTAGTACTACTCTAGGCATATCCAACTCACATGTTTCGATCATAAATGGATCGACCACTGGATCGATCATAAATGGATCGATCATAAATGGATCGACCACTGGTGCTTCTAACTTTAGGCATATCCAAAACGTACTTGTATTTAGTCCTGCAGTTCTTCCGTAGTCCTTAACTTTAGTGATACTCGATAGTGCTACTCGTGTCATCTATCAATTAAATCACCTATCGATTTAAAAAAAAAAAACTCGATAGTGTTACTCGTGTCATCTATCAATTAGATGATATTGTGACAAACCCAAGTTCTCACATAAAGCACTTACTCGTGTCATCTATCAATTAGATGATATTGGTTGATATTGTGACAAAACTTGATGATATTGGTTGATATTGTGTGACAAAAACCAAGTTCTCACATATTAAGATCTTATTTTATCATTGCTATTCTTCAAGGTGCACCAGTCGGGAATTAAACCCAGGCCTATACTGTGGCAGGGTACTATTCTACCACTAGACCATTAGTGCTTTTAACTTTAGGCATATCCATAACATACTCGTAGTTTCACCTATCGATTTAAGAAAATTTAAGAAAAAAAAAAGAGCTCGATAGTGCTATTCGTGTGATCTATCAATTAGATGAAATTGCAACAAACCCCCCGAAGTTTTCACATAAAGCACTAATTTCATCATTGCTATTCTTCAAGGTGCACCAGTCGGGAATTGAACTCGGGCCTGTACCATGGCAGGGTACTATTCTACCACTAGACCATTAGTGCTTTTAACTTTAGGCATATCCATAACATACTCGTAGTTTCACCTATCGATTTAAAAAAAAAAAAAAAAAAAGCTCGATAGTGCTACTCGTGTGATCTATCAATTAGATGATATTGCGACAAACCCCCAAGTTTTCACATAGATCACTGATTTCATCATTGCTATTAATTCTTAAAGTGCACCAGTTGGGAATCAAAGCCGAGTCTGTACTGTGGCAGGGTACTATTCTACCACTAGAGCTTCTAACTTTAGAAATATCCATATCGTACTCGTAGTTTCACCTATCGATTTAAAAAAAAAAAAAAAACAGTGTCATCTATCAATTGGATGATATTACGACAAACCAAGGCATATCCAAAACCTACTTGTATTTAGTCCTGCAGTTCCTTCTAACTTTAGAAATATCCATATCGTACTCGTAGTTTCACCTATCGATTTAAAAAAAAAAAAAGTGTCATCTATCAATTGGATGATATTGCGACAAACCAAGGCATATCCAAAACCTACTTGTATTTAGTCCTGCAGTTCATCCGTAGTCCTTGACTTATAGTTTCACCTATCGATTAAAAAAAAAAGCTCGTTTTCACATAAAAGCACTAATTTCATCATTCCTATTCTTCGAGGTGCACCAGCCGGGAATTGAACCCGAGTCTGTACCGTGGCAGGGTACTATTCTACCACTAGACCATTGGTGCTTCTAACTTTAGGCATATCCATAACGTACTCGTAGTTTCACCTATCGATTTTTAAAAGAAAAAAAAAAGCTCGATAGTGCTACTTTTCACTTTTCAACATTGCTATTCTTCAAGGTGCACTAGTCGGGAATCGACCCAGGGTCTGTACCGTGGCAGAGTACTATTCTACCACTAGACCACTGATGCTTCTAACTTTAGGCATATCCAAAACGTACTTGTATTCTAGTTCTGCACTTCTTCCGTAGTCCTTAACTTGTATTTTCACCGATCGATTTAAAAAAAAAATAATATGATAGTGCAACTCGTGTCATCTATCAATTAGATGATATTGCGAACCCGGGTCTGTACTATGGTAGAGTACTATTCTACCACTAGACCACTGATACTTTTAACTTTAAAAATATCCATAACGTACTCGTTGTTTCACCTATCGATTTAAAAAAAAAAAAAAAAAAAAAAGCTCGATAGTGCTACTCGTGTCATCTATCAGTTAGATGATATTGCGACAAACCCAAGTTTTCACATTAAGCACTAATTTCATCATTGCCATTCTTCAAGGTGCACCACCCAAGTTTTCACATTAAGCACTAATTTCAGCATTGCTATTCTTCAAGGTGCACTAGCCGGAAATCAAACCCGGGTCTGTAACCGTGGCAGAGTACTATAAGGCATATCCATAACGTACTTGTATTTTAGTCCTGCAGTTTTTCCGTTTAACCTGTATTTTCACTTATCGATTTAAGAAAAAAAAAGCTGGATCCCATAACGTACTTGTATTTTAGTCCTGCAGTTTTTCCGTTTAACCTGTATTTTCACCTATCGATTTAAGAAAAAAAAAGCTGGATCCCATAACGTACTTGTATTTTAGTCCTGCAGTTTTTCCGTTTAACCTGTATTTTCACCTATCGATTTAAGAAAAAAAAAGCTGGATAGATATTGCGACAAACCCAAGTTTTCACATTAAGCAATAATTTCATCATTGCTATTCTTCAAGGTGCACCAATTGGGATTCGAACTCGGGTCTATGGATAGATATTGCGACAAACCCAAGTTTTCACATTAAGCAATAATTTCATCATTGCTATTCTTCAAGGTGCACCAATTGGGATTCGAACTCGGGTCTATACTATGGCAGAGTACTATTCTACACCTAGACCATTAGTGCTTCAAACTTCAAGTATATCCATAACGTACTTGTATTTTAGTCCTGCAGTTCTTTCGTAGTCGTGTATTTTCACAGTAAGCACTAATTTCATCATTGCTATTCTTCGGGGTGCACCAACCAATCGGGAATTGAACCCAGGGCTGTACCGTGGCACGATACAATTCTACCGCTAGACCACTAGTGCTTCAACTTTAGGCATATCCGTATCGTACTTGTATTTTAGTCCTGTAGTTCTTCCGTAGTCCTTAATTATTATTTTCACCTATCGATTTAAAAATATAAAAAAACCTCGATAGTGTTATTCGTGTCATATATAAATTAGATGATATTGCGACAAACCCAAGTTTCCACCTAATTTCATCATTGCTATTATTCAAGGTGCACCAGTTGAGAATCAAACCCGGTTCTCTAGCATGGCAGGGTATTATTCTACCACTAGACAACTAGTGCTTCTAACTTTATGCATATCCACAACGTACTCGTAGTTTCACGTATCCATTTAAAAAAAAAAAAAAAAGCTCGATAGTGCTACTCGTGTCATCTATCAATTAGATGATATTGTGACAAACCCAAGTTTTCACATGAAGCACTAGTGCACCAGCCGGGTATGTGCCGTGGCAGGGTACTATTCTACCACTAGACCACATTTAAAAAAAAAAAGCTCGATAGTGCTAGGACTAATTTCATCATTGCTATTCAACAATCTTCAAGGTGCACCAACCGAGAATCGATCCCGAAATCTGTATTGTGGCAGGGTACTATTCCACCACTAGACCACTGATGCTTCTAACTTTAGGCATATCCATAACGTACTTGTATTTAGTCCTGCAGTTCTTCCGTAGTCCTTAACTTGTATTTTCACCTATCGATTTTAAAAAATAAAAAAAAAAGCTCGATAGTTGTACTCGTGTAATCTACAAATTAGATGATATTGCAACAAACCCAAGTTTCTGAAGGGAATAAACTCTTTATCCACTTAACGGAAGCATTGGGAACCGTTTGATTTTTAATAGGAATTAAAACATAAGCAATAAATAGGAAAGCAATAACTCATACTTTTGTAGAAATCGCAGATTACGGTTCTTGATCTTAACAACGTAGTTTTTCCACAAAGTCTTCCGTACTATGACTCTAACACCCGTAAATTGGCTTGTGGGAACCTTTTAGAATAATAGGAGAATTTTGGCAGAGATTGTGTAAAAACTATGTATTTTTGGCTCAATACTAGAGTCCTATTTATAAGGACTTTGTAAGAATATTTTGTCAAATATATATTCCGATATCTTACATATTAGGAAATAATATTTTATTTAAATCATATTTAAATATTACAATCTATCTCAATATATATAGAATCTCATTCCATTATCGAATATATATTTTATGTAATGTATCTAATATACATTAATAAATATATATATATATATATATATATATATATATTAATATTAATATTTAATGTATCAAATACAATAAAGGTACTTTTCTAATTTGAACCTTTCAAATTAAATCTATTTTTCTCCTTTAATATTAATATATCAAATATATTAATTTGAACTTTTCAAATTTATTCTTTTAACTAAATTTACCCTTTTGGTATTATTACAAGCTAGTATGGGGACTTTATGGACCTACCGGTTATAATCTCCAATGACATCAAATTTATTAACTAAACTCTTTAATTAATTAATTTTCATTCATTAACTATAGGTCACTCCACTATATAGGTCACTCCACTATAGTTCTATAGTTGAACTCTTATGCACTGTAGGACAAGTTATGTCCATGGATTATCATTAAAGACAAGTCGATCCTTCACGAGTTATTCGTAACTACAGTTGGGTCAAAAGTCCGTTTTACCCCCGTATTTACATCTTGTACCTTAACTACCACTGACTCTCTAATAAAAAATTTGTTTATGATCCAATCATAAACTAAGTCCCTCTTGGGCTAGTGAGAGGGTGGGGCCCCATTGTTCAAGTCCCGAAATCAGCACTTAAGAGAATTACTCATCTACTTCCCCTATATGGGAGGAGTGAATTCCATCTTGTGAGGTTATGTTCCCAGCTCCCTATTTGGTCAAGTCTCCAAAATGGTAGGCATATTGAATCGGCTACAAAAGTCATTCTCACCCATGCAAATCAAAAGACAAGTCCTCATAGACAGGAGTTCATAACTCACTTATGATTAAGATCGAGTCACACATGATCATCCTGTGAAATATTAATCTTCTTAAATTACAGATTTATAAATAGAGATTAAATATTTCGTGGTCCAGTCTTATACAAACTCATTGTATAGGATACCTCCACTCACATGTCTCCACATGAATGATTTTGATCAAATAATTTGTAACAATTACAAAGTGGACCGTATCAATAGTGTTACCAGGATAAGGCACCCAAACCTTATCCATATACTATAGACTTTTTAGGTTATTGCTTGAACATGATCCTCTTGTATGTCAACTACATACTGTTCAAGTTTACCATAATAACCTTGGATCTTATATGATTATTGGATAATGTTTCACACAATAACAAATTACTTAATTCATGAATGAGAAAATGTTCAATTACAAAAAACTACGAGCTTTAGGGCACAAATCCCAACAATCTCCCACTTGCACTAAAAGTAGTAGGATATACAATAGGTGATCTAGGGCATAACATGTACCCAACACTTTCTCCCACTTGCCCTAGAGTAGGTGAGACATATCTCGTAGTCCTAGACTCTCTAGATGACCCTCAAACACTCTAGCCTTGAGACCCTTTGTAAATGGATCAGCACAGTTGTTTGTAGAGGCTATCTTTGTGACAGTCACATCTTCTCTCTGCACAATCTCTCTAATGAGGTGATATTTTTTCTCTATATGCTTCCCTCTTTTGTGACTTCTAGATTCTTTGAAATTTGCCACAGCACCACTATTATCACAATAAAGTGTGATGGGTTTATCCATATTTGGAACTACTTCCAAGTTATTTAAGAACTTTTTAAGCCACACAGCTTCCTTTGCTGCTTCGCAAGCAGCACATACTCAGCTTCCATTGTAGAGTTTGCGACACATCCTTGCTTGATGCTCCTCCAAACTATCGCTCCTCCACATAGAGTGAACACTGATCCTGATGTAGATTTTCTTGAATCCTTATCAGTTTGAAAATTAGAGTTAGTGTATCCTGTAAGGATCAAATCCTTAACTCCATACACAAGCACATAATTCCTTGTTTTTCGTAGATACTTGAGGATCGTTTTAACTGCAACCCAGTGATCATATCCTGGGTTAGACTGATATATACTCACAATCCCTACTACATAACATATATCAAGTCTTGCACACAACATTGCATACATTAGACTGCCTACAGCTGAGGCATAGGGAATCTGTTTCATATCCTCAACTTCTTGAGGTGTCTTGGGACATTGTTCCTTTGACAATATAATTCCATGCCTAAAAGGTAGATTACCCTTTTTAGAATTTTGCATCGAATACTTGACAAGAATCTTATCGATATAGGATGCTTGAGACAAGGCTAGCGTTTTGTTCTTACGATACCTTATAATTTGGATTCCCAGAATAAGCTGTGCTTCTCCCAAATCTTTCATTTGGAATTGATTGGCTAGCCAATTTTTTATATCATTAAGATAGCCTACATCATTTCCAATGAGTAGAATATCATCTACATATAAGACAAGAAAAACTACTACTTTTCTATTGATTTTCTTGTATACATAAGGTTCATCAACATTTTGCTCAAAACCATACGATTTAACCGTACTGTCAAATCTAATGTTCCATGATCTTGATGCTTGTTTTAGTCCATAAATGGATCTCTTAAGCTTGCAAACCTTTTGCTCTTGACCTTGGCTTATAAACCCCGTCTGGTTGATTCAGGTAATGTTCTCTTCAAGATTGCCATTTAGAAAAGCAATCTTAACATCCATTTGCTATATCTCATAGTCAAAATATGTGGCAATGGATAATAGAATGCAAATAGACTTTAACATGGCAACAGGAGAGAAACTGTCCTCATAGTCCAGTCCCTCTCTTTGGTTGAATCCTTTTGCCACAAGTCTCGCTTTAAAGGTTTGTACCTTTCCATCTACTCCTCGCTTTCTCTTGTAAATCCATTTACAACATTTATGTCTTACCCCATCAGGAGGATCTACAAGTTCCCATACTAAGTTTGAGTGCATTGACTCTATTTTGAGGTTCATGGCTTTGATCCATTCATTCTTGTCAACATCATCAATTGCCCCTTTAAAAAATAATGGATCCTCGATGTTATCATCAGTTATGACAACTTGAGCTTTAGTCAAGCCCATGTAACAGTTAGGTTGTTTTATAACCCTCCCACTACAACGAGGTGTTTCCGATTCTTGGTATGGATGTATCCGACTATCAGAATGAATGGAACTATCAACAACTCTTGTTGATGTATTAGTAGCTTCATTTAATTTATTTACCACTCTTTTGCTACGAGGTTTATGATTTCTCATATGATTTTCTTCTAAAAAAATAGCATTTGTCGATACAAATACTTTATTTTCTTCCGGACGGTAGAAGTAACCACCTCTGGTCTCTCTGGGATAACCTACAAATAGGCATACTTTAGAACGAGGTTCCAATTTCTTTGGATTTGTATTCAGCACATGTGTTGGACATCCCCAAATTCTGAAGTGTTGTAAACTAGCTTTACGACCCTTCCAAAATTCAAAAGGTGTCATAGTGACACTTTTGGATGGAACTACATTCAATTTGTATAATGCAGTCTCCACTGCATATCCCCAAAAAGAATTTGGTAGTGGAGCATAACTCATCATAGATCGAACCATGTCTAACAAAGTTCTGTTTCTCCTCTCTGAAATACCATTTTGTTGAAGCGTTCCATGAGCTGAGAGTTCAGATGTTATTCCATTTTCTATCAAATGTCTTAGAAATTCCTATCCATGTACTCTCCACCGCGATCTGATCGAAGTGTTCTTATGGATTTACCTAATAAATTCTCAACTTCAGTTTTGTACTCTTTGAACTTTTCAAATGCTTCAGACTTGTGTTGCATTAGGTAAAGATACTCATATCTAGAATAATCATCTATAAAGGAGATGGAATATTCATACCCTCCTCTGGCTTTAACATTCATCAGACCACATAAGTCTGAATGTAGAAGTTCTAGGGGTTCTTTGGCTCTATATCCTTTTCCAGTAAAAGATCTTCTAGTCATTTTTCCTTCTAAGCAGGATTCACAGACACGTAAAGTGTCCAACTCTAACATGCTTAGAGGACCACTCTTTACCAATCTTTCAATTCTTTCCAAATTGATGTGACCCAACCTTAGATGCCAAAGATAGGTGTCATCTTTTCGAGAAACTTTCTGTTTTTTCATTCTAGATTTAGCCGTTTTAAACAATTCAGTGTTTAGAAGCGTCTTACATGCTGATGGTCTTAGCACATACAAGTTATTTTCAACAAAAGCGAAACAAATCTCAAAACCATTTTTCGAAACAACAACTTTGTTACCATAAAAGTTTAAGGTATGAAATTGTTCAACTAAATATGAAACGAAAATTAGGTTCCTCTTAGTCTTAGGAACCAAAAAATACATTTTCTAAAAGTAAATAAGAATTGTTTAAAAATAACTTGACGGTTCCAACCGCTATTGCTGACACAACCTCTCCCGTGCCTACCTTCATGATCATTTCTCCCTCATTTAACTGCTTCCAAGAGTCACTTTCCTGAAAAGAAAAACAAACATGATTAGTGGCTCCTGAATCAATTATCCAGGTAGATTTAGCACCTTCCACTGAATAAGATTCAAGAACATGTAAATCATATTTACCTTCTTTTGATTTTTCTTTTCGTCTAGGTATTAAGGGCAGTTTCTTTTCCAGTGCCCATCTTCGTTGCAATGGAAACATTTCCGTTTTGCAGCTTTATCAACCTTGACTCTCTTACCTTTTGAAGTAGTTGAAGTCTTATTCTTCTTCTCACTAAATTTCCTCTTTTTGTTTTTAGTCCCAAAGGACGAATCTCTAAACTTAATTTGAGAGATGGGGCCTTTAGATCTGAACTTGCTAGAAGTGGTAACATTTGCCTCCCCACTATTTCCTTTTTTTATCATGGACTCAAAAGTTTGCAATTCATTAAGAAGAGTAGTGAGACTAAAAGTAATTTTGTTCATAACAGCATTACTTTTGAACTGAAAGAAAACCTCGGGAGAGTTTCCAGAATAAAACTAACCTGACTGGATTCGTCTATGATAGCACCATTCATTTCAGCAACATTAAAGTGAACCATCATTTGGAGAACATGTTCCCGCACTGATGTTCCTTCTTTCATGCGTGCATTATAAATGTGCTTGAGAGCATCATGCTTAATTTGATCGGAAGGTTGTCCAAACATTCCATGCAGTGACTCCATCATCTCATATGATGTAGTCATGCTCTCCAGCTTCTTGGCCAAAACATTAGTTATGCTGGTCAAAATATAGACTCTTACCTTTTCATTGATCCTCAAAATATAGACTCTTACCTTTTCATTGATTCTCAAAATATAGACTCTTACCTTTTCATTGATCCTAATCCAACGATCATATGCATCACGAACATTTCGTGCAGCATTGGCAGCAGGTTCTTGAGGACATTCCTCAGTCAGAACGAACTTCATATCATCCACCACTAATATAGTATTAATGTTATTTTTCCAAGTCGTATAGTTTTCACCAGTCAATTTTTTAGCAGCCATTATTGAGATTAATGAGCTCGTCATAATGCTGAAAATAATAAATATATTCATAAATATGTAAACATTATCCAATCAATTTCAGCATAAAATAAACAACTCGACAAACATTTTTACAAAAATGAACCCTATGAATCATTTCTAATGCTATGGTACTTTAATGATTTAGATCAAGTGCCGCCGTAGGGTAGGTCAAACGTTCCTTCACTAAACTGAGACAATCTCAACTAAATATTATACCAGAATAACTCTTACTCCTATAATATTTAGTTACCATTAGTTCGGTCAAGAGCATCATTAACAACCTTAATGATCTCTTCGTAAATGTAACCCATCATTTTAGATCTTGTAATTTTATCCCAACAAGTGCCGCCGTAAGGTAGGTCAAGTATTGGAAATAAAATTACTATCTTATAATTCTCAAGAGTTCACCCTGATACTGACCCATGCAAACACCTTCCATAGGGGGACGGTCCAAAAGCCGCCACGAGGCCCGCATGAATCTCACATTATGAACCAATGATGAAGACCATAGGATATATTGACACATTTCCTTCTCCCATTTACTATAAATACTTTCTCAAGATTCACCTTGATAGTGACTCATGCAAACACCTTCGGTAGGGCGACGGTCCAAAAGTCGCCACGAGGCCCCGCATGAATCTCACGTTATGAACCAATGATGGAGACCATAGGATATGTTGACACATTTCCTTCTCCCACTTACTATAAATACTTTCTCAAGATTCACCTTGATATTGACTCATGCAAACACCTTCCGTATGGGGACGATCCAAAAGCCGCCATGCCACGAGGTGCCACATGAATCTCACGGTGTGAATCAATAATAGAGAACATAGGATGTGTGAATCAATAATAGAGAACATAGGATGTGTGAATCAATAATAGAGAACATAGGATATTGTCTTTAATCCATAAAGTACTTGTAGTTTCAACTATCGATTAGAAAAAAAAAGCTGAATAGTGCTCTTGTCATCTATCAATTAGATGATAATACAACAAACCAAAGTTACATATCCAAAAGATACTTCTTCAAGGTGCACCAGTCGGGATTCGAAGCCGTGTCTGTACCGTGGCAGAGTACTATTCTACCACTAGACCACATGTGCTTCCAAATTTAGGCATATCCATAAATTACTTGTATTTTAGTCTAGTGCTACTCGTGTCATAACCCAAGTTTTCACATGAAGCACTAAATTAATCATTGTTATTCTTTAAGGTTCACCAGCCAAATATCGAACCCGGGTCATTACCGTGGCAAAGTACTATTCTACCACTAGACAACTAGTGCTTCTAACTTTAGGCATATCCATAACGTACTTGTATTTTAGTCCTCAAGTCTTCTGTAGTCCTTAACTTGTATTTTCACCTATCGATTTAAAAAAAAAAAAAAAAAAGCTCGATAGTGTTACTCGTGTCATCTATAAATTAGATGATATTGCGACAAACCCAAGTTTCCACATTAAGCATTAATTTCATCATTGCTATTCTTCAAGGTGCACCTGTCGAGAATCACACACGGTTCTAGAATGGCAGGGTACTATTCTACCACTAGACCACTGGTGCTTCTAACTTTAGGCATATCCATAAAGTACTCGTATTTTAGTCCATCAGTTCTTCCGTAGTCCTTAACTTGTATTTAAACCTATCAATTTAAAAATATAAAAAAAATCTCGATAGTGCTACTCGTGTCATCTATAAAATCACTTATTTCATCTTTACTATTCGTCAAGTTGCTCCAATCGGGAATTGAACTCGAGTCTGTACCATGACAAGTTACTATTCTAGCACTAGACCGCTGGTGCTTCTGACTGTAAGCATATCTATAACTTACTCGTATTTTATTCCTGCAGTTCTTCCGTAGTCCTTAACTTGTATTTTCATCCATCGTTTTAAAAAATATAAAGCTTGATAGTGCTACTCGTGTGATCTATAAATTAGATGATATTGCGACAAACCCAAGTTTTCACATGAAACACTAATTACCGTAACTTGTATTTTCACCGATAGTGCTACTCGTGTCATCTATAAATTAAAAAAGGTGCACGAGCAATGAATCAAACCCGAGTTTGTACCGTGGCAAGGTACTATTCTACCACTAGACTACTAGTGCTTCTAACTTTAGGCATATCCATAACGTACTTGTATTTTAGTCCTTCAGTCTTCTGTAGTCCTTAACTTGTATTTTCACCTATCTATTTAAAAAAAAAAAAAACCTCGATAGTGCTACTCATGTCATGCACTAATTTCATCATTGCTATTCTTCAAGGTGCACCAGTCGAGAATCAAACCCGGTTCTAGCATGGCAGGGTACTATTCTACAACTAGACCACTGGTGCTTCTAACTTTAGGCATATACATAAAGTACTCGTATTTTAGTCCTCTAGTTCTTCAGTAGTCCTTAACTTGTATTTTCACCTATCGATTTAAAAATAAATAAAAAAAGCTCGATCTACCCATGTAGGGTACTGTTCTACCCACTGAGTATAAGTTCTCATGGCTTTGCTTTGGAAGTATAAGTTCTCATGGCTTTGCTTTGGACTTCCCCAAAAGGCCTCATACCAATGGAGAGTGTATTCCTTGATTATAAACTCATGATCATTCCGTAAATTAACCGATGTGGGACACTTACATCCAACACCTCAGTTCGACATTTGAGGATTTGCCAATCAGGCAAGCTCTCATGGCTTTGCTTTGGGCTTCCCCAAATCAATATGAAGCACTAATTCCATCATTGCTATTCTTCAAGGTGCACCAGCTAGGAATCAAACTCGTGTCTGTATAGTGGCAGGGTACTATTCTACCACTAGACCACTGGTGCTTCTAATTTTAGCCATATTCATAACGTACTTGTATTTTAGTCGGTGCTTCTAATTTTAGCCATATCCATAACGTACTTGTATTTTAGTCCTGCAGTTCTTCCGTAATCCTTAACTTGTATTTTCACCTATCGATTTAAAATAAAAAAAAAAGCTCGATAGTGCTACTCGTGTCGTCTATAAATTAGATGAAAACATGAAACACTAATATCATCTTTGTTATTCTTTAAGGTGCACACAAGCTAGGAATCGAACCCGATGCTGTAGATGATATTGCGACAAACCTAAGTTTTAACATTAAGCACTAATTTCATCATTGCTATTCATCAAGGTGCACCAGCCGGGAATCGAACCTGGGTTCTACCATGGTAGGGTACTATTCTACCACTAGACCACTGGTGCTTCTAACTTTAGGCATATCCATAACGTATTTTAGTCCTGCAGTTCTTCCGTAGTCCTTAACATGTATTTGTTCTTCCGTAGTCCTTAACATGTATTTTCACCTATCGATTTTAAAGTTCGATAGTGTTACTCATGTCATCTATAAATTAGATGATATTGTAACAAACCAAAGTTTTAACATTAAGCATACTAATTTCATCATTACAATTCTTCAAGGTGCACCAGGCGAGAATTGAACCCGAGTATGTACCGTGACAGGGTACAATTCTACCACTAGACCAGGCATATTCAAAACGTACTCGTATTTTAGTCCAGCAGTTCTTCCGTAGTCCTTAACTTGTATTTTCACCTATCGATTTAAAAAACCCAAGTTTTCACATTAAGCACTAATTTCATCATGGCTATTCTTCAAGGTGCACCAATTGGGAATCAAACCCGGGTTCTACCATGGTAGGGTACGATTCTACCACTAAACTACTGGTGCTTCTAACTTTAGGCATATCCATAACTTTCTCGTATTTTAGTCATGCAATTCTTCCGTAGTCTAAACTTGTATTTTCACCTATTGATTTAAAAATATAAAAAAAAAAAAGCTGACAGTGCTACTCGTGTCATCTATAAAATTAGATGATATTGCGACAAACCCAAGTTTTCACATTAAGCACTAATTTCATCATTGCTATTCTTCAAGGTGCACCACAACAGATAATCAAACCCGGGTCTGTACCATGTCAGGGTACTATTCTACCACTAGACCACTGGTGCTTCTAACTTAGGCATATGCATAACGTACTCGTATTTTAGTCCTGCAGTTCTTGCGAAGTCCTTAACTTGAAGTTTCACCTCTCGATTTAAAAATAAATAAAAAAAGCTCGATAGTGCTAGTCGTGTCATCTATTTATTAGATTATATTTTGACAAACCAAAGTTTTCACATTAAGCACTAATTACGTATTTGATAAACTTCAAGATGCACTAGACGGGAATAACAACCGGGTCTGTATAGTGGCAAGATACTATTCTACCACTAGACCACTGGTGCTTCTAACTATAGGCATATCCATAACGTACTCATATTTTAGTCCTGCGGTTCTTTCGAAGTCCTTAACTTTTAGTTCCACCTCACGATTAAAAAAAAAAAGCTCGATATTCCTTCTCGTGTCATCTATAAATTAGATGATATTGTGACAAACCCAAGTTTTCTTATTACGCACTAATTTCGTCATTGATAAACTTCAAGATGCACCAGCCGGGAATAACAACCTAGTCTGTACCGTAGCAAGGTACTATTCTACCACTAGACCACTAGTGTTTCTAACTTTAGACATATCCATAACGTACCCGTATTTTAGCCCTGCGGTTCTAAAAAAGTCCTTAACTAGTTCCACCTCACAATTTTTTAAAAAAAGCTTGATAGTGTTACACGTGTCATCTATAAATTAGATGATATTATGACAAACGCAAGTTTTCACATTGAGAACTAATTTCATCATTGATAATCTTCATGATGCACCAGTCGGGAATAACACCCGGGTCTGTACCGTGCCAAGGTACAATTCAACCACTAGACCACTAGTGCTTCTAACTTTAGGCATATCTATAACGTACTCGTATTTTAGGTCGGCAGTTCTTCCGAAGTCCTCAACTTGTAGTTTCACTTCTCGATTTAAAAATAAAAAAAAGCTCGATAGTGCTACTCGTGTCATCTATAAATTAGATGATATTATGACAAACCCAAGTTTTCACATTATGCACTAATTTCGTCATCGGTAAACTTCAAGATGCAGCAACCGGGAATAACAACCGAGTCTGTATAGTGGCAAGGTACTACTCTACCATTAGACCACTGGTGCTTCTAACTATAGGCATATCTATAACATACTCGTATTTTAGTCCTGCGGTTCTTCCGAAGTCCTTAACTTTTAGTTCTACCTCACAATTAAAAAAAAAAGCTCGATATTGCTATTCGTGTCATCTATAAATTAGATGATATTGTGACAAACCCATGTTTACACATTAAGCACTAATTTCTTCATGAATAAACTTCAAGATGCACCCGCCAGGAGTAACAACTAGGTCTGTACTGTGGCAGGGTACTATTCTACCACTAGACCACTGGTGCTTCTAACTTTAGGCATATCCATAACGTACTCGTATTTTAGTCCTGTAGTTCTTTCGAAGTCCTTAACCTTTAGTTTCACCTCTCGATATAAAAAAAAAAAAATAACTGGGTCATCTATAAATTAGATGATATGTTGACAAACCCAAGTTTTCACATTACACACTAATTTCTTCATTGATAAACTTCAAGATGCACCAGCCAGGAATAATAACTGGGTCTGTGCCTTGGTAGGGTACTATTCTACCACTAGACATCTGGTGCTTCTACCTTTAGGCATATCTATAATGTACTCGTTTTTTAGTCATGCAGTTCTTCCAAAGTCCTTAAATTTTAGTTTCACCTCTCGATCTAAAAAAAAAAGAAGCTCGATAGTGCTACTCGTGTCATCTATAAATTAGATGATATTTTGAAAAACCCATGTTTTCACATTAAGCACTCATTCCGTCATTCATAAACTTCAAGATGCAATACCTGGGAATAACCACCAGGTTTGTACCGTGGCACGGTACTATTCTACCACTTGATCACTGGTGCTTCTAACTTTAGACTTTAGGCTTATCACTAGTATTTTAGTCCTGCAGCTCTTCTGAAGTCTTAACTTTTAGTTCCACCTCACGATTTAGACAAAAATGCTTGATAGTGGTGTCATCTATAGTCCTGCAGCTCTTCTGAAGTCTTAACTTTTAGTTCCACCAGGTTTGTACCGTGGCACGGTACTATTCTACCACTTGATCACTGGTGCTTCTAACTTTAGGCTTATCACTAGTATTTTAGTCCTGCAGCTCTTCTGAAGTCTTAACTTTTAGTTCCACCTCACGATTTAGAAAAAAAAGCTCGATAGTGCTGTCATCTAAAAAAATTAAATGTTATTATTACAAACTCAAGTTTTCACATCAAGCACTAATTTCATCATCACTGATATGCTTCAAGGTGCACCAGTCAAGAATCGAACGAAGGAGTGTATTGTGGTATGGTACTCTTCAACCACTAGACCACTAGTGCTTCTAACTTTAGAGATATCCATAACGTACTCGTATTTTAGTCCTGCGGCTCTTCCGAAGTCCTTTAACATTTAGTTCCACCTCACGATTTAAAAAAAAAAAAAAAGCTCGATAGTGCTACTCGTGTAATCTATAAAATTAGATGATATTGTAACCAAACCCAAGTTTTCACATTAAGCACTAATTTCAACATTGATATTCTTCAAGGTGCATTAGCCGGGAGTTAAACAGGTACTATTCTACCACTAGACCACTAGTGCCTCTATCTTTAGACATATCCATAATGTACTCCTATTTTAGTCCTACAGTTCTTCTGGAGTTCTTAACTTTTAGTTCCACCTCACGATTTAAAAAAAAAGCTCAATAGTGCTACTCGTACAATCTATAAATTAGAAGATATTATGACAAACCCAAGTTTTCACATTAAGAACTAATTTAATCATTGCTACTTTTCAAGGTGCACCAGCCGGGAATAAAATCCGAGTCTGTACTGTAGCAGGGTACTATTCTACCACTAGACCATCAGTGCTTCTAACTTTAGGCATATCCATACGTATTCGTCCACCAGTGCTTCTAACTTTAGGCATATCCATACGTATTCATATTTTAGTCCTACAGTTTCACCCGATTTAAAAATTAAAAAAAAATCGATAGTGCTACTCGTGTCATCTATAAATTATAGATGATATTGTGACCAAATTCAAGTTTTCAGATTAAGAAATAATTTCATTTTTTAACTTTAGGTATATCTATAAAGAATAGTGCCTACTCGTGTCTTCTATAAAACTTAGATAATATTTCGACCAAACCCATGTTTTCACATTAAACATTGATTTCATAATTGCGTTTCTTCAAGGTGCACTAGCCGGCAATCGAACCCGAGTCAATACTGTGGCCTTGTACTATTCTACCACTAGACCACTAGTGCTTCTAACTTTAGTTATTATCCATAACTTACCTGTATTTTAGTCCTGCGGCTCTTCAAAGTCCTTAACTTTTAGTTCCACCTCACGATTTTTTTAAAAAAAGTTCGATAGTGCTACTCGTGTCATCTATAAATTAGATGATATTATGACAAACCCAAATTTTCACATTGAGAACTAATTTCATCATTGATAATCTTCATGATGCACCAGCCGGGAATAACACTCGGGTTTGTACCGTGTCACGGTACAATTCAACCACTAGTACTTCTAACTTTAGGAATATCTATAACGTACTCGTATTTTAGTCCTGCAGTTCTTCCGAAGTCCTTCACATGTAGTTTCACTTCTCGATTTAAAAAAAAAAAAAAAACTCGATAGTGGTACTCGTGTCATCTATAAATTAGATTATATTTTGACAAACCCAAGTTTTCCCATTAAGCACTAATTTTGTATTTGATAAAGTTCAAGATGCACCAGCCGAGAATAACAACCGGGTCTATATAGTGCAAGGTACTATTCTACAACTAGACCACTGGTGCTTCTAACTCTAGGCATATCCATAATATACTCGTATTTTAGTCTTGCGATTCTTCCGAAATCCTTAACTTTTTGTTCCACCTCACGATTTAAAAAAAAAAGCTCGATATTGCTACTCGTGTCATCTATAAATTAGATGATATTGTGACAATCCCATGTTTTCACATTAAGCACTAATTTCGTCATTAATAAACTTCAAGATGCACCAGCCGGGAATAACAACCGGGTCTGTATCGTGGCAGGGTACTATTCTACCACTAGACCACTGGTGCTTCTAACTTTAGGCATATCCATAACGTACTCGTATTTTAGTCCTGCAGTTCTTTCGAAGTCCTTAACTTTAAGTTTCACCTCTCGATCTTAAAAAATAAAAGCTCAATAGTGCTACTCGTGTCATCTATAAATTAGATGATATTTTGACAAACCCAAGTTTTCACTGACGCACTAATTTCGTCATTGATAAACTTCAAGATGGCCCAGCCGGAAATAACGACCAGGCCTGTACCGTGGCAGGGTACTATTCTACCACTAGTCCACCGGTGCTTCTACCTTTAGGCATATCCATAATGTACTCATGTTTTAGTCATGCAGTTCTTCCGAAGTCCTTAACTTTAAGTTTCACCTCTCGATCTTAAAAAATAAAAGTTCGATAGTGCTACTCGTGTCATCTATAAATTAGATGATATTTTGACAAACCCAAGTTTTCACTGACGCACTAATTTCGTCATTGATAAACTTCAAGATGCACCAGCCGAAAATAACAACCGGGCCTGTACCGTGGTAGGGTACTATTCTACCACTAGTCCACCGGTGCTTCTACCTTTAGGAATATCCATAATGTACTCGTGTTTTAGTCATGCAGTTCTTCCGAAGTCCTTAACTTTTAGTTCCACCTCATGAATTAAAAAAAAAAGCTCGATAGTGCTACTCCATGTTTTCACATTAAGAACTAATTTCATCATAGCTATTCTTCAAGGTGCACCAGCTGGGAATCGAACTCGTGTTTGTACCGTGCCAGGGTACTATTCTACAATTAGACAACTGGTGCTTCTAACTTTACGAATATCCATAATGTACTCGTATTTTCGTCCTGCAATTTTTCCCAAGTCCTTAACTTGTAGTTTCACCTCTCGATTTAAAAATAAATTAAAGCTCGATAGTGCTACTCGTGTAGTCTATAAATTAGATGATATTATGACAAACCCAAGTTTTCACATTGTGAACTAATTTCATCATTGATAATCTTCATGATGCACCAGCCAGGAATAACACCCGGGTCTGTACCGTGCCAGGGTACAATTAAACCACTAGACCACTGGTGCTTCTAACTTTAGGCATATCTATAACGTACTCGTATTTTAGTCCTGTAGTTCTTCCAAAGTCCTCAACTTGTAGTTTCACCTCTCGATTTAAAAAAAAAAAAAAAGCTCGATAGTGCTACTCGTGTCATCTATAAATTAGATGATATTATGACAAACCCAAGTTTTCACATTGAGAACTAATTTTATCATTGATAATCTTCATGATGCACCAGCCAACAATAACACCCGGGTCTATACCGTATCAGGGTACAATTCAACCACTAGACCACTAGTGCTTTTACCTTTAGACATATCCATAACGTACTCGTATTTTAGTCCTGTAGTTCTTCCGAAGTCCTTAACTTGTAGTTTCACCTCTCGATTTAAAAATAAAAAAAACCCGATAGTGCTACTCGTGTCATCTATCTATTAGATTTTATTTTGACAAACCCAAGTTTTCACATTAAATACTAATTTCATATTTGATAAACTTCAAGATGCACCAAAAGAGAATAACAACCGAGAGTCTGTACAGTGGCAAAGTACTATTCTACAACTAAACAACTGGTGCTTCTAACTATAGGCATATCCATAACGTACTCGTATTTTAGTCCTGCGGTTCTTCCGAAGTCCTTGACTTTTAGTTCCACCTCACGATTTAAAAAAAAAAAGCTCAATATTGCTACTCGTGTCATCTATAAATTAGATGATATTGTGACAAACCCAAGTTTTCTTATTACGCACTAATTTCGTCATTCATAAACTTAAAGATGCACGAGTCGGGAATAACAACCGCGTTTGTACCGTGGCAGGGTACTATTCTACCACTAGACCACTGGTGCTTCTACCTTTTGGCATATCCATAATGTACTCGTGTTTTAGTCATGAAGTTCTTCCGAAGTCCTTAACTTTTAGTTTCACCTCTCGATCTAAAAAAAAAAGCTCGATAGTGCTACTCGTGTCATCTATCAATTAGATGATATTATGACAAACCCAAGTTTTCACATTGAGAACTAATTTCATCATTGATAATCTTCATGATGCACCAGCCGGTAATAACACCCGGGTCTGTACCGTGCGAGGGTACAATTTAACAACTAGACCACTGGTGCTTCTAACTTTAGGCATATCCATAATGTACTCGTATTTTAGTCCTGCGATTCTTCCGAAGTCCTGAACTTGTAGTTTCACCTCTCGATTAAAAAAAAAAAAAAAGCTCGATAGTGCTTCTCGTGTCATCTATAAGTTAGATGATATTATGACAAACCCAAGTTTTCACATTGAGAACTAATTTTATCATGGATAATCTTCATGATGCACCAGCCGGCAATAACACCTGGGTCTGTACCGTATCAGGGTACAATTCAACCCCTAGACCACTAGTGCTTCTACCTTTAGACATATCCATAATGTACTCGTATTTTAGTCCTGCAGTTCTTCCGAAGTCCTTAACTTTAAGTTTCACCTCTCGATCTTAAAAAATAAAAGCTCGATAGTGCTACTCGTGTCATCTATAAATTAGATGATATTTTGACAAACCCAAGTTTTCACTGACGCACTAATTTCGTCATTGATAAACTTCAAGATGCCCCAGCCGGAAATAACAACCGGGCCTGTACCGTGGCAGGGTACTATTCTACCACTAGACCACTGGTGCTTCTACCTTTAGGCATATCCATAATGTACTCGTGTTTTAGTCATGAAGTTCTTCCGAAGTCCTTAACTTTTAGTTTCACCTCTCGATCTAAAAAAACAAAAAGCTCGATAGTGCTACTCGTGTCATCTATAAATTAGATTATATTTTGACAAACCCAAATTTTCACATTACGCACTAATTTCGTCTTCGATAAACTTCAAGATGCACTAGCTGGGAATCACAATCAGGTCTGTACCGTGGCAGGGTACTATTCTACCAGTAGTCCACCGGTGCTTCTATCTTTAGGCATATCCATAATGTACTCATGTTTTAGTCATGTAGTTCTTCCGAAGTCCTTAACTTTCAGCTTCACTTATTGCCACGTAATCAGTCTCAGTACAATGCATTTTTGAAGCCTAGACATCCCATCATCCATGGCTTGCTCCCACTTGGTTGTATCCTCCAACTGTAGGGCCTCATCAAAGGGCTCTGGTTCCCTTTCATCAGCGACTGATAGTGTAATGAAGGTACATACATATCTGGTACTCTGGTTCCCTTTCATCAGCGACAGATAGTTCCCTTTCATCAACAACGGTTCAGGTGTCACTTGCTCTACCATTGGTTCCTCTGCAACAGTCTCAAGAGTTTGTTGAGTATCTACTACAACATCACTAGGTGATTTTTTCTGCAACTCCACCTCAACTCCCACTTGTTTCGTTGTCTTGGAACCTTGCTCCACATGTGGTTCCTCAGCAATAGTCTCAAGAGTTTCATGAGTATCTGATACAACATCATTAGGTGAGTTTCCCTGCAACTCAAGCTCAACTCCCATTTGCTTCGTGGTCTTGGAACCTTGCTCCACATCTGGTTCTTCAGTAGTAGTCTCAGAAGTTTCATGAGTATCTGCTACAACATCACTAAGTGAGTTTCCCTGCAACTCAAGCTCAACTCCCACTTGCTTCGTGGTCTTGGAACCTTGACCCACATCTGGTTCCTCGGCAATAGTCTCAGGAGTTTCATGAGTATCTGCTACAACATCACTAGGTGAGTTTCCCTTCAACTCAAGCTCAACTCCCAATTGCTTCGTGGTCTTGGAACCTTGCTCCACATCTGTATGGACCATTTCCAACTGCACTTTCTTCAATTCTCTGGCAGTCCTTGTGAAGCTAACTCATTTCTGCTTGCTCATAACGCAGTTCTCAAAACGACCCAAATCAACAGATTTCAGACCTTCTAAAACTCCTTTCGCAGCCAACATCTTCATTCCTTTCATGCTCATATGCCCAAGTCTATTGTGTCATAGACTTAAATTTGAAGCACTCTCAGCAACAGCAGCTATGTTCATATACCCTGCAGTGGTGTATAAGGTCCAAGATTTTGTGCCACATGCTACTACCATAGCACACTTCATAATTTTCCACGAACTCTTCCCTAACTCTGTTGCATAACCTGTGTTGTCCAACTGGCCAATAGAGATCAGGTTCTTCTTTAGACCTGGAATATATCTGACATCCATTAATGTCCACTGATTTCCAGCCGGAGTTTTTCTACAGACATCCCATTTTCCTTTAATCTCAAAATCTTTGTCTCGGCAAGATACATCTTCTTGAAATTTCCAGACTTGAAATTCTAGAACTCTTTATTTGGAGACGAATGAAAAGATGCATCTGAATCCAAAATCCAGGATTCAATAAAACTGTCCACATTGAGGATTAGAGCATCCCCAATGTCTTCTCTTGAATGCATAGAATCATCATCTCTAGATTTGTGATTCTGCTTCCTCTTTTGTCTTGTACAATCTGTCCGCAAGTGACCTTTTTCTCCACAATTCCAACACATTATGTTTGGTCTATTTGAAGATTTTTCTCGGTTCTTCGATTTTGATCGCCCTTTGTTTGGGTCCTTCGGCTTCTTCCCCATTGGTCAACACTAAGAGTACTACCAGATGAATTTCCAATTTCTCGTTTGGAATACTTTCGCTGAGAACTACATCTCGAATTTCATCAAACTTCAGTTTATTAGATCCTTGGGAACTGCTGATTGCGGCAACAACACAGTATCTCACGACTCGGGTAAAGATGACATCAAAATTAAGGCTTTAATTTCATCCTCGAAATTAATTTTCACCGAACTCAGTTGACTTACGATCATATTGAATTCATTTATATGATCAACAACAGATCCACCTTCAAACATCTATAGATTGAACAATCTCCGCATCAAATACGCCTTGTTCATAGCCGAAGGTTTTTCGTACATATTCGACAGCGCCTTCAACAGATTTGACTCCTTGATGATGTTGAACGCCACGTTTCATCGAACTTCTCACACACTTGATCTAGACGAACAAAAATACATGAAGCTGTAAATCCATAGTGCTACTCGTGTAATCTATAAAATTAGATGATATTATAACAAACCAAAGTTTTCACATTAAGAACTAATTTCTTAATTGCTACTCTTCAAAGTGCACCAACCAGGAATCGAACCCAAGTCTGAATCGTGGCAGGGTATTATTCTACCTAGTCCACTGGTGCTTCTAACTTTAAGCATATCCATAACGTATTCGTATTTTAGTCCGGCAGTTCTTCCAAAGTCCTTTACTTTGTAGTTTCACCTCTCGATTTAAAAATTAAGAAAAAAGCTCGATAGTGCTACTCGTGTCATCTATAAATTAGATGATATTGTGACCAAACCCAAGTTTTTACATTAATCACTAATTTCATCTTTGCTATTTCTTTAATGTACACCGGATTCAAACCCAGGTCTGTACCGTGGCAAGGTACTATTCGATAGTGCTACTCATGTCATCTATAACTTTAGATGATATTTTGACCAAACCCAAGTTTTCACATTAAGAACTAATTTCATCATTGCTATTCTTCAAGGTGCACCAGCCGGGAATCGAACCCGTGTCTATACCGTGGCTGGGTACTGATCTACAATTAGACCACTAGTGCTTCTAACATTAGGCATATCCATAACGTACTCGTATTTTTGTCCTGCAGTTCTTGAGAAGTCCTTAACTTTTAGTTCCACCTCATGATTTAAAAAAAAAAAGCTTGCTACTCCGTGTTTTCACATTAAGAACTAATTTCATCATAGCCTTGTAGTTTCACCTCTCGATTTAAAAATAAATTAAAGCTCGATAGTGCTACTCGTGTCATCTATAAATTAAATGATATTGTGGCCAAACCCCAAGTTTTCACATTAAGTCTTAATTTCTTCATTTCTATTCTTCATCAAGGTGCACCAGCCAGGAATCGAACCCAAGTCTATACCTATACTGTGGCAGAGTACTATTCTATCACTAAACCACGGGTGCTTCTACCTTTAGGAATATCTATAACGTACTCGTATTTTAATCATACAGTTCTTTCGAAGTCATTAACTTTTAGTTTCACCTCTCGATGTAAAAACAAAAAACAAAAAAAAGCTCGATAGTACTACTCGTGTCATCTATAAATTAGATGATATTGTGACAAACCCAAGTTTCCACATTAAGCACTAAAATGTCATCATTGATATTCTTCAAGGTGCACCAGCCAGAAATAAAACTCGGGTCTGTACCGTGGTAGGGTACTATTTTACCACTAGACCACTGGTGCTTCTAACTTTAGGCATATCCATAACGTACTCGTATTTTAGTCTAGTTCTTCCGAAGTCCTTAACTTTTAGTTTCACCTCACGATCTAAAAAAAAAAAGCTCGATAGTGCTACTCGTGACATCTATAAAATTAGATGATATTATGACAAACCCAAGTTTTCACATTAAGCACTAATTTCATCATTGCTATTCTTCAAGCAGGGTACTATTCTACCACTAGACCACGGGTGCTTCTATCTTTATGCATATCCATAACGTACTAAAAAAAAAAGATCGATAGTGCTACTCGTGTCATCTATAAATTAGTTGATATTGTGCAAACCCAATGTACATATCCATAAAGTACTAAAAAAAAAAAATCGATAGTGCTACTCGTGTCATCTATAAATTAGTTGATATTGTGCAAACCCAAGTTTTCATATTAAGCACTAATTTCATCATTGTTAATCTTCAAGAAGCACAAGTTGGGAATCGACCCAGGTCTGTACCGTGGCAGGGTATTACTCTACCACAAGACAACTGATGCCTCTTCCTTTAATCATATTCGTAACGTACTCGTATTTTAGTCATGCAGTTCGTCCAAAGTCCTAAACTAAACCAGGTCTGTACCGTGGCAGGGTATTACTCTACCACAAGACAACTGATGCCTCTTCCTTAACTTTTAGTTTCACCTCTCGATTTAAAATTAAAAAAATAGCTCAATAGTGCTACTCGTGTCATCTCACTATAAATTAGATTATATTGTGTTAACCCCAAGTTTTCACATTAAGGACTAATTTAATCATTGCTAATCCTCAAAATGCACTAGTCAAGAATCGAACACAAGTCTATGCTATGGTAGGGTTCTATTCTACCACTAGACCACTAGTGCTTCTACCTTTAAGCATATCAAGAACATATTTGTATTGTACTCCTGCAATTCTTTCAAAGTACTTTACTTTTAGTTTCACCTCTCGATTAAAAAAAAAAAAAGTGTGCAGTGACTACCATATCTAGGTATTAGTTGTAGGACAAACCATTTTTGAATTACTCACTAAAAAAACTTTTAAATTTTTTTTTCCATCCAGATAAAGTTGAAATATATCTCTTGATGAAGGGTCAAACTTAGGACATACAATACTGCAAAGGTAACAGTTCGATTTGAGGAAAAATTCAATCCTCGCTGAAAATTGCAAGAGTTTTGCAAGGCGAAGTTTTTTCCTGTAATCAACCATCCACAAACCAATTAAAAACCCTCACCCTGATGGATTTTAGAGAGTTTAACAAGAGAACAGTGAAAACAAGAATCTCCTTCCATGCACTAAAGACTTATTTGATCAGCTAAGGGAAGCGATAGTGTTCTCCAAGATTGACTTCTGGTTAGGTTACAACCAGATCAAGATCAAAAAAGAAGATATGTCAAAGACAGCCTTTAAAACCTAATATGGTCATTATGAGTTCGTAGTTATGCCATTTGGACTCACTAATGCCCCGGTAGTTTTCATGGGGTTGATGAATCAAGTGTTCAAGGAGTGTCTGGATACATTTGTCACAGTATTCATAGATGACATCCTAGTATACTCTAAGACGGACAAAGAAAATTAGTGGCACTTTAGAAAGGCACTGACAATTCTAGGGAGAACAAGTTGTACACCAAATTCTCTAAATGTGAATGTTGGCTACTGAGGACTCATTTCTTGGGCATATTGTATCTAAGAATGGTGTGTCAGTAGACCCTCCCAAGGTGGAAGCAATCACTAAATGGGCTCGTCCAACAATTGTTACTGAGGTAAGTAGTTTCTTGGGTCTGGCAGGTTACTACTAACACTTTGTATAGAATTTGGCAAAGATAGCCTCACTGCTTATGCAACTGACTCGGAAGGGTGTGCCGTTTGTATAGACCAAAGATTGCGAGGCAAGTTTTTAGGATCTGAAAGATAAGCTGGTGACTTCACCATTACTCATGATGTCCGACGACATAGGAAACTATGTAATTTACAATGATGCTTCCAAGAAGAGCCTGAAATGTGTGTTGATGCAGCGCGGAAAGGTCATTGCATACGTATCCCAACAATTGAATGATCATAAAAACTACTACCCCACACATGACTTAGAGCTAGCAACGGTAACCTTTGCATTAAAAATTTGGCTGCATTAATTGTACGGAGAGAAAACTCAGACGTACATCGACCTTAAAAGCCTGAAGTATTTCTTCACTCAGAAGGAACCAAATATTTGACAGTGGAGGTGGTTGGAGGTGGTTGGAACTGTTGAAAGAATATGACATCGACATCTAGTACCACCTCGAAAAAGCCAATGTGGTTGCAGATGCCCTATGTAGGAAGATAGCCCATTCATCATTTTTAATCATGAGGGAGCCCCGAGTATGGTCATTCGAACAAGTCGGAATAACGGTGGTAGTGGTAGGAGTTAGAGCTGTTGGGTTTTATGTCCTAAAACTCATAGTTTGTAAACAAAAACATATTTTGTATTCAATAAAGTTATTATTGATGTTTATTCAATAATAAGTTTATTCAGTAAAGATTGTTATTGAATAAAGTAAATGTTACGATCATTAATCTAAATTCAATAAACTAAGAACACTCTGGCTATAGTATGATTACTTGAACTATATGTAGAAACATAAGAGTGGATCAAGTTCAAGTATATAGTCAAAATGATCTATAGTACAGGGATAAGACTCAGTACCTTATTCTGGGGACACTATGGATGCGGCCCACTTTTTTATATGATATAAACAATGTGATCACTAAATTGCACATGTGGAGACATGTGAGTGGGAGCGTCCTATGCAAGGAGTATTGCATAAGATCGGACCATGAAGAAAACCACTATCACTTTATAATGTCGTTTACAGTTGAGACTGATTTTTTCATTCGATGACCTAGGTAACTCGATCTTAATCTTGAGCTAACTATGAACTCCTATTTATTCAGAATTATCCTTAGATTTGCATGGGTGAGAGTGGCCCGAGTTCGCCGACTCAATAAGCCTCCCATTTCAGGGGTAAGACTGGGTGAATAGCTGGGGACATAGGGTGTAAGATGGAATTTACTCCTGCCCGCTTTTAGGGATAGTAGAGAGGTTGTTCCCTTAAGTATTGACTCCAAGTCTTGAACAAGGGGCCCCACCCTCTCATTGGCGCGAGAGGGATTCGGTTTGGTGGTTGGACCACAAACCAACTGTTCATTAGAGGATCAGTGAGACTTAAGGAACAAGAAGTAACTTTAGGGGTAAAACGGTAAATTGACCCAACTCTAGTTACGGACAACCTATGAAGGATCGACTTACTAATCATGGTTATATCAAATGGACAGAAATATATCTATAGTGAGGGGAGTGCAACTACTAGGCTATAGTGAAGTGTCCTAGTAGTTAACAAATGTTGGTTAACAAGGTTAATGAGTTTAGCCGGTTAATCTCGGATCGTTGGAGCCCATGATCTGTAGGTCCATTAAGTCCCTCTACTAGCTCATATCGGACTAAACCTTAGAACGTTGTGACGGGTAAGTTCAAAGTGTTCGAATTCATATTAGGGAATATACGCTAAATATATACGATATATTTAACCGCATTTTGTTTTAATTATGAATTAAACAAAAAGAGAGAATTGGAGATATTTAAATAAGATTTAAATATTTTAATTATGAATAGGGATTCATAATCAATATGTGCTGGAATTGAATGGGATTGACATTTGAATTACTTAAATATTAATTAAATAGTTTAATTAATCATTTAATATTACTTTAATTTGAAATTAATTATTCAAATTAATTGTTGAATTAAAATGAAGAAAGTCAAAATGTTGACTTCACTTAATGGAAAAATCCAGGTTTGAATTAGTGGAATTTTGAGGTGTCAAAATTTCGTTTAATCAAACTTGCATGCTTGCCAAATAAACCCCACAAATTTGAGTGGAATTTTGAGTGTCAAAATTTGGTTAATTCAAACTTGCATGCTTGCCATAATCCCACAAATTTGAGTGAAATTTTGAGTTTCAAAATTTGGTAATCTCAAATTTGCCTGAACATGCAAATATGACTCTATAAATAGAGTGACCAAGGTACATGGAAATTCTTCTTGAAAAACTTTGAGAAAATCTCTCAAAACTCTCTCTTTACATATACTAAATTCCTATCATGTTTCGTCACTCACCGGATTCCACAATCTCGTTCTAAGGCCGGAAAATAGTAGGGAAGACACTAGTGATGGTTCGAAACCGGTTCGTGAGGAAAAAGGAATTTGAACTACAAAAGGTTAGTATTCAAACTCATTGAGTTTTAATGTTTTTGAACATGCTAGTTAATTTACTATAATTAATGTACTTAGAGTGGCTAAGATCCAAATTGCTTCCGCATGTGTTATAGTAATACCATCAAGAGCACAGGTATTCCAATTGACGGTCCAAACTACACTCCGACAAAGAATCATCGATGCTCAAGTAGAAGACCCTAGGTTAGGAAAAACACTTAAAGAGTTAGCAAAAAGACCAGTTGAAGGTTACTCCAAGTCGTGTGATAGAGGATTGTTGCACCAAGGTCCTTTGTGTGTAGCGTGGTAAAAGAGCTGAGAAATGAGATACTAGGCGAGGCACATAAGTCCCCATTTGCCATTCACCCTGGTAATACCAAGATGTATCAAGACTTAAAACCACACTTTTGGCGGCATGGTATGTAAAATGATATAGCGGAATTGGTAATTAATTGTTTGGGATGCCAGTATGTTATGACATAGACAGCGATCGGCAGGATTGTTGCAGCCCCTCAGTATACCAAAATGGAAATGAGAGAATATAACTGTAGATTTAATAGTAGGGCTATCAAGAACGTTGAAAGGTTACAAGGTCATATGGGTAATTGTAGACAGATTGACAAAGTCAGCACATTTTCTTCATAGTAAAATCACCTACACGGTACACAATTGGGCACAGCTATACATGAAGGAAATTGTTAGACGGCTTGGAGTTCCTATACCAATTGTATCAGATCCACACCCATGCTTTACGTCAACATTTTTGCATGGATTCCAAAAAAATATTAGGTAAAATGAAACATTTGAACCAGATCTTATATGCTACGTAATTACTAGAGCCAGAGAAAGAGTGGAAAATTTAAAATTACATCCACTTGCATGAGTGTTTTGCATCTAACTAATCTCAAACATAGATAACAATACACTAAATTTTTTACATAAAATCTGTATAGTAAACACAAAAAATCAACAAATTAAACTTAAATAATAATTACTCATAATGAAAATGTTTAAAAGAAGGGTTGAAACTTGTTAATGTTTTCTTGGTCGAAGGTGCTTGGTGAGTGACGGCTGGACACAAGCTAAAATCTGTTGAAACCAAAGTAGAATCCATACACAACACATGTCACCACCTAACAGGTTGGTTAGGGCTCGTTGCATGTCAAGCCCCTCATGTTATACCTATTACTTTAACATTTTCCTACACAACTTTTAAGATGTGCGCTTGTCGGGAGTCAAACCCAAATCTATTGTTTGGAAGGTAATTATCCTAACCGTTGGACTACAAACGCTGCATGGAGCTTCAATCAATACGTTCATAAAATAAAATCTTAGACAATTATTTAAATGTTTCTTTCGGTCTATTTTAGGAGGTTCTCACTTGGATCTATGTCTTGCGTAGAATAGTGATCTTCCTTGGTTAACACCGAAGTTATCTTTCAACCTTCGCAATCTAACCGATGTCATTTCTAGTGCTCTTGGTGTATGCATTTATATTTCAATTTGTTTACTTAAACTTTGTTTCGGCCAAAGATGATTGGATTTTCTCTAAGATTCTTGATTAAAATTTACTTGGAGGAGGATTCTAAAGGCGTGTTTTTGTTGTAGCAGCTACTCGACTAGGTATATAGGCTTTTACTGAGGTTGGCTCATATGTTCTAAATGGATGACCGGTTAACTTGCTGCTATAAGGTTTTGACAAAAAAATAACTAAGCGAAGAGTATAAACAATTGGAGTTTCAAGTGATCATATTATTGAATACTAAACTTGGCTTTTATAGCCTTATAAATAACTACATAACTACATAAATAGAAACTAACCACAAATATTGAAGAGTAATTAAACTAAATAGCTAAAAATACTCTAAGAGAAACTATCTTTATTTGACAGTATTTGACATAATCAAATTCTTCTAACAATCTCTCCCTTGAACTTATTCTTCTCTGACGAGAATTAGTTTCAAGTCTGAAAAAATCTGCACACCAAGTTCTTCACCACTTCAAAAATGCTTCTAATTTGAGAGGTTTTGTCAACAAATGAGCAAGTTGATTTTGGGTACCACAAAATAATAAATTAACGGTTTCTTCTTTTGTAAAATCTGTAAGAAAGTGAAATCTTACTCTTATGTGTTTGGAACGTCCATGTAGAATTGGATTTTTTGATAGCTTAATAGTTGAAGTATTATCACACACTAGCTTTGTTCCTTCTATTTGAGAGTGACCAATCTCTTTGAGTATCCTCCTCATCCAAACAGCTTGACATGCACCGACACTAGCAGCAACAAACTCAACTTCTGTGGTTGATAAGGTGACTATAGGCTGCTTATGAGAAGACCAAGCTACTGCTCCTCCAATCATCATAACATAGTCTGAAGTACTCTTGCTATCTTTCAATGTCCCAGACATAGTCACTATCAGTAAATCTAATTAAATCTCTAACTCCTCTTTTTCTATAAAATACACCATAATCTATCGTACCTTTCAAGTAACTTAAAACCCTTTTAGCTATTGAATTGGACATGCGATAAGACGACTAATCAAACTTACAACAAACATGAGATGAGGACGAGTAGCTGTAAGATACATCAGACTTCCCACTATTTGTCTATGCAAAGTTACATCTACTTTTGCAAATTTATGTCCTGGAACAATGGGATTACAAATAGAATTGTAATTCTCTGTGCCAAATCAATTTAAAACTTCAGCAACATACTTTCTTTGACATATAAAAATACCATCTAATCTTTGTATTACCTCTATTCAAAAGAAAATCTCATCTGACCTAAGTCAGTCATATCAAACTTTTTCTTCATGGAACGTTTGAACTCCTCCAATAATTTTTCATCATCTCCAGTAAATAAAAGATCAACATAAATGCTTAGAATAAGAACTTTACCTCACTTTCTCTTGTTGAAGAGCTGTTCACTGGAACTGCTTTTGAATCTTTCGTTGTTGAAGTATGATTCTATTCGACTAAATCAGGTTCTAGATGCTTGTTTTTATCCGTAGAGAGCCTTTTGGAGTTTGTACACCATCTCGTAACTTCTCTTTTTCTCATAGCCTTTTGGTTGTTCAACAAAAATATCAAAAGCAATGACATTCTCACAGTATCCATTCTGGCCATAGGTGTGTATTCTTCAGTATAATCAATTTCATTCTCTTGTGTAGTCTTTTACCACCAATCTTGCTTTGTATTTATCAACTTCTCCAAACTAATTTAGCTTGGTCTTAGAAATCTATTTGACTCCTATTTTCTTTGCTCCAGGCCGATAGAACCACCAAGTTCCATGTTTGATTTTTTTTTTCAATGGATTTGATTTCTTCATCTATGGCCAATCTCCGTAAGAGGCTTTTGACAGCTTTCTCAAAATTCACCGGATCTGAAATCATCAAGAATGCCATATTTTCTTCATCCTCTTTTAGATAAGCCTTCACCAGAATTATAATCTGCTAACCATATAGGTGGATGTCTATTTTTCCCCTCTTATTGTCAAATCTGGTGCAACAACTATTGAAAAATTGTTTTCAGCAATGGGCTCAATTGTTTCAGCAACCGGTTTAGTTGTTTCCTCCGTGATTTCTCCTTCTTCGTTCGGTAACTAGTTCAATTTTTTTAGGAACCAGTTCAGTCATTTCCTCCGTGATTTCTCCTTTTTCGGCTGTGTTCTCATCAATTTCAATATTTTCCCCCGTCCAATTTTGTTTCTCCTTCAAAAATTTTCCATTCACATTCACGATCTTCCTCGGAAGCTACATTACGAGTTACTATAATTTTATTTGTAGTTGGATCAAACATTCTATAATCTTTGGATTCGATGCTGATTCCAAATAAAACACATGTTACACTTTTATCTTCAAGTTTGCTTCTCTTGGCATCTGGAATATGAACATGTCCCACACATCCAAAAACTCTGAAATAATCTACTGATGGTTTCTCTCTGCTCCAAGCCTCTTCTAGTAATCGTGAACCTGACTCGATTGTCAAGGGTCCAGATAACCGTAGAACTAGCTTATGATATTTTATGATTTATGATTGTACCTTGTGGGGACAACTGTGAAGTTTGTCAATTAGCTTCCTGTAGTGAGCCTGTCACGAGCGTCAGAGGTCCACAGTTGTACCTTTAGAGTTGGTCATGATTATTGTTCATGCTTGTGAGTTATGCGGTTATACGAGGACGGTAGGAGTTCGCCAACTATCCTAAATCTGACTCGATTGTCAGGGGTCCAGATAACCATAGAACTTGCATATGATTTTATGATAAATTATTTGTGTCATGCGGTGACTATTAGGAAGTTTGCCAGTTAGCTTTCTTTTGGCGAACCTGCCACGAGCAGTAGGGGTCTACAATTGCACCTTAGAGTTGGTCGAGCCTTGACATGCATGAACCCTATGAGATTTATACCGAGGTCACACCTCGAGGACTTTGAGATATGATGATGATGATGATGAGAGACTAGCAGAAGCGACTAACCAGGAAACCTAGAGAACTTAAAAATATTCCGAGGGCTAGAGGTCCAGATACGACGAAGAACCAAGAGAAAGTAGAATGGAAAAACCTAGGGTGTAGCCTAGGAAGAGCCTACATGGGAGAAACGAATCCCCAAAAGAGAATAAGATACTGAACGTGTGAACAAGATCAATAAGACTTAATACGAAGTATGAACTACCAGCAAGCTGCTTACTGAGTATATTTTATATACCCATTCCTGCTACTTCAACTTTCTTTTCAGGTGGAGTCTGACGTAGCGGTCAAGGTGGAGGCACACGTGGATTGTTGGCTATAGAGAGTCCTATCACACTTGAGTCTGGAGTTCCTTTGTACCTACCTTTAAACCTTGTATTTCATGTATTTTAAATAGATTGATCTTGTAGTAGTGCATTTTAGTGGTCTCTTCTTGTCTCTTTATAAAAGCAAAATCTTCATTACTATTTAAATTAAATTTCAAAGTCCATGCACGTGTTTAAATATTTTAAATTTTACGCATTTTTCTTATTTCCACGTCATGGAGTAATGGCCTGTGGCTCGAGTCCTTCGAAAATCGGGTCGTTACAGATTGGTATTAGAGCTCTAAGTTGATAGGTACTGTAGACTGTCTAGTTAGAGTTCTAGAGTTCTCTATAGCCAGCTCCACTACCCCCGCCACGAAGAAGAAAGTGCAGTTAGCATGAAACTTGTATGGATTGATTTATTCATGTATCTGGATTGATTATGATTTAATCATAATGTTTTACATGATTAGACAATATGAGAATGAGCAAATATGACACATAAACCGAACTTGTTTGGTAAATGATTTGTTATGACGACACATAAGAGATTTTCCACTACTTGAGGTAGAGGCGAACAAGCCAAAGGGCCCGCTCAAGGGAGCGTTGACCAAGGAACTCTGGAAAGAGAAACGCCTCAAGTCGATGTACCTACGTAAGAGATGTCCTTGCATCTATTAAGATAACGAGCAATGTAGTATCCTTGTACCGCATATTGCAATTAGTAGATACCTAAACCAGGGAGAATTGTTGAGCAAGTCGGAGGAGATCGGACTCGGCTGTAGGATCCGAGACTTGAAAGAAGAATGCTAAGAAATTGCTAAAGATGCTGACTGAGAGAAAAAAAAACGTAGCACCATAAAGCATCCACGTCAGAAGAGTTTAAAAAGTTGAACGACCTTCTGGATGTATATTGCCATTTGTGAGGAGGATGGCGAGGACATTACTGTGATGGCAGGAACTAAACTAATCAAAGTTAGTTTATAGTGGCCTGATTTGAACTTGGAATTTGTGCATCCCTATTTGTATGATTGTATGAGTACCTTCAGGGAATAAGTTCAACTGTAGCTAAAACGCTAGCATGAGCCAAAATGGAGGGTTAAAATTATAAAGTAGGCTGGATGATTATCTAAGATAATTAAGATGTGTGAAGATTGAATATCCCTAATGTTTCAATGTTTTACACGGGACTAAGATGAATCTTACTCGTAAACCCAACACCGAAGGACCTAAACTCGCGATACGACAAAGGAGGTTAATGTGGCTAATTTAGAGCAACGACGAGTATAAAGGGTGGGTGCGAGTTTAGATAAGCTAAGTATAAGATCGATAAAGAAAAAGATCGTTCCGTAAGAGGAGAGCGAGAGTAATAAGCCCTGAAACTCTTGAGATAGTTTATGCATGGAGATTTCTTGGATGGATAAAAGAGAACACACCAGAGATATTCTTACATTCAAGCTCATCAACATTGATATGACATCAAGTTGAGTTTGAAAAGGGTGACACATCACCTCGACACCTGAAGAGACGTCAAATGTGAATGAATATTGCATAAATTTGTGAGTATGAATGATAAGGAACTCAAATCAATAAGTGTGGTATCCTTAACTAGACTCATGATACGATCAAGAGTTTATAAGACAATCACAAGGCATGAAGTTCGATAATCCAGCACTATAGGCGGCATGGGTCCTAGTAACACATCGGTCAATTCTGAGGGAAGAACCAATAATAAATACACTAGAGGTGTGGAGAGATAAACTAATGATTTGCCATCTATGAGGCATTTATGCTAACCGTGAAGGAACATTCTTATTGAAGGGAATGAACTCTTCATCCAAGCAGCGGAAGCATTGGGAACCGTTTTGAAATTTATTAAGAATTAAAACAAAAACAATAAATTCCAGTATAAGAACTCTACCTTTGTAGAAACTCTAGCTTGCAAGACTTCTTGAAATAATCCAACATGCAAACGTTCTTCCACATTCCACAAGATCTTACTTGCTATGACTCGAACACAAGGCCAAGGTTTGTGGGAGCCTCTCGAAAGAAAATCCTAAAGGGATTGAAGAAGAAGGAAGAGTTTCGAGAATTCTAAATAAATGTAATTTCATTCTCCAAAAAAATGGGAGAGATTGATATGTCTTTGGCTCAACTGACGGTCCTATTTATAGGGACTAGGACTCTTGGAGAATCTTTACCAAATAATATATTTGCATATTTAATATATTAAGATATAATACCTTATATAATTCATATTTAGATATTATAAGATATTCTAATATATATTTAATTAATTTGAATCTCATTCAAATTTCAAATATATTTTTATTTAATATTGATTTAATATGTAATTATAACAAATACAATAAATATATTTTTCTTCTTTATATATCTAATATATTAAATATTAATTTAAACCATTCAAATTAATATATTTTTCTACATTTATATTTAACATATCCACTCTATTAAAAATTAAATTTGAACCTTAAATTAAATATATTTTTTCTATTTATTTAATATATCTAATATATTAAATATCAATTTGACATTTCAAATTAAATTTATTTTCTCCTTTATATTTAATATATCTAATATATCACATATCAATTTGAAATATCTAATATATTAAATATCAATTTGAAATATCTAATATATCAAATATCAATTTGAACCCTTCAAATTTTCTTTCAAATAAATTGAATCTTTTAGCGTTACTATGAGCTAGAAGGGACCTTATGGACCTACAGATTATAAGCTCTAATGATATAAAATTAATTAATTAAACTCTTTAATTAATCAATCAATTTCCATTCATTAACTATAGGTCCCCACTATAGACCTAGAGTTGCACTCTTATGCACGGTAGGACAAGGTGGGTCGTATCAATAGTGTTACTAAGATAAGGCACCCAACTTTATCTATATACTATAGACTCTTGGTTATTACTTGAACACGATCCTCTTGTATGTCAACCACATACGGTTCAAGATTACATTAATAACCTTGGCCAACTTTATCTGTATACTATAGACTCTTTAGGTTATTACTTGAACACGATCCTCTTGTATGTCAACCACATACGGTTCAAGATTACATTAATAACCTTGGCCAACTTTATCTATATACTATAGACTCTTTAGGTTATTACTTGAACACGATTCTCTTGTATGTCAACCACATACGCCACATACGGTTCAAGATTACATTAATAACCTTGAATTTTCATACAATGATAACAATTAAATTACAAATAAAATAATAAAAATTATTGTTAAAAATTAAATAATTAATTACGAGCATAAATCACACACTTAACTCTTGAAGCCTCAAAAGTGGGGAATTTTGAGATTATCACACACTTAACTCTTGAAGCCTCAAAAGTGGGGAATTTGAGACGAATCACAGATCACGCTTGAGAAGGGTGTTGCATTAAAACATACGTGCCCATACAGTATTAGGAGGAATATGGCCAAAGAGTAAATGTTCACTAGTAGGGTGTGATAGAGAAGCTAAATCATTGTATTGGCATGACACATGTAGTTGTTAACAGAGTTTGTGAACTGATGTCCGAATTTTCAGCAAGTTAAGACGCTAACGCTAAGATAAAGACCTTCCGAATTATCGCAACCCTGAAATGACAATAGATTCTATTTCAAGGTTGCCAAATTTAGGGGACCACTGATAGACTAACAAAGTCAGCAAACTTCGTATTACAGAAATTCACTTAATTAGTAGACAAGTGGACATGAAGGTACTTAGAGGAGATAAGAAGAAGGGCATGGTGTTCTAGTGTTCGTAGAGTCGAACATAGATAATCCCTTGCATTAAAATTGTACCAGAAATATGTGAACATTGGAAAATAGGAACTCAAATTTGAAATAGGAGATCATGTATTTCTTAAAGTTGTTACTATGAGATGAGTATTTATTGTTGGGAAGAGAGGAGAGTTAGGCCCTTGTTTATTGGAAAATTGCGATCTTCAAACACAAGGGTCGGTGACGAACAGGCTAGCCATACCACTGACGTTCGCTGTTATCCACAATGTGTTCTACATGCTCATGCGTATAAAGTATGCAACCAACCCCTCACACTTGATTGACTTTGAGCTACATCGTTGCAAGAAGACTTGAGCTTGGAGGAATACCCCACGAGGATCCTAGCAAGATATGTGAAGACCCTGCGAAATAGAGAGATTAGTCGGGTGAAGGTGCAGTGGGTTAACCATCAGTCGAAAGAAGTGACTTGGCTGCGAGAATTCAAACTCAGATCTACGGTGAACACCAGCACGGGGTTTCGCTGAGGGAGAGTGATATGAACCAAGAGACATAAATCATACAATATACTTCAATGAAGATGTGAAGAAAATGTTTGTTGAAATTATTAAAAAGATATTCCAATTCATGGCACATTGAAGAAAAAGTTTCATTGTTATAAATTTTATTTAGAGTAATTATATTTCATTAACATATTTTAAGACTTTTTATTTCATTTAGATTACAATTACATAATGGTTAATTATGGCCGTAAAGTATTAATGTTAATACTTTTGAGGCTATATAAGTCAGGTCTGTTGTATTTGTAAGTAACCTGGAACATAGAGTAAAAGGAGCATTTGTGTTTCTTTAGCTAATGGCTAAATTTCTTTGCAATTCTACGTAGTTTAGGTTGCAGGTAGAATCATTGAAGTTAGACATGATCAATCTTGCTTGTGGAGTGATTCAAAACTCAAACAAGTGTTCTTGCTTTGAGATATTTGATCAACAAGAATCATTCAAGCTAGACATGATCGATCTTATTTGTGGAGTGATTCGAATCTAAAACAAGTTCTTACCTTGAGATCAACAAGGTAATCCGAATCTTACTCCCTTGTACTGATTCCTTATCTTATAAAAGAGTTTCACGAAGAAGTTGAGTAACGAGAGCTTAAGGAGGTGAGGTTAAAGACATTGGAGGTAAGGTGTTATGGGTTTTTTCATAAACTCCGAAGCTTGTATATCTCTCGAATCCCAACTGAACCACACTATTTTTGGCTTGTTGAACTCAGGGAGAAGAGGGCTACATATTGGTAGAAGGAGTCGTGGTGCCGGAATCGAGGGTTACGAGCTTGAGAATAGGTAGTCAAAGGTGAGAGAAACCCACCAGATGAGAGAGAAAAAGAAGGAAAAAAGGGATATTCTTGAAAAAAGTATAATAAAAGAGGGAAAGAAAAGCAGAAGCAGAAGAAAAAAGGGAGAAGGAAATGAAAAAGAAAAAACCAGAATTGGGCTGGTCTGACCGGATTCGGTTCAATTAGACCAGTTTTGTCCCTTTTTGCATAATTTTCTCGTTTAAATTCGGTGTCGTTTTTACTGGTTTTCATCATTTTTCTCAATGTAGGAACTATTTGAGGAGTTTGAAAAATTTTGGAGTCTTCTAAGAACGCAAACCCGAATAAAAAGTGTCACGTTTACCAAGTGACACCTTAGAACCTTGGATTTAGCTATGCTCGTAGTATGCATGAGAGTATGTTGTAAAAAGTATATCATAGAAATTTCAACATGAAATGAGTTGGTTTGATGTAGGTGAGAGCACGTTAAATATGATGATGCACGTTTATCGAAGACAAACTGTTGAGTTATGAAATGATCGAAATTGAAAGCATGCCTTTAGTATGACATAAAGCATGTTATGGAAAATCGATTATTTAGGTTTTAGCATAGAATGAGTAGATGACACATGTTGAATGTGATTATGTATGTTTACTGACATGCGTATGCACTATTTTATGAACGGAAATTCATGACTAGATATTCATGCTTAGATAATTATGATATGTCTCCATTTCATATGGTTATGATGTATGCGATTATACGGGGACGATTAGGGGTTCACCAACTAAACTCTAATCGTGAACCTGACTCGATTGTCAGGGGTCCGTATAACCATAGAACTAGTTTATGATATTTTATGATTTATGATTGTACCTTGTGGGGACTACTGTGAAGTTTTCCAGTTAGCTTCCTGTAATGAGCCTGTCACGAGCGGTAGAGGTCCATACCTATACCTTTAGAGTTGGTCATGATTATTGTTCATGCATGTGAGTTATGCGGTTATACAGGGACGATAGGGGTCCACCAATAGCACCTTTCGTAAACCTGACTCGATTGTCAGGGGTCTGAATAACCATAGAACTAGCATATGATTCTATGAAACAAATCCTGTCATTTTGAAATTAAACTTACTTGAAAAAATTTGATTGCCTACTTACATGGAGGAAGGATATCCTCTTGAACTGGCTCTTTTGTTTGTGTTTATTAGGAACTTAAAATTTTGTTGGTTAGGAGCTTAAAATTTTTTGAAATTTCTTTGATAGGTCCTAATTCAAGTA
This sequence comes from Cucurbita ficifolia, assembly GCA_033971965.1. NCBI lineage: Eukaryota > Viridiplantae > Streptophyta > Magnoliopsida > Cucurbitales > Cucurbitaceae > Cucurbita > Cucurbita ficifolia. The sequence continues at coordinate 8,837,172 of CM066981.1, forward strand.
AAAATATGGTCAGTATCAAAATTCAAACAAAAAACAGTTAAACGGAGGTCGAATGCGTGCTACTCCCACGCTTTCACATGCGAGTGTGATGCGCCTCTAGAAGAGAAGTCGTGCTCCAATTGCAACATGTGACACTATTTGATAGGCGTGCTTGAATCGGGTACGAGTGGGATATAGTTGAGGTTGTATTCATGGGGCAGGTTGACGATCGGTTTAGCTAGTTGCAGTGTGGGTTGGATGCAGGTCCGTTCTCGGGTCAAATCCATACAACACATGTCACCACCTAACGGGGCGGGTAATATATTTTATTTTTAAACTAATGAAACTTTAAATAATTTATTTATTTCTTTAATTTGAAAAATTATATAAAAATAAAAAAATAAAAAAAATTCCTATCATCTCCAAATTAATCAACTTACTTGAAAAAATTTCGAACTTACTTGAAAAAATTTGATTGCCTACTTACCTGGATGAAGGGTATCTCTTGATACTCGCTCTGCTCTTTGTCCGATAAATTTAATAAAGATAAGTTTGGAAAAGGAAGAAAATTCAGTACTTTATTACTAAAAAAATGACTATATTTATAGACAGTACAATAGTTAGCGAAGATAAAAATAAAATCCTAACAGAAGGTAGAATATCATGTCAAAACAAAGAATGTTTAATAAAATCATATCAGTGATCTGGTTCAGGAACTAAAACATAAAAATAGCAACTAAATCTTTTTCAACATTCTCTCCCTCAAACGGATGATGCAGTCTTTCGATCAAACTTGAGGATCTTGACATACACCAAGCAACATGCGTAGCTTCTCAAACACAACTCGAGTCAAAGGTTTTGTCATGATATCAGCTAAGTATGACAATGTTGTAACATCACAGCTCCATCTTTACTTAAATCACGGGGGAAGTGGAAATGAATATCAATGTGTTTGCTTTGACCGTGCAAGACTGGATTTCTGGTCAGCTTAATAGTGGAACTATTATCACAGTACACCATTGTAGCTCCAACTAGGATATGATCGAGTTTTTCTAGCATCCTTCTCAACCATATGGCTTGGCAAGCACAAGCAGCAGCAATGAATTCAGCTTCAGTAGTGGAGAGTGTGACTACGGGACACCAACGATAATCAGCTTCAGTAGTGCCGATTTTCATCATTTTTACCAATGTAGGAACTATTAGAGTTTGGAAAATTTTGGAGTCACCTAAGGACACCAACCCGAACAATAATGTCATGCTTCCCAGATAAGTTACACCTCAGAACCTTGGATGCAGTTATGCTCTTAGTATGCAAGAAAGTATGATATAGGAAGTAGGTCCTAGCAATTTGAGCATGAAATGAGTTGGTTTGTTGTATGTAAGAGAACGTTAAATGTTATGACCTGTGACAACATATGTGGAAATGTTATTATGCATGTTACTAAGACGCGTACGCGTCGTTCTCATGAACCAAAATTTATGACTAGGTATCCATGTTTAAATTGTTATGTTATGTCTCTATGAATTTTATGACTAGGTAACCATAGAATTGGCTTATGATATTTTATGATTTATGATGGTATCCTATGGGACTACTGTGAAGTTTGCAAGTTAGCTTCTTGTAGTAAGCTTGCCACGAGCGGTAAAGGTCCACAACTGTACCTTATGAGTTGGTTATGATTATCGTTCATGCATGTGATTTATGCAGTTATACGGGGACGATAGGGATTCGCCAACTAGCCCCTCATCGTAAACCTGACTCGATTATCAGGGGTCTGAATAACCATAAAATTGGCATATGATGTTTTATATATGATTTGTGCCCTGTGGGGACTATTAAGAAGTTTGCCAGCTAGCTTCCTTTTGGTGAACTTGTCGCAGCAGTAGAGGTCCACAGTTGCACCTTAGAGTTGGTTGAGCCTTAACATACATGAACCCAATAAGATCTATACCGTGGTCACGCCTCGGGGATTCTGAGATGTGATGATGCTGAGAGACTAACAGAAGCGACTAACCAGGAGACTTAGAGAACTTAAGAATATTCCGAGGGCTAGAGGTCCAGATTGGACCAAGAACCAAGAGAAAGTCGTAGAAGTCAAGACAGCAGTAGCATGCATGGTTTTACATTTAGTTTTTAATAAGTGCTTTATTTATGTTTCAAGTTAAAAAACTGCTACTTCGAACTTCTTGTTTTTTAATTAAATTATGTAAGTCTATTGTGTTCAATTATGAATTTTTGCATATGCAATTACGCCATTCATGTGGTGATGTTACTAATTTAGGGTGAGAAAATTAAGGGCGCTACAGAAGGACAACTAGAATCCCGACGCTCTTCCATCTTCTCCCGAGTTACTTTCGACTTATTGGCTACTTTCATAATGCCAACTCAACAATCTCAACCTCAATCAAAGTTTGAGTAACGAATTCAACTTCAAATCTTATTCGAAATTCATGGTAGAATTCGGTAGATTCAAAATTCTATGGTAAGTATTAATGCCCGACATTAAAAAGAATATTAAAAAATAGGCATTTACGATTATACTCTACTATACACACAAATCAATGTAAATTCAAATTAAAATTATCCGAAGGATTTCGTGTAAGATTCAAGATCTTGATTCAAAAAAGTCGAAAGCATTTCATTCTACACGTGTCGTGCAAGACACTAGAAAGAAGAAGAAAAAAATGTTCAAAGAAGATTTATTGAGTCCACAAACCAGCCTTCATTCACGTAATCTATCTATACACTGTGAACAGCATTTTCAACTTCATGAATCCAACTTTTTTAAAAGCAAATGTTAAGGAATGACTTGAAACAAACTCTTCTAACTCTTCCTCCACATGACTTCCTATGTATACTCTCAACCTTCATTTCATTCATACAATGCATTCAATGAACGGAAAATAGTCGTCTTCGGAGCTGGTTATTCGAATGTACCATTAAAGTGCGAACTTACCGGAGGAGACGACCAGCTTCGTCACCTTCAACGACAGCCTTCGAACGCATCTGATGCACCAAAACGGAAAAGAGTACGTTTAATGAACAAGATTGAGCTCAATCATTGCTTATTATCAGAGTGAAGTTTAATTTAGAGAGTAAACTTACAAACTTCAGGTGTTAAGATAGTCGCAAGATGAATTGCTCTATTGTCATTGCATTGAGTATGCATCCCCCAACCACTATTTCGGCCTGATACAATCATGGAAAAAGAAACGAAGCAAAAGTATTAAGTTCCCAATCAATGTTCAAATGCTTGTACTTGCAAACTTTGAGAGACATCGAGACCTTTCATATATTAAAGTCGAAACCTAGTGGCTTGAAGAAACTGTTAGGAATCACGACTCCCTACAATGGTATGGTGTTGTCCACTTTGAACATAAGCTCTCATGACTTTGCTTTTAGTTTCTCCAAAAGGCCTCATACCAATGGAGATATATTCCTTACTTATGGTTATCCCTTTAATTAGCCAATGTTGGACTCCCTCCCAACAATCCTCCCTTAAACAAAGTACACCATAGAGCCTCCCCTTAGGCCTATGGAGCCCTCAAACAGTCTCTCCTTAATCGAGGCTCGATATTTGAGTCACTTTCGACTACACCTTCGAGGCTCTCAACTTCTTTGTTCGACATTTGAAGATTCTATTGACATGGCTAAGTTAAGGGCATGACTCTGATACCATGTTAGAAACCATAATTCTCCACAATGGTTTGATATTGTCCACTTTGAGTATAAGCTCTCATGGCTTTACTTTTGGTTTTCTCAAAAGGCCTCATACCAATAAAGATGTATTCCTTACTTATAAACCCATGATCATCCTCTTAATTAGCAAATGTGGGACTCCCTCCCAACAAAAACTTCCCCAAACATCCAAGCCATTTCCGATCTAGTGCGACATTCAGGCGAGAAGCAAAAAGAAATTTCAAAACAACATGATGAATGGTATGGATCCTTCTACCTTTTGCATTAGAGCTACAACCCTTTCTGGAGTCTCCGGTATTCCATGCTCCAAAAGTTCCTGAAAATGTTTTCGGGTCATCGTAAAAGGCATGTGAACTCGAGAAGCTTAAGGTACAATTTGAGGCAAGCAGAGAGAACTCACATTCATTATGCAAGAATTATAGGTGTTAATCCAAAAGGCAAGCTTCTGCTGCTGGTTAAGACCCTCTAAGTTCACAGAGGCAAGCTTTCCAAGTAGGCATCTAAACATCATTACTAAACAAGAATAAATTCAAAGGAAAACAATATGCTTAATCCTCAACTTACAAAGCAAATCAGCATACTTTAGCCTGTGAATTAGAGGAACTGTGTTAACCGTTTCATTGAGATGAATCGGGTTCGCTTTGACCATAAAGAGACATCGACAGGAAACAATATCATTTCCTTCTATATATTTGTCTCTCGGAGTGCCCTCTTGAACAAAAATTGAACACAAACACTTCACAATATCCTCAGAAATTTCGTTAGCTGATGTCTTAGATTCTGCATTATCTGATGCACCACAAGAACTCTCTTGTGCTCTTTCATGATCCATTAATCTGGACCCAAGCTGGACAAGTATGAAATAAGATCAATATGACAAATAATTACAGAAAGACATGAATTTCAAGATCATAAATCAATTGAAACCTGCAAATTCAAAATTTCTAAGCTCTTCTCTGCAAGTTCATGTTCAGTTGGCATCTTTGTCTTTTTGGATGGGCTGATAATTTTTGTGGATTTCTTTTCAGGGGAAGGTTTATCTTTCACATAACAAGAAGCAAACTGGTTTTCCTTTGAAGGTGAATTGGATTTCCAAGAGGTTTGCTTGGCATTCCTTGTTTGATCAGAGCTATTGACAAAAAATTTGACATTCCGCTGTGAGGAAACATAGACAGTTTCTTCATAAAGATCTTGTTTAAAATTCACTACTCGTTCTGAAAGCCAGACAACTTCCTCTTCAAGAACAGCTACTTCAGCTAGAAGCTCAAGTGTCTGCATGGATAAGGATGCAACATGACATATTGGACATACATAAAATTCAACAGAATAAAGTGCTTAATGATGATGGTTTCAGTACTCTCTCAGAGAAAGATCGGGAAGGGCGCAGCCTCCCGAGAATCAAACGAGCGGACTACGAGCATAATGCCAGAAGAAAAAAAATGGAGATGGATTCAGCACAGCTCATTCTACCTACTCTAATTTAATCCCTAATTTAATCCCTAATAATCACGGTTAGACAACCGCGATCCTCTACAATGATATGATATTGTCCACTTTAAGCATAAGCTTTCATGTCTTTACTTTTGGTTTCCTCAAAATGCCTCAGACCAATGGAGATGTATTCCTTACTTATAAACCCACAATCTCCGAACAATCCTCAACAATCTTCCCCTTGAACAAAGTACATCATAGAGTCTCCCCTGAAGTCTATGGAGTCCTCGAACAGCCTCTCCTTTTAATCGAGGCTCGACTCCTTCTCTAGAGATCTCGAAAAAAGTATATCTTTTGTTTGACACTTAAGTCACTTTTGACTACATTTTCGAGACTCACAACTTTTTGTTCGACACTTGAGGATTCTATTAACATGGCTAAGTTAAGGGCATGGCTCTAATACCATGTTAGAAACTACAACCCTCCACAATAGTATGATATTTTCCACTTTCAGCATAAACTCTCATGGCTTTACTTTTGGTTTCCCCAAAAGGTCTCATACCAATGAAGTTATATTCCTTACTTATAAACTCATGATCTTCCCCTTAATTAGCCAATATATGACTCCCTCCCAACAATCTCCAACAGTCACATCTATGACTTAATTTTGTCAACATCTCTTATAGATAGAGAAAGATAATGTGCGAGATTCCACATCGGTTGGGGAGGAGAACGAAACACCTTTTATAAGGGTGTGGAACCTCTCCTAAACATACGCGTTTTAAAAACTTTGAGGGGAAGTCCGAAAGAAAAAGCCCAAAAAAGACAATATCTGGTAGCGGTGGGTTTTAGCTATTACATAATGATTCTGATTTGTAAGGTGAAAGAGAGAGACTTACAGATGGAGGGAGATAAGGAGGAAGACGAGGCAAGGCTCCTAAAGGTCTAGTGAAAGCTCTCTTCAAAGCTCTGTGAACATTCTCCTCATGCTTCAGCTTCTTCTTCAGCTTATCAACCTGTAAATTCAAAGATACAACCAGAACTAAGCACAAAAATAACATTTGGAAAAAAAAAAAAAAAAAAAAAAAAAAAAAGAGAGAAAGAAGGAATCGAATACATCTTGTAGCAATGCCACTTTCTTTTCTCTGTTTAATCTTCGTCTATTGATCATAATTCCACCATTTTCATCACCCATCTCTTTGCTCCTTCCTGATTTCTTATTCTCCTGCTTTTAGAACAAATTCATTGTTCATTTCATGACAGTAGTAAACAAGATCAAATTTTATGACAGTAGTAAACAAGATCAAATTTACAGGTGAAAATCGAAGCAACTAACACCGTTTTGTTGGTTTCATTTGTTAGGAATCACGACCCTCTACAATGGTATGATATTATCCACTTTGAGCATAAGCTCTCGTGGCTTTCCTTTTGATTTCTCCAAAAGGCTTCATGCGAATGAAATATATATTTTTACTTATAAACCCCTTAAGTCGCCGATGTAAAACTCCTCTCCCAACGATCCTCAACAATTCTCCCCTTGAACAAAGTACACCATAGAACTTCCCTTGAGGCCTATGAAGCCCTCAAACAGCCTCCCTTAATTGAAACTCGACTCCTTTCTCTGGAGTCCTCGAACAAAGTACCCCCTTTATTTTTTGTTCGACACTTGAGTCACTTTTGACTACACTTTCGAGGGTCCCAACTTCTTTGTTCGACATTTGAGGATTCTATTGACATGACTAAGTTAAGGACATGGCTCATGTTAGAAATCACGACCCTCCACGATGGTATGATATTGTCCACTTTGAGCATAAGGTCCCGTGGCTTTGCTTTTGGCTTCCTCAAAAGACCTCGTACCAATGGAGATGATCAACTCCTTAATTAGTTGATGTGGGACTCCTCTCCTAACGATCCTCAACATTATTTCCCTTCGAATTTCAAGAAAACAGAAATTAACTAAACAATCCAACGGCTTACTTGATCATGAATTGACAGTTTCTGTATCTGGAATTGAATGTCGGGTCGAAGTCTGGCATTCATTTTTCTCACACTCTGTCAAAGAAAACACAGTAAGAACGAAAGAGAGAGAGCAAGAAAGTGGAACGAAGAACAGAAACAGAGAATTACAGTTAAGAATCTGAAACAGAGTGAAAGAAGAAACAAAACGAAAACGGAAATTCAGAGAAGAAATGAGAAGAAGAAAAGAAACAAGAAAAAACCAGAACTCGATTGGCCATTGGAGCTTATTGTTCTTCCGGTTCTTCAGAAATTGGGAAGGAGAGAGAGAGAGAAAGAAGGAGAGTATTGAGTAACAGTCGCGTGCTCTGATTTCTTCTCTCGCTCGCATAAACCACTCACTCACTCTTTGATTTCTTACAGCTCTTTCCAATTGTTGCGTATGAAACAAACAAAGGAGAAAAGTAAGGCCGATTCAAAACAGTTTTATAGGATTACAGGGTTCTGTTTTGCACCTGAATTGCACCAAAACTTCTGCTACCTGGGCAGTACCCAGCTTTTGCGCCCACGACGTGATCCAACTGTTTTCTTTTTTATTTATTTTTACTATATATATATATATATAATAGTATTATGTATATAAAAACACAATATCCACCACGGTCCTCTATTGTCTTTTCGGGCTTCTCTCCAAGATTTTTAAAACGAGGCCCAACGTCCTTCCCTTCTCCAATCCATGTGAGACTCTCCAATTCACTCCACTTCAGGGTCCAGCGTTCTTACTAGCACACCGCTTCGTGTCCACATCTCACAATCCACCCCCCCTTTACGGCCTAGCGTCTTCGCTGACACTCGTTCTTTTCTCCAATCGATGTGAGACTCTCCAATCCACCCCATTTCAGAGTCCAGCGTTCGTGCTGGCACACAGCTTCGTGTCCACCCTCTCTCAGGGCTCAGCCTTCTTGCTGGCACATCATCCTGACTTTAATATCATTTGTAATAGCCCAAGCTCATCACTAGGCAATATTTTTGGACTTTTCCTTTTAAACTTCTCCTCAAATATAAATTAAAAATTAATCGATATCATCAAATATTTTATTAAAAATGCTAATTTCAGTAATTCTCATGGTACTATTTTTAATTCTGAATTTTAAATTGGTTAGTTGAAAATAAATATTGTTGTATAGATGAAAAAATAAACTAAAAAGATAAATGAAAATTATATAAAAAAATAATAATTCTGAAACTTTTAGAACACGGAATTTTGAATTGATTAATTGAAAATATATGATATTGTGTATATAAGAAAAGAAAATAAAAAAGATAAATGAATATTATAAAATTAAAAATGAAATTGAAGAGTTTGTAAAAAGAAAAAAAAAATTATTTCTTAAATAAAAAAGTAAAAAAGAAAAAATATATACACAAAATGGTAAACAAAAAGAACAAAAAGAGCTTGTGAGTGGCACCATATGACTGGACCACGTGGCTGAACGGCAAAAGCTGTGCGGCCTAAAAATTATTTTTTTTTATATATAATATATATATAATTTTTTAATTTAAAATAGAATAAAAAGTTGAGGAAAAGAGTTTTTATTTATTTATTTTTTTTTTTTTTTTAATGTTACCGTCATCCTAACAGCATTGAACAAAAATGTATAATTCTGATTTTTCAAAAAATGTGTATATGTAATTCTGAGATTCAATTGCAAATTAATATTTAATTAAAGGTAAATATAGTTAAGGGCAATATTAATTTTTTTTATTTTATTTATTGAAAACACATGCGTGCATAGGGAAATTACTCTATTCTCCTCTCAAACTTTCTAATGCTTTAAATATTATTTTAATTAGTTTTAAATAATTATAATTATATAAATAAATAGAACGCATATAAATTAGATTTTAAATCATTTATAATTTTAAACTATAAATTTAGTTCATTGTTTATATAGTTTGAGAAACTAATAAAAATTTCATTGATGATGTCCAAAAATAATATTGTTTGAGGTGTCATAATGTAAAATAAATAAATAAATAATAAATTTATTGTAATTGGATTCAATAAATCTTTTAAACTAACCTGAAAATTTGAGTTGTTCACGTCACCTACCTAATCTTAAAAATTCAAATATCAAACATTCACAAGTTAGAATGTATCAAACATTCACAAGTCATAATGTAAATTAAGTCAACTCAGACGGAAAACAAAGTCTAACCTAACTTAATTATATGAACACTCCTAATATGAACATATATTAAAAGTGCTGGTAAATTAGTATCTAAAATGACTCGTTATTAACAAAGATCGTTTTCAAATTTCACATTAGTATTCTTTAATTTCCATTCATCTAAGAATCTCAATTACAACGTTTTATGCATGGTCGGCATTTAATCAAAACTCTGAAAGGACGAAGGGCCAAAGTTTTAATTTTTTTTAATATTATATATAGATTACAAACATGATAATTAATGTGTAACATCATTGCTAGATTTGAAGAGCATAGTGTAATGAATGGTCACACATTTTCATAATTTCATTTTCATTATTTGAATTCATGTGCATGGCCTCACTAAGACTTAAATAACAATTATCAAAAAATAATAATAATAATAATATCATAAGCAGATCATTAGTGGGGTTAAGATGCTGATCTGTGTCCAAATACAATTGTCTCACATCATGATAAGATTTGGCCCTATACGCTTTTCCAAAAATATAAAATAATTACATTTTATTTTTGGTGTAATAAATCAAAATTTATTGTAATAATAATGGTCTATAATTAATAATTTCTATTTTGATTTCTACGTGGCAACAAAATGAGTGGGGGATGAAATGAGGATGTTTTAGAAATAAGTGGAAATAAAGGGACTTAATTATAATTTCTCAGACTAATTTTTTTCCACTAACGCAAATACTTTATTCTTAAATTATTTTTTCAAATTAAGGTCATTTTGACCTATGATAAAAAATATTATGAGAAGTTTAATTTTTTTAAAAATTAATCAAAATGACAGATCGTTATTATCGACTCTTCTATTTCTAACAAAATTTGGAAACGAGAAACAAAATTGTTAGCCAATGAAGCTCGAGAAACTATTTTTTTTAGGTTAAGTATATCATATTTTACCCTTAATTATACATAAATATCAATAATCTATTTTTTTGTGTAATTTATTTGATTTTGTAAATGATTATAAATAGAGAATTTTGACGTGGTTTTAGCAATATTCTCCCTTTTTGGACTCACTCTAGAATTAAAGTAATTTTTGGTATTCAATTTTTTTTTCGAAATTCATGAAAGAATAATAATAATAATTTAGGAGAAATTACTATTTTTTAAAAATTGTTTATTATTTAAAGTATTATTTTGTTGTTGACCCTACCGAAAATTGCATATTAATGCGGGAGATCTTAGTTATAAATATTCAACTTTAGATTAATTAGTAATGATGAATAATGAGTGATTTAGGCCCTAATAATACTAAAACTATTTTAATAAATTACATATAGTTGGCCAAATTTCTTAAATTATTTTACATCAATGAAAACGTCATTCGATCTTTTACTTTTTGCCACTGTTTTTAAGATCTAAGAAATGGGTTCGTTTAGAAGTCTAAATATATGCTTTCACGTTAATATTATGTTATTTTGAGGTTTCGAGTATTTGAAGAGAAACCAGAAATTTCAAGAGATGTATAATGAAAAGAGCTAACTTAGTATCAAACTAAGATGCCAAGTCGAGAGTGAAGTTTTTCAAGTCCAAAATTGTGAGGTTGAAACGTCGTGATGCTCTCAAAATGTTTAGATGTTCTATAAGACTCCAAGAAAATTAAAGACACTCAAGTAAGATTAAAACACTTGGAGAAAGGTTTAAAGGATCCAAAGAACGGATTAAAAGACGTAAAGAAGGTTATCAATGTACTAGGACGGTTTCATAAGATCTAAGGGTTTTGGAAAAGAAATAGTAAAGAAAACTCTTATACGTTCGGATTCAAGACTTGGAATTTAAAGTTGAAGTTGATAGCACCCTCGTCGAAATACTATAAAATTTAAATATGAATCTACCGTATGCACGTGTCTGTGTCTGCCTAATGTTTAGAATGACAGAGAGTCTCGTGAGAGTTTGGGGGAGAGATGGATGAGTTGTTATTATTATTACAATTAGAGAGCCGAAAATACCCCAATTCAAGCTTTCGTGGCCGACTACAAGAAAATTTTGAAAACGCAATCTAGAGCTACACCAGGATTCATCCCATAAGAACCCTTCCATTTACTTGCTGGGACACCAAGGAGACTTTTTGTAGAAGATGTCGAGGTTTGAAGAGCTCTGAAATGAGGGCATGGAACAAAATTCTTATCATGCCGATTTAGAGCAATATTGGGGTTAATCCAAAATTCGGTCTTTATACTCAAGCTCGTTGAATAAGGCCTATTCGGTGGGTACTTTTAATGAAGAAATAGGAAACTAAAGTAGTCCCTATCGAGCCATCCTATAAGCTCAAGAATTTGCGTAAATTTGGGTAAGAAGCCGAGGAATTCATACTCAAATTAGAAAGATCCACTCAAATTTATCCTTCCAAAATTAATTCTTTAATTCTTTAGCTCGAGGGGAAGATAATGAAGAGATTTCATGAATGAATTAGGGTGACATAAGGTCTGAATCACGCCCAACCAATAACAAATTTTTGGGTTTTGCTCCAACAAAAGATTAAGTTTTCTAGCAAACTTTAGAAGTTTATATTTTAAGCTTCCGTGCACACCAAGGTATGCACTTAATACCGTTCTCTTCCTTGATTCATCATAAATTTTATGAAGGAATAGATGAGAGACAACCACCGTACAGAGTTGTGGAAGGCCATTTTTAGGCTAGTATGGAGCTGGTCATCGTGTTTCTTCCTTTGTTTTGAGGAAGAAGATGATGACAATGACAAATAGAATTGTATCATACAAAAAAAAAAAAAAACATTCCCACCATTTTTCATAAAATTTGACCTTTTTTTTAGATTGGTTCTCATAAAAAGAAATTTAATTCTTGAAAATTGACTCAAAAATGGACCTACCAAAGAAATTTTGAGCCATTTGGATACCAGAAACTCGAGAATAGAAGATCCAAACGATAACGATGAAGTAAGTAGCCAATCTAGACTTTTCTCAAGTTATACTTACAAGAATAGCTTGGCTTTCAATATGAAACAAGTAAGATTTAAAGAAATATGAAATAGTTAGGTCAACCACTAAAATTTAAAGACCTAAACGAAAAGTTTTTCTCTCAAATTATGTTAAAATAACTTACTAAATAGACTCGGCTACTCGGAGGGAACTTGTAATAGAATTCTTAAGATGACATGTTAAGGATATATATACACTTTTGTGGTCATTGATGTTCATTTAGGGGCTGAATTGAAGATAAGTACTTAATGACCAAAATGACCCTACATGCTTAAGTGTTAGTTTATTGACCAAATGAACTCCGAATAATCCAAGGTTATATATATGGTCTATATTCAAGGATATAAGAGGTTATGCAAAGTTTCAAAGTTCTTGGAGCACGTTTATAAGCTAAACTAAGAATTAAAGACAAAATGACCAAAATGTCTCTATAACTTCTTTAAGATATTTCAATGTCCAAAAGACCCTCCAAATGACTTAAGATCTTAAGTAAGGCTTATATATATTAACATGAAAGTTTATTAAAGATTTTAAGATATTTAGGTAAAGTTCATAGCTTAAACCAAGTTAGGGGTATAACCAAAGGCTTAAGGGAAATGGCGAAGCTACCTAATAAACATTCACGACCTTTCTAAAACTTCAAAGAACATGTTATGATCTTTATGATACTATGAATTACTTATACATGTTCTTAAGAAAGGTAACTTATGCCTCAAGAATAGACCTTCAAGCAAAAACTTAAGAAAACGCTCTAAGGACAAACATAACACAAGCCCTAAGTCCACTAAAACATGAAGACTAATCGGTACCACTCAAGACAAATAATTAAGGTCCACAAACTCAAAACCCAAGAACTCCTAGACCTTCCATAGTACAACAATGTTCATGCTTCATATTACAACACTACTTGGAGTGTAGTTTCAAACTATATCACAGAAAACACATGAAGCTCTGCATGCAGATTCAGACTCTATCACTTTGAACGCTTAAAGTCTGGACGTAAGTTTTCATATTATGTCACTTGGAATGCATAAAGGGGACACTAGTTATTAGGTTCATGTCATATATTGTAAATCCTAGAAGGAGTGTCTCAAGGAACATAACAAGAAACCAGAAACAATAATTAATGACAAAAACCAAGAATAAGTACTAAGGACAAGGACAAGAATCAAGAATGAAGGACAAGAAACTAGAACTAACAAGAAACTAGAACTAGAATCTAAGATTCAAATTCTCATGACTAAGAACCTAGAATCTCATAACCAAGGTCTTTAGTTCAGAATCATGTTTATGCACCCAGAACTCAAGATCAAAGTCACGGGGCAGAACCAAGATAAGTACTCAAAACTCACCTAAGGACAAGACAATACAAGAACAAGATAAAAAATGAGTGTGGTACCTAGCATCCACTATGGACACAATTAAGATCCTAAAAGTAGGCTACTTACTGAATCTTTGTACTTATTCCAGTTCCTCATACTTTCAGGTACTCATTCCAGTTCCTCATACTTTCAAGTGACAAAAAGGAGTTGGTCGAAGACGGGAGCAAATCTGGAGCAGGTGCCACATACAGCCACACTGTATTTTCAACTGTTTTGATATTATAAATTATTTTGATTATCGGGCCCAATGTATTCACATTTATGAATTTTATTTTTTATTTGTAGATAAAATGTATTTATGTTTTTATTTTAAATGCAAAGCTTATTTTTACTATTTTTTATACTATCAAGTCAATCGGATGGTGACATGTTTAAACTGCAACAAATCAAGTCAATCCCACTTAGATACACATGAATAAAATACCACAAATATGTATATACATCTCATAGGAAATTTACGTCATGATAAGTTAGAAAGTTTTATGTGCACCATTTCGTTGAACCATGATTCTTAATATGGAACCTCATACATGTTGTGTAATGACCTAATCTTTCCGGACATGAGAAGGGCCATTATTTTAAAATGAGTTTAGCCTTAAAAGAGAATTAAGAAATTTAACTCGTAAAACAATACTTGGAATCCAGAAGAAATTACATTTATTAAAAGATAACCTGAGTGTCAACCTAACAACCTAGTTTTCAAGCTCCTCCAAGCCCGCATCACGATGTAGGCTAAAGCGGAGGGATAAAAATAGGATAAATTTTTTTCTCTTTAAAAACACGAGAACGACCCTAATTAAAAATAAGGCCGCACATAGTAGTCATGACATGCATGTAGTGATGGCCTTGAAAAGAATGGAAGTACTTTGTGCATCATAACTATGTCCTATGTTTTTTAACTATGAGACCTCATGTATGTTGTATGTCAAAACTAAAGATTATTTTTTAGTATATTTTGTACAGATGCATACACCATGATAAGATACACGTTCCTTTCCTTCCGTTGGTTTCTCGCAGTGTGAGTATGCACTAGCCCATAGTCAGGCTTAAGGAGTACGTGAGCCCGCCTAGTGGATTCATGCATGCATGCATGTACCGTGTGTAGAGAAGTACTGTAGAACTAACCCTACCCGAAAGAGAAAGTAGGAACCAAGGAACAGTCATGAAAAGATAGGTCCCACTATGAATCATGATTATATGTGATACATTTTTCAACCCCAATAGTGGGACTACTTATCAAGTATTTTTAAATACTTGAACCATGTTTACTATTTTTCAGGTAAAGGTAAGACTCTCATGTGTAGATGACCACGTCAACTGAGGAGGTCGTGAAAATGAAGTTACGATTGTTAGAGCATTTAAGTAATAGTTTTTATGTTAGGATTGGCGAATAACATCTAAGATTTGTATTATGATGGTAGAGTTATTGTCCCTTGAAAAGAAGTTAGTAGCCTACTTACTACTA
This sequence comes from Cucurbita ficifolia, assembly GCA_033971965.1. Classification (NCBI taxonomy): domain Eukaryota; kingdom Viridiplantae; phylum Streptophyta; class Magnoliopsida; order Cucurbitales; family Cucurbitaceae; genus Cucurbita; species Cucurbita ficifolia. The sequence continues at coordinate 8,852,261 of CM066981.1, forward strand.
GTATACGCATGGAAATGATTTTGCTACCGTAGGTTACGTGTCAATCGGATGTCTTGAATAATAGTTAAACTATGTAGTGTTATGACCATAGAGATAGACAAGAATGTACCCATGTATACTGGTAAGTAAGTTGCTTCATATGAAAATGACCAAGAAAGCTTGGTAAACAGTAATATTTTATAAGCGGCTATAGATATTGAGAGTATTAGTATCAAAGAAATTTTTTGTCACTAGAAAGTACGTAAATATGAATTAAAGTATTAGTATGAACATAAATAAATAAATAATAAAAAAAAAAGTGATTTGAACCTACCAAATGAAATTTTTATGAGCGGACACCATGACAGTTCAAACACCATATACTTGAATTGATTTGTGAACGTCATAGTGCTTTTAGTGGAATTTGAGTTTTGGAAGTACTGAAAGATAAAATCTCCTTGCGTTGATTGTGAGATTAAAGCCAAGTTTGAGAACAACTACAAGTGTGAAAATTACCGAGTGTTGAGCTACGGTTTGAGTAAGGGGTTGAGATCATGATCAACAAGCATGTATGGAGATAGACTATGATATGAAAAAAACTATGAAATTGTGAATTGAGATTGAGCAAAGTGGAGAATTCACAATGATTAAAGCGTTAGAATTATTCTCAAACTAACTAGACGTCGTATCTACGATAATCATCCTGATCCTCCTGCACGAATATGTTTCAATAATATAACGTGATCCATTTTTTGTACTTGGCATATCGATGCTGCTCTATGTCAGTATTGTAATGCCCCTAACTTTCTTGCCTAAATTAGAGACGCCACTACATCCATGCCTTATTTAACATATACGGAAATTTGAAATAAAACATTTGCAAAGGAAGCCATAGACTTACACATTTAATTTAAAATAAGAAAAAATAGAAATAACATCGTCTTTGAAAAAAAAATTCATATCAATTACTAAATGAAAATCACTACATACTACTTCCGTATCATGTCTTCCATGGCCGTTCCAGCATTTTTCGTCATTCGTGCATAGGAGCTTTACCTTTACCTGAAAATATAACAGTAGCACGTGACTTAAGTATTTTAAGAAATATTCAATAAGTCACTCCGTCGGGGTTAGTAATGCAATCACACACATAACTTGATTTGGGACCTATCCTTTAAAACCGTAACATGGTCTTGGACTCTTTCTAGTTTTGGCCAGGGTTGGATGTTTGGTACTTCCTCACACACGATCCACGTACGTGCACATGGACCCAACAGGCAGGCTTGTACACATACCTCTTGGGCTTGGCTTGGTCAGGCCCAACGCATTACACATAGCGCCACAAAAAAGGGAAGTCTCGCATGATATCACGATGAACATAAATATTGAAGGTAAGTGTCCGTACTAACATAACATAACGGCTGTCACGACCCGATTTTTTAGGCTTCGAATCTCGGACGGTGATAAAAAGATGAAAAAAAAAACAAAATAAAAGATAAAAATCCGATATAATTTAAAATAAGAAAAAGAAGTCAACAACACCAAAATTAAATCAAGTTATTAGGCGATGTTGTTTCAAATATTACAAACGGGAAATACAAATATAAAAGAAAATACAAAAGACTCCAAATGTGAAAACGGACTGACGCTTCTGAACGACACCCCTTTGTGACCGTGCATCTCCCGAGCACCTCCCCACCTCGACCGGTACCTAAAAAAGAAAGGAAAAAAGGGGTGAGTATAAAATATACTCATTAAGCAACTTACTTGTAGGCTCTCGTCTCTTCCTTCTCTTAGTAGATTCCTACCGTTTTTCTTTGGTCTATAAGAAGTTCAAGCTCACCCTTACAGTGCTCTTAACTACTGTGTATGTCTCGAAGTTCCAATTGATTCTTCATTGATCATCTACCCGTGTAGGCTGGTTTACGGCGTCACGACATCAGCCTTGACCAATTTCTACATTAAATCATGTTAATACACCACATAGGTCTATTAGGTTCTTAGGGGAGTTCATGTAGTCTAAATTCCATTTTCTCAATTCTAGGTCGTTCTAGGTTAGCCCCTCGGCTTAACCAGTCCTTGGGTGCACATAGATCTATCCTCTAGTTATGCATGTAAACCGCACTAGCTATAGCATTCTAATCTTAATTGTGATCTTGATGCATGCTCTACTAGGAAAATACATCTATCAACCACCTCTAACACATAAATTAACCCGTTCACATATATTATTTAAGAAGGTATTCCTACCTTGATGCATGAAAGTCATAACATAAATCACACACAATCAAACAAGCTCAACGGAGAAATTGCATCCATCAATCACTCAGAGCACACATCAGAATATGCCTTCCTCCATCACACCACAACAGAAGACATTAAATTAGACATGTTTGTCAATTCTCTTGTTCTAACGGCAATTTTGTAATTTTATCATGTACGTGTCATAATTATCCAAATTGTTTATTCTATGTTCTAATCATACATATTCTAGCCACCTAAGTTATATTATGCTCGCATGCTAGCTTATCCTAGCGATCCCTACAAGTATCACTTGCCTAAAATCCAGTTTACTAATCAAGATGAAGCATTCCCTTCAAAACTTATTTTTTCGCTAGTTGGGAGCCCCAAATTTTTTGAAAGCTTTCTGATAGGTCCTGAATCAAGTCAAATTTAAGTTAGTATCAAAATCGAGATGAAAAACAGTTGAACAAGAGTCATGGTCAAGTATGAATCAGCCCATGGTGGCATATGAAGTCCTCTCCGACATATGCATTCTTCTCCTTCCTCAGCGTTGCGAAATCTAGAAACTCCATTATTTGTCATTTTCTTTGCATTTTCATATTTCTTTTTAAGTAACTCGGATTAACACGATTTCTATCCTCTAAAAATAGATATTTTTCTTGTAATTTATTTCTAATCACAGACATAATTAACTTAGTCTAAAGATGGCAAGAAACATCAATACCTACCTCTTTTGATGAATGTCATAATTTCTATTTTCGATCTACGACTTCCTTCATAGATTATGACTGCAATACTTCCTAGATTAACGTACTCAAATTTCAGAACCTAACTCCTAATATTCACAAAGATTCAAGAACTTACCTTCGAATTTTCCTCGTTTTTTGACGATTTTGAATGATTCAAAGTTTAGAATGCTTCTCCCCTCGGTTTTGTTAAGGATTCCTTAAAGAAACTGATAAGCGCCAACAATGCTAGATTTTGCAAGCTAGGAGTCCTTCTAGAATCGTTGCAACGTTCACAGAGAAAGCTAACTTAACGGATTGATTCCAACCAAGAGTTGGTTAGAAGATGAATGACTCTTCGATCGAACTTGGAATCTATGATGGTCACTCTTAGATTCCAAGACGACTCACTCCAGAATTAGCTTGATCAAAACTAATTCAATGAATCGGTTTAAACATCAAACCTAAAGCAAGGTTTGAAAAACAATAACACCAAAAAGGTATTAAGAAAAACACAAAGGTTTTGTTTGTATTCAAGAAATTCTGATTTCAAAATGAATATTACATGATTTTATATAGGTCAAAAAGATAACTCTAACCTAATAAAGTTCAACCACCAACTAAAAATTACTAATAAATGCTATTAAATACAAATCGAAGAAAATAAGACATTCATAAATTGTCTTAATTGGTAGTTCAACTACCAAAGCTAAGTCTTCTAATCACTTTTCAATGTGAGCCACTCCATTATTTTCTTGATTTGATACTTGAATCTTATTTGTATTGTTTCTTGTAATTGCTCCTTCAAGTCCATGCAAATGATCAGCGGTCGGATTCGTATCAAAAACATTGTTTCTTGTAATTGCTCCTTCAAGTCCATGCAAATGATCAACTGTCGGATTCGTATCAGAAACATTGTTTCTTGTAATTGCTCCTTCAAGTCCATGCAAATGATCAGCTGTCGGATTCGTATCAGAAACTCAGCTGTAGTCAAACTCCTCGTGGTCGAAATGTCGGCTACTTCCCTCTCTCTTTGGAACTTTCTTTCTCTCTACTTTCCTCTTTTTTTCTTTTTGTTTCCTCTCTTTCCCTTTCATTTCTTTCCTTTTTTGTTTTTTTTTTATTTTTTATTTATCTCTTACTAACCTCCATTTCATGTGCTTAACTAGGTAGGAGGGCAGAATGACCCAATTACCCCCACTGGGGTTGACTTTGACCATTTTCTAATTTTCCACCCTTTTTCTTTTATATTTTTCTTGGGTTTATGAAAGTTTTCCAAGTATTTTTCTCTTCTAACAAATCTTGAAATTCGATCATTGGGATTCTCAATAGAATCCTAGAAGTTTAATCTCGATAGGAAAAATTGGGTATTTAATACCTCGTCGAGACTCGAGAGTTACAATGAGGAAGTATCCCGATGCACATGACATACATATATGCATGAGGTCCCCATAATTTACGTTCATAGCAAAGCATTAAAATCATTCTCTTTCTCCTTTCATCCATGACATATTATATGCATGCATTATGTATACATGGAAATCATCTCATCACCCATCACATGGCAAGACATGACATGAAATACATAGCATTTCATTTCATTCCATTCATAACATAGTGTAATGGATATCACATGCATATATTACATAGCATACAATAGTATGGTGCATGCAAGAGTCACGACTCAAAAAAATTAGTGACTTGGTCTTAGATCAACAAGGTAAGTGGTCTTACTGTTGGCACACCTTCGGGCTTGGTTTGATGGCTTTAGTGATGTATGAGTGACACAACCCATTTACATATCATTATCTAATGTTATGCTATGATTATATGATGATATGAGTATTATGTGATGCATGTACTTCTACTCTACTATGTCTTGTATGTGAATATATCATGTTCATATTATGCTTATGAGACATCTTGAGTTATGTATGATAATATTGAAAGTGAAGTCATATATACGTATGCATGTCACATAGGAGAGTTATGCTATGAAAAGAATAGAAGTACTTTGTGCATCATAATCATGTCCTATGTTTTTGAACTACAAGACCTCATGCATATTGTATGTAACAAGTATGGGATACTTTCCCAATATGTTATGTATGGATGCGTACACCATGATACGATACGCGATCATTCCCTTTTGTTGATTTTCGGCAGTTGAGCGTGCATTAGCTCGTAGTCATGCTTAGGGGGTATGCGAGCCCACCTAGTGGGTTCATGTGTACGTGCGTGAACCGTATGTAGAGAAATACTACACATCCAACCCTACTCGGAAGAGAAAGTAGAGTCTAAGGAACAATAAAGAAAAGATAGGTCTCATCATGAACCATGATTGCATGTGATTACATTATTCAACCCCAACAGTGGGACTAGTTATTGAGTATTTTTAAATACTCAAACCACATTTACTATTTTTCGAGATAAAAATAAGGCTCCCATATATGAATGACATGACAACATGAGGTGAGAAGACCATGGAAACAAAGTCACGATAGTTAGATTTCCACGTTGAAGTTATAATCTCTATTTCAAAACTTTGATAAATTATGTTTTTTTTTTTTTTTTTCCTTCAGTTTTCAACTATGTTTCTTTAGACGTTAGTATTATGGTTGGAAGACTCTAAGCATAAGTTAAAGTGTTCCTTGAGGTTTAAGTTATTGGTCGCATGATTTTAGGGTTACTTGATCAAGTAAAGACTTATGGGCAAGTAAGTAACCCAAGTACATTGCTCAACATAACTGAGCCCAATATGTATAGCCCAAACCCAGAGTCTAGAAGCCTGCAACTCGCAACTCGCAACCTGAAAGGGGGACCCGAAGTTCGCGCTTCAACCCGAGAAATAACCCATGCACGTGTCTTCTCCCTACAGCTACACATGTCGCGCATGCAGATGCCGACTCCTTTGGCTCACGTGGCATCATCAGCTCGGCGACTCAATGGTTTCAATTTTATGCGGCTCGACTCCTCGATTCGGCACCTTAGCTTCTTGGCTTAGGCAGCTCGATATACATATAATATATCGGCTTCTCGGCTTAAGGAAACTAAGGTCAGTATAAGGTTCGTTTCCTCAATTTAAGTTGAATTAAATTAGAAAAAAAATGATATTTGCTAAGAAAATTAGGTGAATTTCTAATAGGGTCGCCAATACTTAGAACAACTTCAAAGAATGAACTCAAACACTTAAATTTAGGGAGAACACCTACTAAGGCCAACCAAGTAAAGTGGCCTTACTATCGGCTCAGTCGGAAGACTTGCCTTGTGTACGACGACATGTGCTTAGTGGCTCTTGCACGTGTCATTTATGCTTTATATGTTATGTTGTGTTGTCTAAATTATAATAATGATGATGATGTATGATATTATAACGACGTTATATGATGATGATGTGATGACGATGACATGACGATGATGGTATATGATATTCTGATGATGTTATTTGATGATGATATGATGACGATGATATTATGATGATCTTTTATTTTTCTACGGACACAACCCCAATTGAATTAATGATGATGAGCATATGAAGACCAACACCTACTTGTTGCTTAGAATAATACATGAACAGTGTATAGGGTTCTATCAAGAAGATGATTTAAAGATGAAAACTATAGGGACCTCATGCATTTTGTATGTACATATACATCGGATACTTCCACATTTATGATGATGAGTACGAACGCGTATGCTATGATGATCATCATCATCATGTCTCGCATGCCACTCAGGGGTCTGGTGACCTCCAGACGTCGCTACCAACAGCTACCTCAACTATGATGGGTCCAGAGGGGGTGTGAACCGCTTGGGGATCCACACTCGCATGTGTGGATCGTGTGTAGGGAAGTACTACACATCCAATTTTTGTCCGGACTGGAGGCCACCCCTATGATGGTTTTGAAATGATACGTCCGTACATCATGAGTTGCATGTGTTTCCATTCCCTGATCCCAATAGTGGGGTCACTTATTGAGTGTTTTGTAATATACTCAAGTCGTGTGTGAAGGGAATGAACTCTTCATCCACGTGACGGAAGCATTGGGAACCGTTTTGAAATTTATTAAGAATTAAAACAAAAGCAATAAATTCGAATATAAGAACTCTACCTTTGTAGAAACCCTAGCTTGCAAGACTTCTTGAAGTAATCCAACCATACAAACGTTCTTCCACATTCCACAAGATCTTCCTTGCTATGACTCGAACACAAGGTCAAGGCTTGTGAGAGCCTCTTGAAAGAAAATTTCAAAGGAATTGGAGAAGAAGAAAGAGTTTCGAGAATTCTCTAGAGATGTAATTTCATTCTCCAGAGAAAGTGGCAGAGATTGATATATTTTGGCTCAACTCGAGGGTCCTATTTAGATGGACTCTTGGAGAATCTATGCCAAATAATATATTTGCATATTTAATATTATGATATAATACCTTATATAAATCATATTTAAATATTATAAGATATTCTAATATATATTTAATTAATTTGAACATTCAAATTTCAAATATATTTTTATTTAATGTATCAAATACATTAATTAATTTAATATTTAATTATATCAAATACAATAAATATATTTTTCCTTTTCAATATATCTAATATATTAAATATTAATTTGAATCATTCAAATTAATATATTTTTCTCAATTTATATTTAACCTTTTTAATGTATTAAATATTAATTTGAACACTTCAAATTAAATATATTTTATCTATTTATTTAATATATTAAATATATTAAATATTAATTTAACATTTCAAATTAAATTAACTTTCTCTTTTATATTTAATATATTAAATATTAATTTGAACCTTCAAATTAAATATATTTTATCTATTTATTTAATTTATATTTAATATATTAAATATTAATTTGAACCTTCCAATTAAATATATTTTATCTATTTATTTAATATATCTAATATATTAAATATTAATTTGACATTTCAAATTAAATTTACTTTCTCTTCTATATTTAATATATCTAATAGGTTAAATATCAATTTGAACCCTTTAAATTTTCTTTCAAATAAATTGAACTTTTTAGCATTACTATGAACTAGCCAGGGACCTTATGGACCTATAGATTATAAACTCCAATAATATAAAATTAATTAATTAAACTCTTTAATTAATCAATTTCTGTTCATTAATTATAGGTCACTCCACTATAGACCTAGAGTTGCACTCTTATGCACTTTAGGACAAGTTATGTCCATTGATATAATCATTACAAGAAAGTCGATCATTCACGAGTTGTTCATAATTACAGCTGGGTCAAAAGTCCGTTTTACCCCTGTAATTACATCTTTCACCTTAAGTACCACTGATTTTCTAATGAACAATTTGTTTATGATCCAATCATAAACCAAGTCCCTCTCGGGCCAATGAGAGGGTAGGGCCCCATTGTTCAAGTCCCGAAATCAGTACTTAAGGGAACAACTCATCTACTTCCCTTATATGGAAAGGAGTGAATTCCATCTCATGATTATGTTCTCAACTCTCTATTTGGTCAAGTCCCCAAAATGGTAGGCATATTGAATCGGCTAATAGAGTCATTCTAACCCATGTAAATTAAATGACAAGCCCTCACAGGCAGGAGTTCATAACTCACTCAGGATTAAGATCGAGTCGCATATGATCATCATGTGAAATATTAATCTTCTCAATTAATGGATTTATAAAGAGAGATTAAATATTTCTTGGTCCAGTCTTATACAAACTCATTGTATAGGATACCCCCACTTACATGTCTCCACATGAACGATTTGGATCAAATCATTGTAACGATTGCAAAGTGGGCCGTATCAATAGTGTTACCAGGATAAGGCACCCAACCTTATCCATATACTATAGACTCTTTAGGTTATTACTTGAACACGATCCTCTTGTATGTCAACCACATACTGTTCAAGATTACATTAATAACCTTGGATTTTCATACCATGGATAACAATTAAATTACAAATAAAATAATAAAAATTATTGTTAAAAACTAAATAATTAATTACGAGGCTTTAGGGCATAAATCCCAACAATGTGCTACTTATTTTTAGGTAAAAGCAAGACATCTACGTACGACTGACGACGTTATCGCAATTCGAGACTTTAACACATACATAAGGTAACTGTACTTGTTTTCTTAGACTTAGGTTAGAATATAGTATTTTAATTTTCTCGTTATTTATTTTATTTAGTTCTTCATCTCAATTCTTCCTCTTTTTACCTCTCAATCTCTATACCATCTATTCTTTATTCTAGCAACACCAACTTGAAGAATTAAGAAGAAAGAAAGTGGAGGAAGCGGTGTTAACTTTAGAACTAGACCTCGACAAATAGGATCAAACTAACATTAAATTAAAAAGTCTGGTGACGTCAGCTTAGGCTAACCAGATAAATGGCTTTATTATTGGTTTGATTAGATGAATTGTTTGAAGTATAAACAGTGTGTGCCTTGTGACCCTTGCACATGTCATGCATTATGATTGATTTATATCTGTTTATTATGTTCTGCTATGGAACTTAATATGTCATGTTATGTTGTAATTATGAGATTTGTCATGCTATGAAATATCATGTTGACACATTATGCCATTGAAATTTGGGCTATGTTATGAAAATGTTATACCAATATACTACATTATGAGAATACATGAAATGATTATGTTATGTATTAAATGAATGAAGATATAACCTGCATCATAGATACATGTCATGACTTTATTCATAATTTATGCCTCACACCTTTCCATATTCTATGCTTTTTTTTTCTTTTACATTCAAAATTATTTTACCTTTAATCATACCTTAAAGAATTTGATTTTCGTTACCGTTAAAATATGTTCGTAACATTAGGCTATAGTTTTGAGATGTCCATGGAGCGGGGGAATGACCCCCTATGTGCCAGTCAGCTACAAGGTCAACCTATGTGCTCCTACGCCCCCTTCTTAGGAACGGGTTTACAGCACATACGTCTTGTTCACCGAAGTTACGAGTACCGAGTCGTGGTACCTAGTTGTCTCGATGCACCTCCCTTATTCGCCCTGTACCTTCCTCGAAGTTACGAGTACCGAGGTAACTCTCGATGAAACGAGTACCATAGTGTATAGGTAGCGAAGACTCTAATGACATCGTCACACTGCTATCAACTTGAAGAACTACCTTAGTCGTCCTTAGTTGTCGTGGAGGTATATTTCCAAGACGCTCGAGGTTAGCTCCACGGGGCTAATTCAATTCCCTAGGTGCACTCAAATCTAGACCTCTGATCGGCGCTCACTATCTTGAGGTGCAGGGTTTACCGAAAATATTTTCGCTTAGGTCAACGTGTAAATCGTAATAACAGTAGTGTCGTAATCTTAATTGAGTTCTCTCGTGCATGTTAAATGTTTTCGAAACTCAAGAAAAGTTTTAGAAACTAATTTAAACCTTTTTTTCTAGATTTTGAGTAAAAATTTCAAATAGTTAAAGAAAGATAAAAGAACCATGATAAAATAAAAATAATAGAGGACAAATTAAAGTCAATTTTAAAAATTATTAAAAAAAAAAAAAAAAAAAAACTAAATAAGATCAACCTGTGGTGGAGAGGCATGAAACTAAAAGTTTCCCTAATTCAAATGAATAAAAAAATTAAAAATGAAATTAAAAAATTGAAGGAGTTCATTAAAATTTGTGATTACGAATATTTGTACACCACCCACGTGTCAAAAAGGACAACTTGTACAACGAATATTGCACCCAATTACTTTAATGCATGCTGACACGTGTTACCAACTATGTATTTACAAACATAGTCCAAATCATACCCTCAATTTTACCCCGTCGCTAATGCCTATATGATATGAGGTCATAGACTTACACGTTTATTGCAAAATAATTAAAATAATGTGGCGGAAAATAAATAACACGAATTAAAATAAAATAAAAAGAAGAAAGTATTTGTTTTGATCAAATCTAAGGGCTACTAAAGAAAAAATCCTAGTTTTGGTCTCATGACTGTCACCGCGATGTCATCATCCGTGTACAGGGATCTTACCTTTACTTGAAAAATAAGTGTAGCACGTGACTTGAGTATTTTAAGAAATACTTAGTAAGTAACCCTACTGTTGGGGTCAGGAAAATGTAATTACATGCAATCATGTTTGAGACCTATTATTTTATAAAATATTATAACATAGCTTTGGTCTCTACTTCGAGTTCCAACAAAAATTGGATGTGTAGTACTTTTCTACACACGACCCATGGTCACCCAAACCAATTCATATGTACCCCCTACACTGTCGGTATACCACGAGGGAAGGGAGAGCACATAGTATTGTGGTGTACACAATATCGTATCATAACATCGTAGCATACACGCCCATACTAATCACAGCTGGGAAGTATCCCAATGTATGTGAACATACAATATGAATGAGCTCTCATTAGTTTAAAGTCATGACATGTATCTATGATGCAGGTTATATCTTCATTCATTTAATACATAACATAATCATCAAATCTTGAAAAATATTGCTATTGTCTCCTTCCTCAATAAAAAATTATTATTGTTATTGTAAACTAATTTGGATCACCATGTGATAATTAAAATTGAATAATACTTTTTTTTCTTTTCTCTATACAAATACAAATTATCGTGATAAATTAACACACGTCATTGCAACATAATTTGTTTTATCACACGCTTTGTACAAAAAATTTTAATAAGTCACTCAACGTAAAATTGTTTCAAGTAAAAAAAAATTAATTTTGAAATTTTTATGATTGAGTCATCGAAACAAGGTGCATCTTGTTGTCATATCTCCAAGATCACTTTCATTTGAACGTGATTTCGGTTCATTCATGTGCCTCTCATTTACTCGGATGTCACAAACAATTAGTTAACTACTTATTTGTAAGTAAGAAGTTTAACGTTTTTATAATGATTTTAAATTCTATCAATAGTTTAATCTCTAAAGTTTCTAAAAAAAAAATTAATTGATTCTTGGCAAAATTAATTTACTCCACCATGAAATTATTTTCGCTTTATATAATTTGATTTTGCTATTAAATAAGTACGTCGTTCTATCTCAAAATTAGTTAAGAATAAGAGAAGTAATTCGGGTACGGTATAAAGATTGTGAAATATTTTCATCTTTTTTATGTGGAATCTATAACCTTATCAATTTCAAAACGATCGTAACTTTTAGGATGCCGCTAGTTGTTAATATTTTCATCTTTTACCCGTTACGTTTCGCTATAACATCGTGATTTTAAAACAATCTATTAGGGAGATGTTTCCACACTTTTATAAGGAATGTTTTATTCCCTCTCCAACGGATGTGAGATCTCATAATCCACCCATCTAAGGGTCTAGTGTCCGTTACTAGCTTTAATATCATTTGTAACAGTTCAAGTTCATCACTAATAGATATTGTCCGCTTGGCTTATTACGTATCGCCGTCGGCCTCACGATTTTAAAGCACGTCTACTAGGGAGAGGTTTCCACACCCTTATAAGAAATGTTTCGTTCTCCTCTCCAACCGTTGCGGGATCTTACCATAATAAAGTTTTTAATGAATTTATATTTTATGCAAATCATATTAGGTAACGAAAAAGTTACAATATACTATGTCATATTATCATTTTGATGTGAATGAAAGTTTAGTGTTCATTTGTTGTTAGAATTTAAGTTTAAAAAAAATAGTAAATGTTCAAAACATTAAAGTTGGGGAACTAAATAAGAAAATGGCCCAAAAATAGCTTCATAAATTTAACCTCTAATAGAACACAAAACAATCGCTTCGACAATAACAAACTCAGAGAAAGAACACGAAACTGTTAGCAACAGCTCAAGGACAAGACCCAGAAAATGAAACATGCCAAAAACATTAACACAGAATCTTAAAGCTTATTATTCTAAACATTTGGTTTCGAAGCGATTCGTGGGTGAACATGGCCGATGCCGGGGCTATGTCCTGGCATAGTTGGTCGGAAATCATCCTTCAACCCTTCAGTGTAGTGCACTGATCGCCCGACAGCACCCGTGCCACATCTCCGAACCGCATGGTGGGCGACTCCGGGGCTGAAATCGTCTTTGCAACCGAGGTTGGACTCCCGGAAACTGACACCGGTGGGGGGTTTCAAAGGCCTTCCCTGGATTTGATGAGTTCCAATGGCTATGAAGATAGTAAGTAGAAGAAGAACACAATGGCTTATGGCCTGAAAATGGTTTCCCATCTTAGAAAGGGAAGAGGAAATCTAGGGTTTATGAAAGTGATGGGTGGCTTTGTTGAATGGAGAGTTGAGTGAGGAGAAGGGTTCATTTATAGGCCATTGAATAACGAATAAACTAAGCACACATGTGAGGGTTCAATCATACTTTGATTTGAACGGCTTACAACGTTTGAGGTCAACTTTTGGAGGGCCCTATCAAATTATAAAATGTTCATAATATTCTTCCATTCCTTTTGACCCGAAAGGTCAAATATTCAAGGATATAAATTTTCGATCCAAAGAGTCAAAGATTTAAATCTCCCGACAATATGAGCTATACTGTCCGCAGATTTGTGGGTGATGTTTTTCTTACCAATTCAATTTCATATTAGTTTGATTGATTTGAACTTTATTGTCCGCATATTCCATTATCAAGAACTGTATCCACGATTTCTAGTACCAATTTCTCTTTACACATTATTAATTCTTCGTGAGTAGATTAATAAGAGTACTATTTCAATAGATAATCCTTTCATAGAGTTTATCACTATACTCCCATATATCGAAATGATTGGTCTTAGTTTTGGAGAAAGAATAGATAATAGACATAAGACCATTCATTCGAGTTCGTGAAAATCTTAGCTAATTATTTTCTTCTTCCAACTTTTACCCTAAGCCATCCCAGTTTTGATGGATGCTAAAGCTTTGTTAGAGGAAGAATGATATTGAAAACTACGCTCGAGAAAGCAATGGCTTTAGTGGGTTTATCGAAATACCCACTAGATTCACGAGTTGTGGTTTATGTCATGAAGTCTCGTAATTAATTATTAATGATTTTGATTACTTTACTACCGCATAAGATTATCAATTATATGAATATTCAGATAATATTGATTGTCTTATCTTAGTAACACTTGATACGTCTCACTTTGCAATTGTGTATAAATAATTTGACCTAAATCGTTCTTGTGAAGACATGTGGGTGAAAATATCTTATACAATGAGTTTGTATTAGACTAGACCTCGAAATATTTAATTTTTCTTTATAAATTATTTAATTGAAAAGATAAATATTTAATCGGAAAATCACAGTGAATTGATCTTAATCCATATTGAGATGTAAACTTCTATGTGAGAGGGATTTGTCCTTTGATTTAAACGGATAAATATGATTTTGTAGCGGGTTCAATAACACTACTATTTAGTCAACTTGACAAAATAAAGAGTTAAGAACGTAATTTTACGAGATATAAAATAAATTGATAAATAGTTTTATTGATTTCGGAACTTAAAACTTATTAATATTTAATGTATTAAATATATAAAAGTGAAAAAAATCCATCAAAGGACTCTTTAAATTCACATATCATTCCTCATTTAACACTTAATCATAGTAAAGAATAAGATTTTAGATCATGAATGTATAAGTGGTATGAGCCATTCTGGAAAAACTAAAAGGAAAATCATTGTAACAGCACGAGCTCGCCACTAGTAGATATTGTCCTCTTTGGGCTTTCTCTTTCGGGATTCCCCTCAAGGTTTAAAACACGTATGCTACGAAGAGGTTTCCATACCTTTATAAAAAATGTTTCTTCTCCTCCCCAACCGATATGAGATCTCACAATCCACCCCTATTCGGGGCCCAACATCCTTACTGTCACATCGCCCGGTATTTGGCTTGATACTATTTGTAATAGCTCACGCTCACCACTAGCAGATATTGTCCTCTTTGGGCTTTCCCTTTCGAGTTTCTCCTCAAGGTTTTAAAACGCATATGCTCGGGAGAGGTTTCCACACCCTTATAAAGAATGTTTCGTTCTCCTCTCCAAACGATGTGGGATCTCATAGTCACGGGCGTTTATGCTCAAAATGGACAAATATCATACCGTTAGAGAGAATCATTGTCCTTGTTAGGACGTTGACTAGAACTTATAGTACGCATACTTTTTTCGACAAAATAAAGCAACACGCATTTCTTTTGTCCTTCCCTTTGTAATTTCAATTTTGAATTGAAGTTTCCTTGACTAAATGATTCCCTTATAAACCACATATATATATATATATATATATATAAATGGTTGGTATTGACTTAACCTAGAAAAGAGGGAATAAAATCAGGATGTGGTACACAAAAAGTATATAGATTGATAGAGTTTACAATGGAATCTGAATATTTGATGTGACTTTGATGAAGAGACATGACAAACACAAACAAATCTTTGAATTTAATATAATCTGTGGCCAAGAATCGTGAGTGAGTATCCTCCTTACACACAATTTGGGATGCTAGGCTTGTAAACCTAGTTCTAGAATCACTACGTCAAATTAGAATGATTTTTAAAAATCATATATAAGAAAGAATATAATGATATTAAAAAAAATTATCAAATCACCAGGTTTAGGGTATTAAAAACTTATCTCTCAGTAACACCCGAACCTCATAGACACAAAACTTTATAATTTTGTTTTTTAAATTTCAAATTTGTTAGTTTTTATTAAGGGTCAACTTCGAGATGAATTATAAGAGAAAAATGTTTAGATTCGACATGTACGGGACATTTTTTTGTCGAGTTTTCTCATCGAAGTTGCTATCTTAATCTAGACTTTTGAATATCTAGAATCGGTTAAGAATTGAGGAAGAATCGAAGGTCGAGTGTTTATGTGTTGGAATACTTATTTTGAACAAATCTTGTAAAGGAAGTGGGGAGAAAAAATACTTGAAAAATCTATTTTTAAGGTCCAAGAACCGTAAGAATTCAAGAAATACCTATTTTAAATGCATTTTCCTATTTACATGATTAACAAAATTAAATGAAATTAATTTTGCTACACATTCATATGAAAATACGAAGAAATTAAGAAAGTCGGGAATTTCGCGAACGAAGAAAATCTTGAAATTCATATGTAGGCTCATTCATAGGATATTGAACTTGTAACAACTCTACTAACTGCAATGACCTATTTTTCCATTTACAAAATAAGGATGCAACTACATGGATGTTTTGACGACGAAGTGTGGAAGATAATTTAAAACAATTTTCTTTTAATGCTGTCATAGACTTAAACGTTCACAAAATTCATTTAAATTGAAAAGTAGCATAAAAGAGATAGCGTAAATGAAAAATAGGGATAAATCACTCTTATCAAGATTTTTAAAAGAAATGCAATCGTCCTAACCTAGCCCAAGGGCAATCACTTAAATGAAAAAATGCAAGTAGCCTCATAGTTGGGGTTGAAAAATGCAATCACATGTAATCTTGGTTTGTGGTGGGACCTATCTTGTCATGACTGTTACTTGGTCTCTACTTTCTCTTTTGGGTAGGATTGGATGCATAGTATTTATCTGCACACAGTTCAAACATACACACATGAACCCACTAGGAGATCTCATATACGTACAATCTAGGCCTGATTACGGGTTAGCGCACGCTTGCATTGTCAAAAACCAATGAAAGGAAAGGAGTGCATATCGTATCATGGTGTACAATGTTCATACAAAACATTAGGGAGAAGTATCCCATGCTCATGACATACAATATGCATAAGATCCCGTAGTTCAAAAATATGGTACATGGTTATGATGCACATCATATTTTCATTATTTTCATGACATAACTCATATGCATCGTATTCATGGGATCACTTTTACTATTATCGTACATGGCTCAATGATGTCTTATAGGCATAACATAATCATGGTATCAATACATACCAGAAGTATATGCATTACATAAAACTCATATCATCACATACTCATAGTAAACATCACATAATCATAGCATATTATATTATAACAATAAGAAATGACATGTAAATAGATCATACGGTACGTGTCATTCATACATCATTTAAGTCATCCAATCAAGCTAGAAAGCATTCTAAGAGTAAAACTACTTGGTTGATCTCAGCCAAATTCACAAAATACTCTTGGTGTTAGTCTGATCCCGTATAAGTCCAACTCCACCTCAAATGCATCCAAATGAATAAAAAAGATGGCTCAAGAATGGTCTAAAATGGTAGGAATGAGTCAAAAATAACAAATGGAGCTGTGTTAAGACGACCTGAGCTGGAGCCAAGTCGAGATAAGGGAACAGGCGAGCTGAGTCAGCAGCGAGCCGCACGTGAGGGGAGCAGTACTAGTCATATGTGGGTTAGGCGTGAGCTAGCACGGATCGAGTTGTGGCCTCGGGAGTTGGGTTGTTGGCAAGTGACTGAGCCATGGGCATGCTACTAGACTAGAGGCGCATCTGGGCAGGACTGCACAGATCATTGAACTAGGTTGACAATGGGTTGGAGAAGTCTGGGCCACAAGCGTCACCAGTGTGGGCTAGGCCGTTGGCTGACAGCCGAAAATGACACAGGTTCATATGGTTGGGCGGCTAAAGCTAAGGCTTAAATCTTAGCTTAGTTTCTAAGGCTAACTCCGGACTTGTTCCTTTTTTTCTTCGTTTTTTCTTTTGTTTCTTTCTTATCCTCTCGCCATATATAGTTAGAAAATTGCACATTTAGGGCATTAGATTGAGCAAAAATGTTAAGAATGTTTTATATGATGTATGCAAAAGAGTATGTTGGATGAGATGTTTCTATTGCGCTAGATATTGTATTAAGAATGAGATCTTTACTCAGATGATTAATTTAGTTATCTCCTTATTGAACATGTGTATATGTTTGAGAATGAGATTTGTACTCCTGGTAATTGATTGAGTTATCTCCCGATTGAACATGCATGTATGATTGAGAATTAGATTTGTACTCCCAGCAATTGATTGTGTTATCTCCCTTTTTGAGTTTGCAGGTTTGTATTAAGAATGAAAATTCTACTTTAGGAGAGTGATAGAGTTATCTCCTTGTATGAGCATGCATAAATATAATGAGTTAAGAATAGGATACTAAAGTTATGAGGATTTTACATTGATCTAGGTCATAACGCTTCCAATAGACCGAGCATCCCAAGATTGTGAGTAATGATTAGAGATCTAGCCCCTTGTGCTTCTAGAACCAGATTAGCCTCGAGGAACTAGTCTAGAGAGTTTTGGAGATGAGATTCCTAGATTTGAACCGTCTAGATACCCTAAGAACCTAATTTACCTTCTAAGAAATTGGGCCATGACAGATTAATATTAGAGCAATCAGATATTAGGTCTTATAGACATGTCTAGGTGAAGAGTCGTATACCTCTACGAGCTCAATGACATGCCTCACCGTGACCATGTATGTAGCTAAAACAAAGTATTTTACGAAATGTTATAAGTTTGATATAAACATGGTGTACAATTTAGGCCATGTAGTTGTGATATTCAGTTAGGATGGCGTCCTAGGATGTTAAATGTGAATGTTAACCTTATAAGACTAGATTGGATTCGAATTTTTGTGTCGAGATATAGTGATAAGGCCGAAAGGGATCATGAGATAGCAAACTTACCTTAGAAAGACAAAGAATTGATTATGCATAAAGAATGATGTCTAATCCATAGATTTGAGTACGAGATACCTTAAGGCTCGGTACCAAATTAGGAGGTACCTATAATCTAGCTTCCCATGGCCATAACTTTTGAAGCCAAGCATGCCTCTACACAAATCACGTAGTAGGCCCAAAAAGAACAGTTCACTCATGCAATGGCGACCACTAGAAGAATTAAATGCCCCAAGAGTACCATTTCTCCTATGAAGTTTTGGATAAGTTAAGCATTTTGAGAAATAAGATTCACCGAGACAAACTATGGAGATCATGGCGGCAAAGTTTGAAATGAAGTCTTTAAAGATTAAGTTCATGTTTAGGATTTTTAGGAGCACGATAGGCGCATTATGCCACTTACGAGTTATGGGGTAATGGACATTCCCGATAAAAGATTGTCCAAGTGATGATAAATTATTATGGACTTTAGACGAAAATCCAAGTTTAGTAGTAGCATATAGTTATTAGGATTACATGGCTACGTTCTAAGTCATCCTTAGGATAGTCAAGCATGCTCACAAAGTTAGAGACGTGGAATCGTCATGGTAGACCAGTAAACCTTGTAGCTTAGGGCAATGACAATAGGGTCGAATTATAATCCACTTTACCACCCTTTGGTGAAAAGATGAACCAGAGATTGGATGGATAGGAATCTACCCTCATTTAGGTTATCAAGATTAAGATGAGTTGGACTCTGGTTCCACACACAATTGTGTATGAGATACTTGTGAAACATGATCAAATAAAGGTAAAACCTCTAGATACTATGATCTACCTTAGTGGTAGAAGTGTTAAGTTGCTAGCAACTAGGTTAAGACCACTAGGTAATGTACTTATGTCTTCGAAAATGTAAGATATTGCTCGAGTTTTGAAGTGCCAAATCTAAATTTTAAATTCTAATCTAAATCCTAGATATGAAGATTACATTTACATGTAAAGGAAGCATCTTAAAGCTTAAGGGAAAGCTAGCTAGCATCTTAAAGCTTAAGGAAAAGCTAGCTACCACACTAGAGCTTATAGAGTTATTTAGGATCCTCTACAGAAACTTGAGGGTTTGATGGGCTAGGTAGAGTTAGTGATGAGATATCACTATCAAAGGAGGCTCGATTAGGCAAACTATGAGATATTTGTAGAAGCCAACCTAGGTGAACACCATGAGACTCATGAATAGATTACAAAGAGTCACGATAAGGTGTAGGACCCAACTCTCAAGAAGTCGTAAAGAAGTCATATGAGCAATGTGACAAAGAGTCACGATAAGGTGTAGGACCGATTTGACACCATTAGAAAAGATACAAGACTAATTTTGGTGATGTAGTAAGGACAACAAGGGTCGTGACAAGGTTAGGTTATCTTCATAAGAGGTTTAGAGAAGAGGTAATATCGAAGACTTACTACCTGAGTTGTTATGGAAATTATGAGATTACTGAAATATCCATCATCTTGACCAATGACATGTAGTATTTTTTAGTTGATGAACTGAGTGTTTAGGAAATTTCTTGATATGTTTATCATCATTTTCATTGACGACATACTAGTGTACCCTAAGATGGAGAAGGATCATGATGATTATCTAAGTAAAGTCTTGATGATGTTGAGAGCACACAAGTTATACACCAAATTCTCAAAGTGTGAGTTCTGACTTCAAGAGATGACTTTCCTAGGACACGTTTATAACACCCCTAAAAATGAAGAAAATTAGCTCCAACCAGAGTAAGTCACCCATGTAAGACTTAAAGGATCAAAAGGAAGAAATTAAAGGATTAAGTAAGGAAAATGGTTTTAAGCAAGGAAAAGAGTTTTGTTTTAAGCAAGTCACTCCTATACCCTTACAAGTAATCTCAAGGAATTCCTATACCCTTACAAGTAATCTTAAGGAGTTAAAGACCTTTGTAAAAGGATTGGAAAGGAAAAAAAGTGAGTGAAAAAGATAAAAATGTCATTTTTCCAATTATCAAAGATCTTTGTGAATTTTTAATTCCTTATTTAGAAGGAATTTCAAGATGCTCAAGAAGGAAAAAATAACCAACAAGAGATAAGAATGTTTAGAAAAATTATAAATTTTTTAGGAAAAATAATAATAAAATATTCAGAAAGTGGAAAATTACCAAAATGCCTATGAATATGTGGATAATTACGGGTATGTCATTCTTGTAAGAATCATATTATAATCCGTGACCATGTACACAAAATCCATGGAATCTCAAATCTCAGCTATTGGATCTTCTTCAAAATTGGATATAATCTAGAACACTCACAGATCATCACATCCAACTGCTAGGATTCAAAACCAAGGTCGGTAAGGCTCTGATCGGTGCAGATAATTACAGTAGAAGATCTAGAAATCTTAAGAATAGAATTATGGCGATTCTGGATGTTTTAATGGCGGTGGATCATCCATCTATCAATTATGGATCAGGGGCAACTGATAGGAGCAAGAAGCAAGCTTAATCGAGCCCTCAATCGAGAGTTACAAGTGTTTAGATTTTGGGTCTCTTACTCTCAGATTTCTTCCAAATTCGAGAGTATTTCTCCACCATTTCTCTTCAAAATTGTTCCTACAGTTTCTAACCAAGATTACCCACAAGTTCTATGAAGGAATCGAGTGCTGAAAATGCCTAGAAACCATTCCCCCAATCCAATCCGCTATTGAAGAGCTTCAAGGAAAACTTGAAAATCTAATATGAGGATACACGATAATTCGTCAAACAAGGACGGTCTCAATCAGTTTCTGCACCTCCAAGGAATATTTTCATAGAAAACCATGAAGAGAAATAACCTTAGGAATGTGCCCAATTAAAGGAAACCAGTTTCGAGCTCAAATTGGGGGTAAGTGTCGAATTCCTACCTACGGTTCCTTTTTCTTCAAATTGAGGATTTCTTTAGCTTCAGAGGAAGAAGTTGAGTAACTTTGGTGAAGGAATCGAGAGCTGAAACGTCGTAGAACAAGCTACCCAAGAGATTGATTTTCTGATGTTTCGGGTAACTTGCAAACTGAGGATGATTCTCCAAAATTGGGGATACACACTCAAAGTCGTTCCTCCAAACCAATTCCTTTAGCTTGAAAAAAAGATATGGAAGAGGTTCCATGAAGAAATTGGGTCTTGAAAACCCCTAGAATCGGCTACCCAATAAGAAATCCCCTGTTTTAGCTCCGACGAGAAATCAATTTTCGGACGAACTTTGGAGGCGAAGATCATAGGCTACGATCCACAAGAAGGTATAAAATCAATTGCTAGCTCTTCCTTGTAACACCATCTTTAAGTTCCATGAAGAAATTGAGGAGAGAAATGGCATGATCGGAGCTTGAGAACCACGTTTATAGACGGTGGTGCACATGAACGTGTGCGTCTTCTTCCTGTTCAAAGGAAGAAAACGATGACGTGGCCGGTTCAACTAAACCGGCCATTACAACCTAAAATCTAAAATTCCCTCGGTTTTTTTCATTTTTAATCCCCTTCCCAAACTAGTTCTCATGGAAAATTTTATAATTCCAGAAACTAGACACAATAAGGAGTCTTTTGAAGGAAATTTGAAGTAATTCGGATATTGGAAGCTCAAGAACGGAAGTCTCGAATGTCAACGACGATTTAAGTAGCCACCTTGGACTTTTCTTAATAAATACTTGTAGGAATTGTTTGGATTTTCATATGAATCCTGAGCCAAGTATGAATTAAGGATATATGAAAGAAAAACTCAAAGAACCGTGAGTTAAGGCCCTGAACCGATTAAATTACTCGAGATTTAAGTAGCGTTAAAATGACCCACTAAATGAACTCTGCTGCCTATGATATTTTAATGCTGAGTATATTATAGCTTGTTGAGGTTATATATGAAATTGGTGGTCATTGGAGGATAAGTAGGTAAACCAAGAAAATTGTGTAAAATGACCATAATACCCCTAAGGTTATCTACCTACGGTTCATGACCTAGATGACCTCTCAATGCTATGAAACTTTGTAGTAGACTTCATTTATGACGTCTGATGATATGGTGAAGTTTGAAAGCCATTAAAACATATGAAATAGCAAAATCAAGAATTAGGGGTAAAATGACTAAAATGCCCCTAAGACTACTTATGATAATAAAAGGTCTAGACGCGCTCCAAATGACTTACTACTTCTTATAAGGCCTATTCCTAAGGACAAGGAGGTATGTTCATGATTTCTAGTTGATTAGAGCAAGCTTGGAACCTAAACCAAGTTAGGAAGCAAAAAATGCCTAAAGGAAACACCTCAAGACTCAAGACCCTTCTAGAACCCTCTAAGGAATTCCTTATGAATCTATGACTTTCTAGAATAGCTCATGCTAGTTATTATGATGGGTTCATATGTTTACGAATTCATGTTACAACTTATGCCTCAAGGAAAGCTATGAACATGCATTCGTAAACATATGAACCCATCATAATAACTAGGTACCTTAAGGCATAAGTTGTAACATGCATTCGTAAACATATGAACCCATCATAATAACTAGGTACCTTGAGGCATAAGTTATAACATGCCTTTGTAAACATATGAACCCATCATAATAACTAGGTACCTTGAGGCATAAGTTGTTAGAAACTCATGAATTCTCAGTAATACTCTAATCATGTCCAAAGTGACCCATGACCTCCCACCACACGGTGCTTTCAAAGGCCCATGTTTCCTCTTCTAGGTGGGATGCCTTGCACCATGTTTTCTTTGCAGGATGTCATGTTTGGCTTCATGTTTCACTCACCTAGATGAGATGCCCTCTACCATGTTATGGGTACTCAAAGATTTTTAGAATGCCATGTTCATGTATGCACCGATCACGTGACCTTTATGGGCTACATGGGGAGTAATCTAGAGCCACGATGGAACAAGAAGAGAGTAAGTTACCTTAGCCATGAATCAAGAACCTTCTAAGACCTCCCACGGTACAACATGCTAATGACTTAGACTATGCTGCTTAGAACGCATGAAGCCTTGAGCGTAGGTATTTAGACTATGCCGCTTTGAACGCATGAAGCCTTTGGCATAGTATTCAAACTATATCACAGGAAAAGCCCTAGATGCAGAATTAGACTACATCGCTTGGAACTAAGAAGCCATGGCTATAGGTTTTCAGACTATACTCCTTGGAACGCATGAAGCCTTGGGCATAGGTTTTCAGACCGTATCGGATGGAAAGCCCTAAGATGCAAGTTCAGACTACGTCGCTTGGAATGCATGAAGCCTTGGATGTAGGTTAAGACTTTTTCGCTTGAAATGCATGAAGCCTTGGACACATGTTGTCAGATTCATGGTTGATACAGTAAATCCTAGGAGGAGTGTTTTGGAGAAAGAAACAAGAACAGAACAAGAATCTTGAAAGTACCATGAAAAAGAGAAAGATCAAGAACTAGATCATGGATCAAGATCCAAGTTCTAAGAACAAGAACAAAGAACCAAGAACCATAATACTAAGACCCTTCGAGGATAACCAAGGTTTCAGAATCCAAGGACCAAGGTTCTCAAGATTGATCATGATAAGAACTCCAAGTCAAGAACAAGAGCTAAGGGGTCTAAGTACTTACCCAAGAACAAGTACAAAAACAAGAAAAGAAAGAGTGTGGTACTCTAGCATATCAAGGACACGATTAAGAGCGTACAAGTAGGCTACTTACTGAGTCTTTGTACTCATTTCTTATTTTCCATTTTTTTTTCAGGTTATAAGGAGCTGGTCGAGGTCGCGAGCGAACTCTAGAGTAGGAACTATAGACAAACCTCACTCGTCGTCCTCAACCCTTTTGTTTTAAATTTTTTTTTGTTCGTCCCTTATTTTGTGTTTTAACTAGTATGATGTGCTGTAAATACTTATGTATGAACTTTATTTAAATATAATGTATGTTATGTTTTAAATTCCATTTGTTTTATTTCGCAAAAAACTTACTCGTGTTTTTGAGTCATCGAGTCAGCCCGATCCTTACAGAGTGGTATTAGAGCACAAAGTTTCTCTATGGCCCAGCTCAAGAGGATGCCCTACCAAGACCAAGTAAGTATGCCATTAAGACTCTAAGTTTAAGTACGCCTAAGAATTAAGTTATTGGGTGCATGGTCATAAGGTTACTAGCCCAATAGACAAAGGACAAACTCAAAACTAAGGGTAGAACCAGCAAAGCCAAGGGGCACTGTGTAGAAGGTAAGCATGTACCATGACTAAGGAAGCCAATAGCCTAGATCAAGTAGAAGGTAAGCATGTACCATGACTAAGGAAGCCAATAGCCTAGATCAAATAGATACATGTATGTCTCTAAACCTTGACTATATGCCTTAAGCAGTCCACGTAGAAGTTTCAATAAGATGCTAAGTTAAGACGCTTCCTTCAAAGGACTTAAGACTTTAATGTACAATAAGGATACTAAGGAGGATAACATGAGACAAGAATAAAGAAGACTCAAATGATAAGAAACCCAAGGACTTAAGCCCCCAACGACCCATTGATAAGCCTTATACAAGAAGGAAGAAGGGAAGTCTTTAAGATAAAAACTTGAGGAACAAGATTTATCATATTAAGGCTTGTTGTGGAAAGAAGATAAGTCCTAAGATATAAGAAAATGGAAGGAAGATCAGTCAACTCAACAGAGTACGTTGAGAAGATAATCAAGAGGAACAAATATCGGAATAGGTACTTGTCCTCAAGATATAAGTTAAGGACTAAGGCCACAAGGACAAAGACAAGCCGGAGAAGGGCAAGCCGAAAAAAGAACGGCTAAGCAACTAAAAGAACTATGGTAAGTATAGACACCCCCTAAATATATGGATAATTACGTATATGCCATTCTGGCAAGAATCAGATTATCAACCATGACTATCTGCATAAAATCCGTCGAATCTAAAATTTCAGCCATTGGATCTCCTCCAAAATTGGATATAATCTAGAACACTCATAAATCATCACATCCAACGGCTAGGATTCAAAACCAAGGTCGGTAAGCCTCTAATAGAAGAAAATAATTTCGATGGAAGATCTAGAAAACTCAAGAATGGAATTACGGCGATTCTAGACGTTTCAATAGTTGTAAATCATCCATCTATAAATTATGGATCAGGGGCAATTGAAAGGAGCAAGAAGCGAGCTTAATCGAGTCCTCAATCAAGAGTTACAAGCGTTTAGATTTTAGGTCTTCTAATCTCAGATTTCTTCCAAGTTCGAGAGAAATTCTCTACCATTTCTATTCAAACTTGTTCCTACAATTTCTAAACAAGATTACCCAGAAGTTCTATGGAGGAATCGAGTGCTGAAAGTGCCTAGAAACCATTCCCCTAATCCAATCCACCATTGAAGAGCTTCAAGGAAAACTTGAAAATTTAATATAAGGATACACGATAATTCATCGAGAAAGGACAATCCCAATAAGTTTTTGTACCTCAAAAGAATGTTTTCATAGAAAACCATGAAGAGAAATAACCTCATGTATGTGCCCAATTGAAGGAAACCAGTTTCTGGCTCAAATTGGGGGTAAATGTCAAATTCCTACCTACGGTTCCTTTTTCTTCAAATTGAGGATTTCTTTAGCTCCAGAGGAAGAATTTGAGTAACTTTGGTGAAGGAATCGAATGTCGAAACGTCGTAGAACAAGCTACTGAAGAGATCGAATTTTCTGGTGTTTCGAGTAACTTGCAGACCGAGGACGATTCTCCAAAATTGAGGACACACACTAAAAGTCGTTCCTCCAAACCAATTCCTTTAGCTTGAGGAAAGGATATGGAAGAGGTTCCATGAAGAAATCGGGCCTTGAAAACTCCTAGAATCGGCTACCCAATAAGGAAATCCGTTGTTTTAGATCCGGCAAGAAATCAGTTTTTGAACGAACTTTGGAGGCGAATATCTTAGGCTACGCTCCACGAGAAGGTATGAAATCAATTTCTAGCTCTTCCTTGTAACACCATCTTGAAGTTTCATGAAGAAATCGAGGGGAGAAATGACGTGATCGGAGCTGAAGAACTATATTTTTTTAGACAGTGGGGCACATAAACGCGCACGTCTTCTAACTGTCAAGAGGAAGAAGACGATGACGTGGCCAGTTCAACTATACCGGCCATGTCAACTGCAAATTCGACCTTCCCTCGGGTTTTCTCAATTTTAACCCCCTTCCAGACTAGTTCTGATACGAATCCAACAGCTGATCATTTGCATGGACTCGAAGGAGCAATTACAAGAAGGAATACAAAGAAGATTGAAGTATCAAATTAAGAAAATAATAGAGGGGCTGACATTGGAAAGTGATTAGCCTTTGATAGTTGAGCTACCAATTAAGACAATTTATGAATGCCTTATTTTCTGCAATTTGTATTTACGAGCTTTAATTTGTAGTTGAAGTTTGTAGTTGGTAGATGAACTTCATTATGTTTGGGTTATCATTTTAGCCTATTTAAAGGCATGTAATATTCATGTTTGGGCATCAATTGTTGAATACAAACAAAACCTTTGTGTTTTTTTTTAATACCTTTTTGGTGTTATTGTTTTTCAAACCTTGCTTTAGGTTTGATGTTTAAATCGATTCATTGAATTAGTTTTGATCAAGCTAATTCTAGAGTGAGTCGTCTTGGAATCTAAGAGTGACCATCATAGATTCCAAGTTCGATCTAAGAGTCATTCATCTTCTAACCAACTCTTGGTTGGAATCAATCCGTTAAGTTAGCTTTCTCGGTGAACATTGCAAGGATTCTAGAAGGACCCCTAGCTTTGCAAAATCTAGCATTGTTGGCGCTTATCAGGTTCTCATGGAAAATTTTATGGTTCTAGAAACTTGACACAATAAGGAGTCTGTGGAAGGAAATTTGAAATAATTTAGATACCGGCAGCTCAAGAACGAAAGTCCCAAACATCGACGACGAGGTAAGTACCACCTTAGACTTTTCTTAAAAAAAATACTTGTAGGAATCGCTTGGATTTTTATATGAACCCTAAACCAAGTATCAGTTAAGAATATATGAAAGAAAAACTCAAAGAACCGTGAGTTAAGGCCTTGAACCGATTAAATTGCTCGAAATTTAAGTAGCATTAAAATGACCCACTAAATGAACTCTGATGCCTATGAAATGTTAATTCTGAGCATGTTATAGCATGTTGAGGTTATATATGAAATTTGGTGGTCATTGGATAAGGATAAGTAGGTAAACTAAGAAATGGTGTAAATTGACCATAATGCCCCTAATGATATCTACCTACGGTTCATGACCTAGATGACTTCCAAATGCCATGAAACTCTGTAGTAGACCTCATTTGATAATTCAAGGTCTAGACGTCCTCCAAATGACTTGCTACTTCTTATAAGGCCTATTCCCAAGGACAAGGAGGTATGTTCAAGATTAAAAGTTTATTAGAGCAAACTTGGAACCTAAACTAAGTTAGGACCCAATAAATACTTAAAGAAAACACCTCAAGACTCAAGACCTTTCTAGAACCCTCTAATGAATTCATTATGAATCTATGAGTTTCTAGAATAGCTCATGCTAGTTATTATGATGGGTTCATATGTTTACGAATGCATGTTACAACTTATGCCTCAAGAAATTATGAAACTTAGAAACTTACAAGATTGAGAATCAAGAACAATACCACACAAGCTCTATAACTACCAAAGTAAGAAGAATGCTAGGTACCACTCAAGGATAAGAGACGAAGGTCCTCATTCTCAGAAACTCAAGAATGCTAGATAATACTCTAATCATGTCCTAAGTGACTCATGACCTCCCACCACGCGGTGCTTTCAGAGGCCCATGTTTCCTCTTCTAGTTGGGATGGCCTGCACCATATTTTCTTTGCATGATGTCATTTTTCGCTCACCTAGATGAGATGCCCTGCACCATGTTATGGACACTCAAAGATTTGCAGAATGCCATGTTCATGTATGCACCGATCACGTGATATTTATGGTCTACATCGGGAGTAATCTAGGGCCACGATGGAACAAGAAAAGAGTAAGTTACCTTAGCCATGAATCAAGAACCTTCTGAGACCTCCCACAGTACAACATGCTAATGACTTAGACTATGTTGTTTGGTACGCATGAAGCCTTGAGCGTAGGTATTCAGACTATGCTGCTTTGAACGCATGAAGCCTTTGGCATAGGTATTCAAACTGTATCACAGGGCAAGCCCTAGATGCAGAATTAGACTACATCGCTTGGAACGTAAGAAGCCTTAGATGTAGGTTTTTAGACTATGCCGCTTGGAACGCATGAAGCCTTGGGCATAGATTTTCAGACTGTATCAAAGGGCAAGCCCTAAGATGCGGGTCAAGACTACATTGCTTGGAACGTATGAAGCCTTGGACGTAAGTTAGGACTTTGTTGCTTGCAATGCATGAAGCCTTGAACACAGGTTGTCAGGTTCATAGTTGATACCGTAAATCCTAGGGGGAGTGTCTTGGAGAAATAACTAAGCACAAAACAAAAACATAGAAAGTACCAAGAACAAGAGAAAGATCAAGGACTAGAACATGGATCAAGAACCATAGTACTAAGGCCCTTAGAGGGTAACCAAGGTTTCAGAATCCAAGGATCAAGTTCCTCATGATTGATCATGATAAGAACCCCAAGTCAAGAACAAGAACTAAGGGATCTAAGTACTTACCCCAGAACAAGTACAAGAACAAGAAAAGAAAGAGTGTGGTACCCTAGCATATCAAGGACATGATTAAGAGCGTACAAGTAGGCTACTTACTGAGTCTTTGTACTCATTCCTTATTTTCCATTTTTTTAAGGTTATAAGGAGTTGGTCGAGGCCGGGAGAGGACTCTAGTGCAGGTGCCATAGACAAACCTCACTTGTCGTCCTCAACCCTTTTGTTTTAAAATGTTTTGTGTTCGTCCTTTATTTTGTGTTTTAACTAGTATGTTGTGTTTTAAATATTTATGTATGAAATTTATTTTAATATAATGTATGTTATGTTTTAAATTCCATTTGTTTTATTTCACGAAAAACTTACCCATGTTTTTGGAGTCATCGAGTCAGCCTGGTCCTTACAACGTTGTACCGAGTTGAGGGATCACAATGGACCTTGCCAGGATAAAGGCGATTATGTGGTGGCCCAGGATCACCTCAATTACTAAAGTGAGGAGTTTTCTTGGTTTAGTAAGCGATTATATGAGGTTTGTCAAGGACTTTTCATAGTTATTAACAACATTGACCCAATTGACTAAGAATGGTAAGTCTTTCATATGGAGAATGTCGGCGTGTGAGTAGAGCTTCTAAGAGCTTAAGAAATGACTGGTGACAGCGCTGGTACTCACAGTGCTAGACGAGACAAACTATCTCATGGTGTAGAATGACGCTTCAAAAAAAGGACTAGGATGTGTGCTGAAGTAGAAGTGCAAAGTGATAGCTTATGCCTCTGGAAAGTTGAAGGAGTACAAGGCAACTATCCCACTCAAGATCTAGAGTTGGTGGCTATGGTGTTTGCATTGAATATTTGACGACACTACTCGATGGTAAGAAGGTACAAGATATACTAACTACAAGAGTCTCAAGTATCTATTTACACAGAAGAAGTTGAACATGAGACAAAAAAGATAGTCGGAGTTGGTGAAGGACTATGATATCGAGATCCTTTACCACCCACAAACAAAACTAACAAAAAAAACTAATATAGTGGCAAACCATTATGTATAAGAGAACTCATTCATCTGCCTTGATCATGAGACAGAGAGATTGTAGGATGAGATACAAAGGGCTGGGATTTAAGTTATGACTAAAGGTTTCACCGCTCAATTAGCTTAAATGACAGGTCAACACAATCATTGTAGGCGTATCATAGATACTCAGAGGACTGATATGTACCTTCCTTAGCAAGATCTGGGAGCAATAAAAAGCTGATGAGCCATAGGGGTTTACCGTCTCATTAGATGGTGGTTTGTTGTGACAAGATCGTTTATGCATAACACGAGATGATGAAATCCTAAAGAAAATTATGATTGAAGCTGACAATACATCTGGTACATTCCGCCTTGAAAGTAAGAAAATATAAAAGGATTTAAAATATAAAAGGATTTAAGACTAGTTACTATGGGAAGGAATGAAGAAGAACCTAGCTAGGTTTCTGAGCTGATGTTTCACCTATTAGTAGGTATAGGCACCAAGACAACGAACTTCTAGGTTGTTATAACTGTTGAACATTCCTGAGTTGAAGTGAAGGACATGTGTATGGAATTCATACTAAGATTACCAAAAACCAAACAAGACTTCGCTACCATTTGGGTTATCTGGATTGGTTGACTAAGATGACTCACTTCATTTGTCATGATTCAATTTTCACGAGATGCAATTTGAGGGTGACTCGATGGTGTAAGAAGATGGGCAAATATTTTGTGTAATAAAAAGGAGATATTTAAAACATAAATACAAACATTTTATATTTACATTACATCAAAATAGAGTTATTACCTAAGTAGTTTAAAATACAAAATAAAGAACCTACACAAAATATTTAAAACAAAATAAGGTTGGAGATGATAGATGAGAATTATCTATAGCACCTGCTCTATAGTCCGCTCCCAATCTCAATCAACTCCTTATTTACTTAAAAAAAAATATAGAAAACATAGAGTGAGTACAAAGAATGAGTAACTAACTTACTTGTACGCTCTTAATCATGTTTTTAAGGTATAGTAGGGTATCACACTTATTCATTGTCATTTCTTGGTTTTGAGTCTTTTCTTGATTCTTGTGTCTTGAGTGGTATCTTGCAAACTTATTGTCTTGCCATTCTTAGGCTTTGGTATCTTAGGGTATAGTTGTGTGGTAAACCTGCTTGACTTGAGACAACATATTGATTACAACATATTGATTACTTGAAAATTAAGCGCTACATAATTCTTGTTTGATCTTTGAGCTTAGGGTAGCATATTGATTACTTGAAAATCAAAGGCTACCTTGGACCATAGATAGAAAGAAATTAGTTACTAAGTGCACCTAGAAACCCGAATAAACCTTTATGGACAACTTTACAAGTAGAATAGGAGTAAGTAGGTATATACATACTTAAAGAGCATCATAGGACTAGAAAGAACTCGAGTTATGACATTAACTAACTCTAGGACCCTGAAGAATCAAATAACTTAAGAAAAATTGTAGGCTATTATTGGTTGATTACTCATTATTTTTATACTCATTCTTACCATTCTTGTTTTACCGATAAATAGTAGGCTATTGTTTTGTTTTGTTGGGAGGAGCATGCTAAACCATGTGGTTGCAAGGAGGTACCCTAGATTGAGTCGTACTTCTTAAATAGTGTTTAATATTATTTTTCTTAGAATACAATGCCATTTTGTAAACCCTCCCGAGTTTAAACCGAACAAACTTTGTTCAAACTTTAATTCAAATATCACGAAGAACTCCGCGTGAGAAAAACTTTGAATTTTGTATTTTTTTTTTTTTTAAAAAATAAAAGAATACTTGTATAAAAAAATAAAAGAATACTCCATGTGATGAACTTTGTGGTTGTGGTTGAACGAATACTTGGCCACAATATTGGAAAATACTTGGGATTACCATCTCACTAGGGCTATAAGATTTGTTCTCATGGGCTTAAGGCCCAAAAACACATAAAGGAAGAGTATGTCTTCAATTTCAAGATTAATTTTTTTTATTATAATTATAATGTTCAACATTCAAAAAAATATATATATATATTGGCATTGTTATCTTTGGAATCATCTTTTTTCATTCAAGAAATTTGGATCAAGCGAGTACGGAGAATAGTAGTGAATCGGGCTTAGGCCAACTAAGTAAATTGTTTTACTATTGGCTTGCATTCAAGCTTAATTGGATGACTTGAGTGATGTATGAATGAAATATGAATGAAATATACCTTGTGGCTTATTTATGTGTCATTTTTTAGTGTTGATATGTTATGCTATAATTACGTGAAGTTACTATGATTATGGGATCATACGAGTATTATGTGAGGCATATACTTCTAATATGTTATGTCATGTATGTGATTATATCATGTTCTTGTTATCCCTATGTGATATCTTTATTGTAACATTGAAAGTGATGTCATGTATACACGTATGCATGTCTTATAGGAGATTTATGTTATGAAATGTCATGAACCAATTTTTGAGGCTTCAAACCTTAGATCGCGACTAAAAGTCAAGACAACAATAAACAAATGAAAACAAAAACACAGTAAAATTTTGCACGGTTTTAAAGTCATACAACATCATGATCAACAAGATTCAAAACGAAAGCAATAAAAAAGTAAGTGTTGTCCAAGTTATTTACAAATGAAGAACGAGAGCGGGATACAAATAAATACAAATGACAACCCTCAAAATATAAATAAAACTAGCGCCCTTAGTCGACAGTGCAACTCCTAAGCACTCCCCCACCTCGACTGATTCCTGTGATCACCTAAAAAAAGAAGGAAAAATGGGTGAGTATAAAATACTTAGTAAGAAACCTACTTGTAGGCCCTCAACGCATCCTTATCCTAGTAGGTATCCACGAGATTTACTCTTGACTCTAGAAAGTTCAGACCTAGTCACTACTGATATGTGAGCATTTGGAGTAGCTCGAAGTTCCATGTAGATCTTTGATCTGAATCTTACCCCCTAGGGATTAGTACAGGTTCTATAAATCATTATGTTCTTTGACTTAAGTAACTTTCTTTACTCCGTAGTAAACAACCGATGTCCTGGGTTGAGGCGTTAGCTCATAAAAAAAGCTGGGGACAATATGGTATGAGCTAATTTAAACATCACCATGGAAAATTAGCTGGCGGATCATCCCATAGTACCATAGTCTCACGCCCCTCTTAGGAACAGGTTTACAAAAAAAGTGGCCCTATTCAAGAGACCCCAAACTATTTCCACAAAGTTTGGGCATGCACTACCCTAATCTCGAAGTGGAAAGGGTAGTGGAGAGACTGATGACACCGTTTATACTGGTTATAGTCTTGTGAGCTACCTTGGTCATCTTTGAATGTCGTGGAGGTCTACTAGTTTCTTAGAGGTGTCTAGGCGGTTTGATTCTTAACTATCATTTTTGGAACGTTTAGGACTAGCTTCTCGGCTAATCCTTACTTTGGGTGCATGCAGGTCTAAACATTTGATTATTGCACAATCCTAGGGTACTGAGTCTACTGGAAATGTATTGACCTGGGTCAACTCGAAACTGCTCTAGCTCTTGTTTCCTAGTAATAACTTTGATTCTCTCGTGCATGCTTTTCTAGGGAGATTATCTTATCGATCACCTAGAGCATTATATGCATAATATTGACATTCATTCTCTTATTTACGAGACACTCTGATATATATGAACGTGGAGCACAAATCATAATAACCTATCCTCCTTTCTAACAAAGGAGAAACCATATTGCTTAAAGCTGAGATTAGTGGAAGAATATACTTTATGGCGGCTCAAGGCCGGCATTTTGGCTAATCTGGTTTGGATCTAATATGCTTGGACCCTTTCTTCCTGGTTTCAATTCTTCGGAAGTGTTTAAGATTAGTATACTATCTTTTAGCTAGTCTAAATTTTTGGAGTCAAGTTTAAAGTATTTATGCATAAATAGGCTTAGCTAGTTTAAATTATAGTAATTAAGTTTAAATTATTTTATACAAAATTAGGTTTAGCTAGTTTAAATGATTAGGAGTAAGTTTAAAATATTGTATGAAAAAATAGGTGAGTCAATTCGCATATAAAATTCTAATTTATGATGTTGGACTCCTTAGGCAGAATTAAATTTCAGAGATGCAGCATTAAGCTCGCATCAAAGGATCGTAGTAGCTTTGGTCTAGGCCAACCAAGTAAGTGGTTTTACTATCGGCTCGATCGGAAGATTTGCCTTATGTATGACAACACGGACCAAATGACCCTTGCACGTGTCATTTATGCTTTATGTTATGATGATGTAATGATGCTGTATGATGATGTGATGAAATTATATGATGATGATGATGTTGTATGATGATGTGACGACGTTATATGATGATGTAATGATGTTGTATGATGATGTGATGACGTTATATGATGATGTGATGATGTATATGATGACATGATATGATAACATGATGATGATGGTGCATGATAACATGACGATGTAAGATGTATGATGATGAGATGACTTAATATGACGTTATTCCATATTAATATGATGTACATGTATTAAATGTCATGATGGATTATGACGACGATTTTTTTAAGACACAGCCCTAGTTAATGTTAATGATGATGATCATATGAAGGCCAATGCACGCATGTTACTTAATATGTGGAAAGGTATAGGGTTGTGTCATAAAGATGATTTAAAGATGAAAATTATTGGGACCTCATGCATTTTATGTGTACATATACATTGGGTTACTTCCCCATTTATGATGATGAGTACGGACGCGTACACTATGACGATGATGATGATCAGGTTTTGCATGATACTCGGGGTCTGCAGTCCTCCAAACGTCGCTACGAATAGCTAGCTCGACTATGATGGGTCTAGGGGGTGCGAACTGCCTGGAGATACACACTCACATGTGTGGGTCGTGTATAGTGAAGTACTACACATCCAACTTTGTCCGGACTGAATGTCACCCCTATGATGGTTTTAACGATAGTTTCCTAATCATGAGTTGTATGTTTTTGCATTCACTGACCTCAATAGTGTAGTCACTTATTGAGTATTTCTTAAAATACTTAAGTCGTGTGCTACTTCTATTTCAGGTAAAGGCAATGCATACCCGTACGGTTGACAACGACATCGCAAGTCAAGACCATGACACATGCATAGGATAGTCAGATTTTATTTCTTAGACTTTAGGTTAGGATAAGGTGTTTTTACTTTTATTGTTTATTTATTTCATTTAGTATTTTTTTATATTGTTTTAAAGATATTTTGGAACACGTAAGTCTATGACGGTGTTTTATGATGAAGTTTTAAAATTTTAATTCTGCATAAAAACATAAGTTATGATGACGATAGTGACTTTAGGTTAGTAGAAATCTAGGGTCGTTACACCTATCCTCCTTTCTAACATAGGGAAAACATTGAAAACAGCATGCATCACAAATCTCATCATAGGACATTTTGGTAATTTCTTACATATTACATAGTTTATTCTTCCATCTGACCTTGCTCATATTCTAGTCATGCATATTATCTTTCTAGCTCTTAAGAAAAATAACAAACCAACCTGCATCTCATAATCTTAGGGGCATAATGGTAATTATTTATATCATAGATACAATGCATCTTCATCCAAAATTTTCCTTTGGTAGTCCTAAACATATCTTTTAACCATCCAAGCTAAGGAATGCTTGCGTACTAGCATGTTCGTGCCTACCCTACAAGTATCACATGCCTAAAGTTTGTGTGACTACTTATCAAAATGAAGCTTGCCTCTTCAAGCTTGCCTTTTCGCTTGTTGGAGGCTCCAAATTCCATGAAAATTGACTAATAGGTTCTAATTCAAATAAAATTAAGGTCAGTATCAAAATCAGGATGAAAAATAGTCGAACAAAGGTCAAAGGTGAAAAAAATTACTCACATGTGTAGAGAGGTTTTTACACACAGTAGGTGAGGTGCAATTGTGAGTTTGTTCGTCAATTCAGGTCAGGTCACACTTTCAATCTGGGTGTATGGTTTTTCGATCGTTCACGAGTCTCTATTTGGGTCAAACTACAACGTGTGTCACCGCTAGAATTCGAACGCGCTACTGCTCTTTATGCTCGACACATATCAAAAACTCATATTTAACTCCAAATAAGTCTCATGAATGTGTGGGAAAATAGAGACGAAAAACTCATAGATCTTACCTCTCGTTACTCCTTGTTTCTTGAAAAAAAAAACATAGAAAAAGAGAAGAGGTTGATCTAAATGCCTAGACTTATTCTCCTTAGTCCAATGAAGGTTTCTCACTAAGAGCTCACGACAAAAAACGATCTCCAAGCAGTTGGTAGAGCGAATTTTCGTTCTCCTCTTCTTCCTCTCAAACCCTAATCCTCTTCTTCTTTTTCCTTTTCCTTCTTTTTTTTTTCTTCCTTTTCTTCTCGGTTAGGTATGTTAGGGTCCGAACCAAACCCCTCTTTTGGAACCATTTGCCCCTCAGTTGACTTTGACCGACTTTTATTATAATCGCTCCTTAAACTACAAACCACTAAAGCTGAGTGACTTTCAGGCTTACGACTATAAGAACTTAGGTTCGTCCGAATTAAACTCCAAATCCATCTAGTAACTTTTGTCTTAGAAGGTTGAACTGAAATCCATTTAGCTCAATTGTTTTTTACTCTCACTTAATTGGAAATATTGGATAATAAACCTACTTGATCGAATTAGTTCGAGTGACTTTTAGTCTCGTTTGATTAGACACCAACCTGCTCAATATAAACAACAATGAGTCAATAGCATTTAGTCTCATCTACTTGAACTAAAATTTATTATGACCTCTCTTTTAAATTACGCTCGTTTAGCAGCTTCATTATCTCGAGTATCTAAATTAATCGAGATGTTTAAAAAATAGTTTTGAGTAATAAAACCCAAATACTCAAAATAATAATAGTGAAGTAGAAAATAAAAAGTTGGAGACAATATAATTAAAATGAGTAAACCAATATATTTCTAGAAAGGAAACCTACCGGTAGAAAACGGACATTGGCGTAGCCAAGAGAAGATCACAGCCGACCATCAGAACCCCCAAAAAAAAAAGTCGTCCGACTCGTCGAGAAGCTGATCGCCCCCTCTCTGTAAATTTCACATTTCCCTATTTTCTTCTCTCTCTCTCTCTCTCTCTCCCCCCAATTTCTTCTCTCTCTCGTTTCTCTCTGCATTCCGATCCCCAAGATGAACAAGGGACCTGGACTTTTCTTCGACATCGGCAAGAAGGCTAAAGGTATTCATTCTTCTTCATATCTTCTTTTCCCCTCCGAATCTTCTCCTCCATTTCCAATCTCCGCCGCCGGAACGAATATTGATGGTTTTTTCTTTTTTTGTCTTTTCTTTTCTCAGATCTTCTGACCAGGGACTACATCTCGGATCAGAAATTCTCTGTCTCAACGTATAGCGATGCTGGAGTGGTAATAATGCCACTCTTTGTTTCTTGATTTATTCTACTTTTTTCGTTTCTTCGTCGCATGATTCCATAGGTCTAAGTCGGCGGTGATTAGTGTACCGCATATTGTATTATTGATTGTTCCTTCCCCTCCTGGATCTTCAATGTCGGTCAATGGAAACTATTGGTTTCACTTGTAATGTACTCGTATTCTGTTTTGTAATGATGTGGTAGTTTTAAATGTCTTTTGAAGTGATTCTGCACTGACTGTTTGGGATAATTTTGTAATTATACTGTTTGACTTGTTTTCGTTTCGAATCGGATTTGTATTTGGCCTTTGTTTCATAAATTTTAGGGCAGAGATGTCTGTTTGGATCTATTAGCAAATGACCGTTTGAGATGTTGCTGGATTTCTTTTTTAGTTGAAGGAATTTGAACAAGACATTGTATGACCTACTTTTCCAGTTTTTGTTCTCTTGGTGCTCTATTTCAGCTGTTAAATGTTGCCATTGCCATTGGATTTAGTCTCTTTTTCCTTATCTAAATTCGGCTGTAACTGTCCTATTTTCTTCCTCGAACTTAAAGTGTTCTATGAATTCTCACTATCGTGAATTGTATGTTAATGTCTTCTGAGCTGAAATCATAGTCTTTTGAGTTTTTTGACGAATACCATGAGTTCATTTCAGCCATTTCTCTACTAGATTCCTTCTCCAATTGCTAGTGCATTTTAGTTAATCAAATTATGGAGGGACTTCGTGTCAAATTGTATTCATTTATTGTTCTCCTTACTGTTGTAGGTCCTTACCTCGACTGCAGTGAAGAAAGGGGGACTTTCAACTGGGGATATTGCAGCATTGTACAAGTACAGGAATGTTACATTTGATGTTAAAGTTGATACGGAATCAAATGTGAGTGGTTTTGCTTATAAATCTATTAACTATTAAGATTATTCATCTATTTATGAATTAACGGTACAAGTGAAAGTTCGTATAAGTACAACACAGATAAATGGAATTTTTTTGATATACTGACGGGTATCCCTATCAATAATTATCTAATAGATAATGATATTATAGATTGAAAAAAAAATGTGGATAGAAAATATTTTGATTGGAGAATGCTGCATTTTTATTTTAAAAATAAGGTCGATATAGAGATTGGATCAATATTGAGACTGCCACATGTAATAATTTTCAACTAATTGAAAAAATCAATATGAAGGATTTTGTTGTGAATCAAGAAACATTTCGCATTTCTTTTTTCTGGATTAGGCTCATGCTACATATCCTTGTCTTTTCATCTTACCCATTATTTTATTTTTCTCAGATTTCTACTATCGTTACATTAAATGGAATAGTGCCATCCACAAAGACTATTGCTTCAGTCAAGATCCCAGATCATAACTCTGGCAAGGTAAACTGCAGCATTCTTTCCATTAGTGTTGGAGATCTCTTTTGTACTTCAAATTGCCTGTTTCTGATTATTCTTTCTTCTTGCGGCAGTTGGAGGTTCAATATTTCCACGATCATGCAACCTTCACGACTGCAGTTGCCTTGAATCAAAACCCCATAGTCGATGTTTCAGCCACCCTTGGTACTCCAAGCTTTGCCTTTGGTGCAGAAGCAGGATATGACACAACTTCTGGTAACTTTACAAAGTATGCTGCTGGCATTAGTGTGACAAAACCCGAGTCATCTGCTTCGATAATCTTGTAAGATATCATCATTCCCATTGGGAGAGAATTCACTTTTGTCAAATCTACAAGTTCTTTTGTTATGTTGGGTCTTTTGCTCATGCTAATTCATAGTTCCTCACCTTTAATAGAGGTGACAAGGGAGACTCAATAAGAGCTTCCTATGTGCACCATTTGGATCATCTCAAGAAGAGTGCTGCAGTGGGAGAGATTACTCGAAGATTCTCCACGAACGATAACACTTTCACGGTAGGCGGGGCGTTTGCTGTTGATCATCTGACAGTGGTGAAGGCGAAGCTGAACAATAATGGGAAACTTGGGGCACTCCTCCAGCATGAAATTGTTCCAAAATCTTTGTTGACCATCGCCGGTGAGATTGACACAAAGGCATTGGACAGAATTCCCAAGTTTGGTTTGTCTCTTGCTCTCAAGCCATAATTGTTCTAAAAATTTCTTGTGAAGGGGACTCAAATTCTTGCGCTGCTCGTGAAAAGAGAGCACTCAATAAGTAGTTCCACAGATTCATTTCTTTAGGTTTTCTGATACTGTGGATTGTTCGTTACTACCCCTCCCCCCCCCCCCCCCCCCCCCCCCCCCCCCCCCCCCCCCCCCCCCCCCCCCCCCCCTATTTTTGTTGGTTTTTCATTTTTAGGCTTTGGAGGCATTTTGTCATTTTGACAATCCGTATCTTCTTAATTGGAGAGAGTTAATGATTTTGATTTCAAACGTTTCAATTGGATCGTGTCACAACATTATTATTATCGAGTCTTTTGAATCTTGTGTCTATATGTAATTGGATCGTGTCACAACATTATTATTATCGAGTCTGTAATGGATGATATGTGATTCAAGGTCTCAAACAGTGGTAGCTACCAGAAATGTTTGTGGGAATAATCTTAGAAGTATTGAGAGGATATTGACTCAAATTGGGCGTGGGAACATTTACATTGCGATCACTGAGATTTTTTGTGTTTCAATTTTTTGTGTTTCAATTGATAGAGTCAAAAAATAAGTCAAAATTCAACCTGATACGTGGAAACTATTGAGTTGTTTTTTTAACTATTATAATATACCCATCTAAAAAAATATTCATAGAAAGTATTTTAATTTTGGAGTAACTCAGGTTGTTTCCTCATCAATTCGTCCTCTCATTCTTATGTTGTCTTACATCGGGTAGTTTTATTATAGTGCTTTGAAGAGCACAATCTCTAGTCTATGTAAGGTCTTTACTTCCCTAGCCATAATCTTTATGAGACTTTTCTCGTAACTTAAACTTTCATCTAACCGTACCACTCATCCAACAAACTTCAAGATTTTGAAGGGATAAACAAAACATGGGCTTAATTTTCCTTTACACCCAAGTTTCAGCACACTCTTCGGTAATACTACCTTTAAGAACACTTTACTACCTACGTCAAATTCCAAGTTTCTACACTTAACATTAACATAATTTTTTTTTTTAGCCTTTTACATTATAATATCCGACCATTTTAAGATACCAAATTGAAAAGTTTAAAGTTTAGAAAGAGTTGTATAAGCTTTGTAAAAGAATTTGGAAAGGAAATATAAAAATGGGTAAATAGTTATATGTCCTGTTTTTCTTGGACTTTAAGGATTTTTAGTTTTTTTATAGAGAAAAGAATCACAAAAAGCTTAAAAAGGGAAAAATGACAAAAAAAAAAAAAAAAAAAAAAAAAAAAAAAAAAAAAAACGGGTAAGAAATTTTTTGAAAATCTTTATATTATTTCAAAATAAAATAATAAAAAATTTAAATGACAAATTACTAAAATACCCTTAAAATTTGAGTTAATTACGAAAATGTCATTGCCTGAATTTAGAATTTTCGAAGACACAACAAATCCATGCAACTCAAAATGGAAGTCGGCAAGCACCTAATTGGAGAAGACATTTTTCTAAAAATATTCTAGAAAATCGAGCTTCAAATTCAAGGTAATTTGGGACATTTCAATGTCGATCAAGGCTTCTTTTATAAATTATGGAGTGTGGGCTATCATCTGAAGTAAAAACCAAGCAACGTTCAGCATCCAATCACAAGTTATAGTCGTTTACATTTTGGGTCTCTCCCTCTTGAATTTCTTCTAAATTTGGGACATGTAGTCCACATACTTGTTTCTACACCTTCTACAGGTAATTGCACACAAGTTTCACACAAGTTTCGTGAAGAAACCAAGAGTGAAGAAACCAAGAGCTGAGAGTGTCCCTAACCTATTTATGACTGAATATAACTATGTTCATACTTACTTTAGGGTTATATGCATATTATGAATAAGGGCGTGATGGGATATTACAAATTACCATGCATCAAGACATACCTTAGGACCATGTACCATGTCTTACACACCCCATGCCCTAAAGTCGTGACCCTTCAAGTTGTTAGGTACCACTCTACTATTCTTTAAGTAACCTATGACCTCCTACCACATGATGCACCAAGAGGCCCATGATTTATCTTCTAGATGGGATGCCCTACACCATATTTCCTGGGAGGATATCATGTTCAAGCCTCATGTTTTCCCTTACCTAGATGAGATGTCATGTGTCACGGTCATGTTTGTCCAAGGCGTGTTGTCCATGGTTGCATGTCTGTTGCATGCCAAAACCCTTGTGTTGTATCACTTTATTGCTTTTCTTTACTGTTCTCATGATGTATAGTTTCTTTATTGCATTCTCTAAGTATATAACATTTTGACAGAATCATGTCTATGCATAGTAAACTTAAATGCCTCATAACGTACTATAGGGAGATGTGATTAGTAGTCATTTCTTTATACCCAAAGTTATAGGCTATCTAAGTCGTCGCGTTGTCTTTTTCACTTATACTATAACATTGCTTTCTTCATTTCTCTCAATCTTGCTTTCAAACTTTCTTTCTAAAATCAATTTCTCCCCATTTCTAAAACTTTCTTTTTAAAGCGTGGCCAGAGACTTGGGTATACATCATCCGATCGAAGGTGACACCATTTCGAGTTGGCTCACTCACTTAGTGGTGAGAGTGAGTGTCACGTAACCGCTTACAAACGTCCTGTAAGAGAACGATTGTGACAGTTGATATGAGAGCTTATTGGATTTGCTCAATAAAACCTATTCTATTGAGTCTATAGGAGTGAAGTCAGGAAGATATGGGCAAATATATCCCAAATTCAACCAAATAATCTTATTAATCAAGTGTATGGTAGGCAACATCCTATTAAAGAGAAATTGGAGAAATTATCTTATTAATCAAGTGTAGTTGTCTTGGCCAAATAATAATAATGAGGGTACTTGGCCACTTAGGTAACTTAAATGTAGCTTCCAATAATTCATTTCTTTATAATGAATGATGATGTTCATCTACTTGTTCATTCAAGTCTTCATCCCTTCCATAATTTGAATATCATTTGGATGGCTGATCGTGGAGCTAAAACTATGGTTAGAGTGACCATTGAAACAACAGATCGATGAGACTGACTTGCTTACTAGCCCAAGGGGTTTTAATATCAGAATGAGATTTGGGGCAAATTTGTCTACCTATTAAACCCAGAATCCGGCATGCCATGGGTCTACCGTTGCTACTCAACCCGTTCGACACCGTCGCGACCAACTGCAGCCCCTAACCACCAACTTGCCACCACACAAGCCTAAGTTCCAAGTTTCTGAGGGTAATTTGGTTCTGCAAATGCAGATTGCAAGAGAGCACAACAAAACGAAATTTTGATCCGGGTAATGACAGGAATGTAAGCTTGATGTATGAGAGATTGCAAGAGAGCACTTTAAAAATACTTGTTCTGAGCAAGCTTGAGAATGGATACTTGGCTTGGGAGCCTATTCAACCATATGGAAACCAAATTCAACAAAAATTCATTCTAAATAATACAGTTTTTAGAAAAATTTATGATGTTAACACACAATTTACTACTTCAAACTCATTCCAACCAAAATTCATTCTGAATCTGGAATAAACAAGCTGCTAAAACCAAACATAGACACAAATTACAAATAACCATACCCTGTGGAACAACTCTCCAAAAACATTTTAAAGAGAGAGAGATAAAAAGTTCACTTAGGCATTCTTCTAAGATCTCACAACTCCCAACTTCATGAAAACAAAGAATCGAACTCGAG
The DNA here is from genome assembly GCA_033971965.1 of Cucurbita ficifolia. Taxonomy (NCBI): domain Eukaryota; kingdom Viridiplantae; phylum Streptophyta; class Magnoliopsida; order Cucurbitales; family Cucurbitaceae; genus Cucurbita; species Cucurbita ficifolia. Next base: position 8,895,670 of record CM066981.1, read on the forward strand.
TTCAGAATTCACTCACAAGAACAAGACAACAGAAAATAACTTTCATACAACACAGTTAAACCGTAACAATTAATTTGAGTCTTACTGAGCTTACAGAGAGGATTCTTATCATATAGTTTCCTTTAAGTCAATTTTTTTATGAGAAACATCACTCCAATCAGAAACACTAAAGAATTCAGAAGGGTATTAAAAATAATCCCAAGCAAAGGAAGCACACGACTAACTATTGTTAATACATGAAAGGCTCAAACCAAAAGCTTCACAGATAATTACAAACTCTTAAGTAATCAAAGTCCACGGATAACTTTGATTAGTGGTGCTTCAGTTAAGGGAAGACAATTAAGAGTTCATCTAACTTCCAAGGAAAACTATCAATCTGAATTAAAAAATGCATGCTAGTTCACCTCCTAAAGGAATGAGCAAATAAAGTAAACACCTAATAAGCATAACACAATTTCCTATTGATATGAGTCCACATTGCAGGTATAGAGTGAAATCACTTCAGAGTAGTAAGGGAAAAAAATTCGATAAAAGCAACAAACTAAATTCTTCAATTAGAAACCGAAAAGGTTAAGGTTCAAGTTAAATTCACAATCGCTTTATGTTCTTCAACAATAATCACTGTCGCCCCGAAATTAAATCAGTCTCAATATCAAATACCAATTCTCCATTCAAAGGACAAGAACAGAGATATTAACAAACGGAATCGTATGATATTGCATTGAAAAATAACCAAAAATCCAGGTAACGAGAGCAACGGAAGAACTCAAAGCATCAAAAACAATAAAACATTGTCTCATCTTTCCGGATCATATTAAACAAAACCATAAGTTTAAAAGCGAATCAAAACAGAGAAAACATAGATCTAACAGAAGTTTAAAAAAAAAATCACCAGATCATAATTAGTCGACACTTTGCATAATATCCTCAGCGGTGAATTTAGTGCCCTTATCCTTATCTGCAGAAGCACGGCCCTTAGCCTTACGATCGAGCAGAGACTTCCTGTCCTTATCCACCTTGAGCTTTGTGATCACAACCTTCGACGGATTGATTCCGACGTTAACGGTAGAGCCGTTAACCTTCTCTCTGGTGATGCGCTCGATGTGAATGATCCACTTACGACGGTAGACCTGTACGACCTTACCTTCGCGGCCCTTGTAGGTTCCTCTCAAGACTTGAACTTCATCGTCCTTGCGAATCGGCATAGAGCGGACATTATACTTTGAGCGCAGATCTCCGGAGAGGGGAGCACTCATAAGAACCCGCCGGACGCTCGACGGCGCTGAGAAGTGAGCCTTGCGACTCTTACGGCGGGAGCTGGAGACTCTAGGGTTGTACTTCATTGCGATTGATTAGGGTTTTGGTCTCGCTCCTGACTGAATCCGAGGGTACTGAGGATAAGCAAAGGCAAGAGGAAGAAATCTAATTTTAGAGGTTCATTTAATTTAGGGGATTGAAAAAACAATGCTCATATTTACCAAAATACCCCTCTAAGTTTTAATTTAAAATTTAATAGTGTTTAATGGTTTAAAATGAAAATTTGTTATAAAAATATAATGCAATAAAAAAAATAATATTCAAGATTATAAGAACAATTGTCCAAGATATCTTGACCTTATATAGCTAGCTCGATGATGATGGGTCCAAGGGGGTGCGAACCACCTAGGATTCACACTCACACATGTGGGTCGTGTATAAGAAAGTACTACGCATCCAAGTTAGTCCAGACTGGAGGCCACCCCTAGGATGAGTTAACGATAGGTCCCTAGATCATTTTTGCATGTGTTTGCATTTTTGCATGGCCTCTATAGTGGGGTAACTTACTGAGTATTTTTTGAAATACTCAGGCCGTGTGGTACATGATTTTTTAGATAAAGGCAAGGCGCTCATGTACGGTTCACGGTGACATCGCAAAGTAGAGATCATGACACATGCATAGGATAAAAAACATATTTAAATTCATAGACTTAGGTTAGAATAGGTTGTCTTGCATTTCTTATTTTTAAATTATTTCATATTCTTTTTTAATTGCATTTCAGTGTTGAACACGTGAGACCATGATAGTATTATCAATGATGAAGTTGTTTTATTCTTTTGAAATTTATTGCATAAATGTATGATGTTTAAGAGTCATATCCTGCATATGAGCTTAGAATGAGATGAATAGCAACTCGGTAAGGAGAAATTTAGGATCGTAACCGTATAAAAATACTCAATAAATAGTTTTTTAATAGTTTTCTTAATTCGTTCTTAAGTCTTATTCTTATTAGTTCATTCATTCACCATTTAGTGTTTTATGAATATTTAGGAATTTGTCTCTAAGTTATAGGTTATCCCTAGGTTTGTTTAGTTCACCTATGCTCAACTTAGAGTACAAGGCGGAAGATATCAAGTTGCTTCATCCTCATGTTGTCTTCTCTTTTTCAGATTACCTCCTCATCTCGATGATTCTTTTAAAGGACCTAAACCAAAGGAAACTTCTTGTGCAATTGCCTCACATCTCTAGCTAATATCCTGATAGGCTTCTCCTCATATGATAGGTCAAAGTGTCTCATATTCAATGACATGTGAAAGGTCCAGGGTGTACTTCTACAACATTAAGACATGGAACATATTATGCACGACGAGAAGGGTGGGTAGCAGCGCTAATTTGTACACCACTAGTTTTATCCTTTTAGGATCTCAAAGGGGCCTACGTGTTTGGATTTAAGTCCTAAATTCTCGTAATTAATTATTTAATATATATTTAATAATAATTTTGATTATTTTATTTACAATTTAATATTATCTCTTCGGTATAAAAATCCATAGTTATTAGTATAATCTTGCATAGTATGTGGTTGACACATAGGAGGATCATGTTCAAGTAACAACCTAAATAGTCTATAGTCTATGGATAAAGTTGAGTGTCTTATCTTGGTAACAATATTGATACAACCCACCGTGTAATTGTTATAAATGATTTGATTCAAATCATTAATGTGGAAACATGTCAATAGGGAATATCATATACAATGAGTTGGTATAAAACTGGACTAAGAAATATTTTATCTCTCTTTATAAATCTGATAATCGAGAAGATTAATATTTTATAGAGTGATCATATGCACTCGATCTTAATCCTGCGTGAGTTACAAACTCTTGTATGTGAGAATTTATCTTTTGATTTCCATGGGTAAGAATGTCTTTTATAGTCAATTCAATATGTCTATCATTTTGAAGAGTTAGCCAAATAGAGAGTTGCGAACATAATATAAAAATCATTTCTTCTATATAGAAAAAGTGTAACTACCCGAATTTACACGTATCCATTGGAGACGTCACTTAACACAAAATATTTGTAATTTAAAATATCTAAAAATATCTAAATGACATTTTAGTAAAATGAGTACCCTTAAAAAAAAATTAAACGCACATCATTTAACCAAATAGTTCAACAACAAAATTTAAAATAAAATAAAGTTTAAAAGGAAAGTGCCTTCAATAAAAAATTGCTTAGTTCCCATCGATTAGAAATATTCCAACAAAGTTTAAATAAATAATTAAACTCAAGGTGGAAAAGTCTTGAAACAGAAAGAAGAAAAAAAAAACCATAAAGATGCTAGAGTAGCCCCATGACAGACTTCTCCACCTTGGTCGTCGCTCTCGTGCTATGAGTTTACCATTACCTAAAAATCATTTTAAAAACAGGACAATTATTAAAAATACTCAATAAGGTACTCACATATTGGGGCACATATGTAAACCATCATATAGTTCATCAATCAAAATCAAGGAATTTTGGTGGTTGATTATCCGTAACACACCACAGTAATCTACTCACGAAAAACCAATTTCAACAATCACTCCTCAGCGGCCATTGATGGTTGGTTATCCGATACACACAACATGTAATCCTTATCATGAAAATAACTACCAATAATCAATATTTTCGAAGATTTGTTTACAGATTTGTGGTTAGTTTCTATCGAGGGTTATTTGTAAAGCTATAAAAGTCAATATTCAATAATATCATAACTTCAATTGTTTTTGTTTGTGGCTTAGTTATCAGAGCTCCAATTTTTTAGTGATCAAACAGAGAGAGTATGAGTGAAGACAAAACTTTAACGAAGATCCCTCACTTCGATGGTCACTATGATCATTGGAGTGAGCTGATGGAAAATTTGCTCAAAGCAAAGGGTCTATCGAGTGTGGTAGAGATTGGTTTCTCAGAACCAGAGGAAGGAACAATGTTGACCAATGTTGACTGAGGCACAAAATGGCCACCTTGATGATGCTAGACTCAAAGATCACCAAGGAAAACATTACCTCTTCCAAGCAATTGATCGTACTGTCTTTGAACAAATCTTGGATCGTCGCACAGCCAAGATTATTTGGGACTCAATGAAGCGAAAATTTGGTGGAAACCAAAAATTGAGGAAATCTCTTCTTAATGCATTAAGGAGAGAATTTGAGATCCTAGAGATGAAGAAGGATGAAAGTATCACAGATTATTTTGCAAGAGTGATGATAATCTCCAACAAGATGAGAAGCAATGGAGAAGATATGCCATGACTGAAAAGTGAAAGTATGAAAGTATCACAGATTATTTTGTAGAAACAATTCTGTGTACCGTGACTGAAAAATTTACTTATGTTGTAGTATCCATTGAGGAATCCAAAGATACTGATAACATGTCCATTGATGAATTAAAAATTTCATTAGTGGTGCATGAACAAAAATTTCGAAGATCCAGCATTAATGGAGAGGAGCAAGTTCTAAAAGTCGAAGGACGAACAAAAATAAGTAACAGAGGAAGAGGAACATACAGGGGTAGAGGACGCGGAAGAGGAATATCAACTTTCAACAAAGCAACGGTTGAATGTTATAGGTCTCATGACTTAGGTCATTTTCAATATGAATGTCCAAAGATGAATAAGAAATTGAATTATGCCGAGCTGGAAGAAGAGGATGAAATGTTGTTAATGGCTCATATGGAAAGACACGAAGCAAAAAGGAGTGATGCTTCATTCTTAGATTCTGGTTGCTCAAACCATAAGTGTGCAAGTGAAGATATGTTTTCAAGCTTGGACAAGACATTTTCCCACATTGTCAAACTTGGAAATAATACAAGTATGAAAGTTATGGGAAAGGGTGTAGTGAAATTAACTTTGCATGGGGTTCGTTGCACTATTAGTAATGTGTATTGGGTACCTGAACTCAAAAATACTCTCTTGAGCGTTGGACAACTACAAGAAGGAGGGGTAGTAGTGTTGTTTAAAGATGGTGTATGGTGTATGTAGCATTTATCATCCACAAAAAGGAAAAATAACAGAGTCAATTATGAGCGCAAATCGACCGTTTATTTTGCGTACTGAACCATCTACCATAACAAATGAAGAAATATGCCTCCAAGTTTCAAATACGGATCAGTCAACACCTTGGCACCATTGTTATGGTCATCTCGACTACAAAGGCTTGTGCACCTTGAAACACAAAAATATGGTGATACAAAGACTTGTGCACCTTGAAACACAAAAACATGGTGAAAGGCCTGCCGCAAATTGTAGCTCCAAACACCACCTGTGAGGCATGTATGAAAGGCAAGCAACATCGGACTCCATTTCCAAAAATGAGTAAATGGAGAGCAACGGAAAAATTGGGTCTTGTTCATGCAGATCTATGTGGTCCAATTTCACCAGCTTCAAGTGGCCAGAGAAAGTACTTGTTGTGCTTTATAGATGATTTTTCAAGGAAAACATGGAGTTATTTTCTTGTAGAAAAATTAGAAACATTTTATCATTTCAAATGTTTGAAAACAATGGTGGAAAAGGAAATTGAATTGCCTATAAAGACAGATAGAGGAGGAGAATTCAACGATTTTTGCAAACAGCATGGAGTGAAGAGACAATTGACCACTGCTTATACCCCACAACAAAATGTAGTGGCCGAACGCAAAAATCGCACTGTGATGAACTTGGTAAGAGCTATGCTGACAGAGAAGAAAGTGTCTAAAAATTTCTGGCCTGAAGCAGTCAGGTGAACGATTCACATTTTGAATCGATCACCCACTCTTGCAGTAAAAGACATGACACCAGAAGAGGCTTGGAGCGGAGTGAAACCATCAGTATATTATTTCAGAGTTTTTGGATGCGTGAGACATGCCCATATTCCAGATGCCAAGAGAAGCAAACTTGAAGATAAAAGTGTAACATGTGTTTTATTTGGAATCAGCGGTGAATCCAAAGGCTATAGAATGTTTGATCCAACTACAAATAAAATTATAGTAAGTCGTTATGCAGCTTTCGAGGAAGATCGTGAATGAGATTGAAATTTTTTTGAAGGTGAAACAAAATTGGACTGAGGGGAAAATAATGAAATCAAATCCATTGAAAAAAATCAAACATGGAATTTGGTGGTTCTACCGGGTGGAGCAAAAAACCGGGGCTTTGCAATATTTGACTGATCACAATTGTGTATAGTCCATTTCTATAGAAGTTTGGAGAAATGTTTTCAATAAAAATTGTTCGTTCTCTATATTTTTAATAATTAAAAAAAATAATTGTTTTCTTTTCCTCATTATTGTTTGTATTTCAAATTTGTATTGTTTGTAACTGTCCACTTGATTTGGTTCATCATTAAGGTCTCATCTTTGTAGATGAATTACATATGAAAAGTTGCCTATTTTCCAACACAAAATCAAGAAATTTGTAATACTTCTTCTCTTTGGGCTACCCACCCAAATTCTAGTAAATTTTTGGAGTCAAAATCATGACATGAAACCAGTTAAAAACTTCACCCTAACCCAATGCAAATCGAATGCGCTAGGAAATCACATGGATCTATGAACGACTTACTGTATTTGATTTGTAGCCAAGCTAGAGTTTGAGAATTTGGTAACTTTCATTGTAAATATTGTCAAATAGGCTTTTCTCTTTGTATACCTTATCTAATACAACACAAAACTAAAGTTCCTATAACCATAACGGAAAGGCACCACAACCTTCTTATTTTTTTTATTATTATTTGTTCCAACGCCTTTGTAATATCAAGAAGAGGCTTAACAAAATTATCTTCTAAAAATTGATAGTATATAAGCATGGTGGATATCCTTAGATGCCATAAAACTTGGGATACTTAAAAATCAAACTTAAAATGACAGTGTTGAAACCTTAACTATGGTAATACCTTTTAACCAGGTTGACATTGCTAGGAAAAATTCATCTATAATTTTCTATAATAATTTGTTTATGCTGAGCTTCCTGGAGTCGTGTACCACAAGGAGGATTACCACAAAACTTCTAGTTGATTTAGAGACAATGTCCCACTGTAATCCTCGTGTATCCCCCACCCAAGTCCATCTTAAATCATGGTTTCTTAAATTTATGGTATCTTGACAATCTCTTACTGTAGTCCCTCTCCATATACCTCTAAAACCTCTAAAATTTTGACCATGATTGTAATGCCTCATCCAAACTGTGGCTCGATACTTTTAAATCACCTTATAACTTTCATACTTGTGGTTGCATTTTAAAAAAAAATTCAATTCGAATTAAGGTAGGAAAGTTTTTTACATCTCACTACTTCCAAAGCTCATCTTCCATTAAAGACACTTGATATGGAAATCACTACAAGAGGAGTAAGATTCGGATTACCTTGTTGATCGAATATCTCAAGGCAAGAACATTGTTTGAGATTCGAATCACTCCACAAGCAAGATCGATCATGTCTAGCTTGAATGATTCTTGTTGATCAAATATCTCAACGCAAGAACACTTGCTTGAGATTCGAATCACTCCACAAGCAAGATTGATCATGTCGAGCTTGAATGATTCTACATGCAACCTAAACTACATAGAATTGCAAAGAAATTTAGCCATTGGCTAAAGAAAGCACAAATGCTCATTTTAATATATTTTCCAAGTCCCATTACAAATACAACATACATGGCTTTATATAGCCTCAAAATGAAACTATTAAAGGCATCCCAAGAGTTGTAACATTCATACTTTATGGTCATAATTAACAATGATGTAATTGTAATTTAAAGTAAATAAAAAGTCTTAAAATATATTAATGAAATACAATAACTCTAAATTGTAACCTATCCAAAATTTATAACAATCAAACTTCTTCAACGTGGCATGAATTAGAATATCTTTTTGATAATTTCAACAACATTTTCTTCGCATCTTCATTGAAGTATATTGTATGATTGATGTCTCTTGGTTCATATCAACACTTATGTCATTCACCAATCAATTTAAGTATACAACGTTTTAAACTTTTATGGTCTTAACTCAATTTTTTTCCCTAACTGGTAAGGCCAAATCAGTTTTTTATTTTTTTTTCATACTGATACTTTAATTTCATATTTACATACTTCATAGTTATAAAATTTTCTTTCAGACACTACCACCTTTATCAGCATACTATAAGATATTGTCATTTATCAAGCTTCTTGGTCATTTTCATTTCATTTGAAATTACTTACACATCAATATAAGTTGGTACATTCTTTTCCATCTCTATGGTCATAACACTAAGTAATTTATCTATGTTCGAGACGTCTAATTGAAGCATATGACATTCCTTAGTAAAATCATTTTCACGCATACACTAACATTTAGTAGCTTACTAAAACTATAACTATCCATTCACAGTACCAACCTTAGTAAATCTAAACATCATCAATACATCAATTCACATTCACATTCCATGCAAGGTAAAACATAACATATTTTACATTATAATAAATATAGAATTAAGCTAACAATAACACAGTCAATTATGATACAGTCAATGGTGTAAAAAATTCAATTATGAGTAATATTTTATAATGACCAAGCAATAACAACATACACAATCAACGACATTTCATTTTCTTATCTTATGCAAGACATACTTGACGGAGACGGGGCATCGACGGTTGAACCATGGAACATGTCAAGCCTACATTGTAGGCTAGTCTACAAGATCTATAACCTAGAGCTTTGATACCAATAGCAACGACCCGAAATTTTCTACTTAATTTAAGGTCGCTATTGTATACATATCAAGAACATTGAATGCAGAAAGACTTCATTTAAATCCCATAAAACGTAACCTTTATCTTAAAACACAACCATGGACTTTATCTTAATATTTTATAATGACCAAGCAATAACAACATACACAATCAACGACATTTCATTTTCTTATCTTATGCAAGACATACTTGACGGAGACGGGGCATCGACGGTTGAACCATGGAACATGTCAAGCCTACATTAAAGGCTAGTCTACAAGATCTATAACCTAGAGCTTTGATACCAATAGCAACGACCCGAAATTTTCTACTTAATTTAAGGTCGCTACTGTATATATATCAAGAACATTGAATGTAGAAAGATTCATTTAAATCCCATAAAACGTAACCTTTATCTTAAAACACAACCATGGACTTACGTGTTTTGAAAACAGCTTTAAAATGACACAACAAAAGGCTAAATAAAATAAATAAACATTTAAATTAAAAACATTCTATTCTAGCCTAATTCTAAGAAAATAAATACCACTACCCTATGCATGTGCCATGGTCTCGAGTTGCGATGCCGTCGTCAGCCGTACAGAAACGCCTTGCCTTAACCTGAAAAATGTAGTAGCACATGGCTTGAGTATTGAAAGAAATACTCAGTAAACCACTATTGGGGTTAAATGCAAGAACATGCGAATGCAATGACGGGACCTATCCTTTCAATCTATTTTCCTACGGTACTGTTCTAACGGGTAATTTGGATGTGTACCATATACTCTACACACAGCCCATACGTGCGAGTATGGACTCACCAGTCAGTTCACACACTCCTGGGCCACGTTCCTTGTCAGGCGAGCATACTCCGGGAGCTCCTTAGGCCAGACACCCGTTAGAACTAGTAACAGTCACGACAACATTATGTAGAACATAATGATCGTACCCCTGCCCATTAGTGTACGTGTACGTACCATCGTGATGGAATAGGGGTATCCCCCAATGCATGAGCACACATAATGCATGAGGTCCCAATATTTTTCTATTTTCGACATTATTAAATATAACCCCTCCGTCGTTTTACATTCATATCATATCATCTCTCATTTTTCAGTTCTCATATCATGCATAATTCTAACGAGTTTATATTTCATGTCACTTATGGTGATATCATGTCATTCATAACATGTTGTATAGATACAATTTAGGAGACATAACATAATACTCCATGCTTTTAACATATCATTTCATAACGTGCGATTCATACAACAATTACCTCAACGATCACACAAAACAATCTAAACATAACATATCACATCACAATATATCATATCATAAACCTGTCAATTGATCACATGTCTTGTACCATAACATATTTCATATAATTTTCATATCGTATCACAATATATATATATCCGTTATTCACATGTCGTATCATAATCATATCATATCTAAACACTTCGTGGTCATATCCTTCCCTAACTTATCATAGCCTTAACATCCTTAGACATGTCACAGTCGTATCGTTACCTGAACGTACCTTGGTCATAACATTACAGGAACGCATCCTAACACACTATCGTTCTATCAATCTATCACACACCTATCTCTTTCTACCCATAACCTAACCGTATTCTTTTATCATTCTCTCATATCCATAGCATTTCGGTATGTAACCTAACCTTAATGTTTCATGAACGTATCTAATATATACATAACATATCATAAGCATATAGATCCATAAACAATTCACATATATCAATATATATGACACATGCAGAACCACAGGGCACGTGTCAACATCAAATATAATCATGCCGATAGTAAGGCCACTTACCTGATTAGTTTAGGCTGGTGTCACCAATACATCCTTAATAAAAGTTCGATTTTGTCCTTTGAAATCAAGTCAACCTATTTGAGCCCATGACATCAGTTTCAAGTTTGAACTCTATAAAATTATTTCTCTAATTTACGGTCCATTGTTAAAAGTCTTGAAATGTTGTATATATATATATAATACTATCTTCACTAAATACCTTATTTTCTATTCTTACTAAGGGAATATATGGTTATTATACAAAATTTAATGGAGTTCCTTGCCCTCTGATATTCTCGATTATGTTCACCAAATCTTCCTTCTCTTCTCTCAATCTTCCTCCTCTGTCTCTATAATTATTTTCATTCTCTAAACATATAGTATTTATTTTCATTTTGTAAACATATATTATTTGTCAATTTTAATAGATTGTTTGGCTATTGATCTTACAGATTTATAAAACTGCCAATTAAAATTTTATTGATTCTAACCTTATTTCCTATAACTTAAAATGCTAACAAAAATCTAATTAATTAGATATGGGAAACCCACTTATCGTGCCTCGACCTAACTCCAACTCACGCATGCCTACTCAACTTCGACCCACTTACCCAGACCATGATCAGAATGTGACTTGCACTTTTCTATCCACAACTTGACGGCGACATCTCCAATGGCTTATACGGCTCGATTCATCTAACCTTACTCCGCACTATTTCGTGGAACATTCCTACCATTTTTATCCTTTCTTAGTCAAGTTTAGCATTTTAAAAGGATTTGAGATAAATACGATCATTGTTTTGCCAATCCAAGTGTTCTAAGATAAATTAGAGGTTTAATTGTGAGCATTAGGTAAATTAAATCGCTCAACGTATTCTTATCTGGTGTCGTAAATTCGTGTAGGTTGACTTAGATTTCATAGGATAAAATTGTACTAACTCCGACTTAAGCTACTCATATAATTGGATTCACTACTATTTGAGTTAGATGAATTGTTTGAAGTATGAATGACGCATGTCCCGTGGATGTTGCACGTGTCATACCTTTTGATTGTTATATTTGCTTATTATGTTATGACGTGTTGTAATGATGCGATATATAATGTTATGGAATATCATATTGACATGTTATGCCATTGAGGAACGTGACATGATGTGAAAGTATGGTACTACATTGTACACTACCTTATTCATAGTTATATGCCATGATTTTAAACTATTGGGATCTCACTCATATTATATGTTCACGTGTATCGAAATACCTTCCCGTCATGATTAGTACGGACACGTACCTTACGACATTTATGATCACCATCATGTTATGATACGATATTGTATACACCACAATACTATGTGCTCTCCCTTCCCTCCATGGTATACCAACAACGTGAGTGTATGCTAGTCGAAGGCCAAGTCAATGGGTAGGTATGCGATCTCGCCTAGGGGCAATGTGTGCGTATGTAAGTTGCAGTAGATAAGTACTGCACATCAAATTCTACCCGGATTGGAATCTGAGACCAAGACCATGAAATGATGTTTTATGATAAGTTTCAACCATGATTTCATGTGTTTGCATTTACCCTATACTACTAGCAGAGTCACTTAGTGAGTATTTCTTAAAATACTCAAGCCATGCGCTGCTCTTATTTTTTAGGTAAAGGCAAGGCACCTTTGCACAAATGATGATATCAAGGTGACAACCCTGGGACTGAAGTTAGAGTAGATGCATTTCATGATATTTGTAGACCTTAGGTTAGAACATGACATAGTTTTATTATCTTGCTTTATTTAAATCTCCGGCTATTTGTTTTATGCCGTAACAATTTAATGATGTAATTATTAACATATAACTCCATGACACCGTCTTAAAATGTTTTGAAAGATTTTTTCGTGTTTCGTAGTTAAGTCATGTATGTTGTAGCGACTTTATTTCAATAATAAAAATAAGGTCATAATTGGTATAGCCAAAGTTTCTTTACTCTTGTTATGTTGTGTTGATCTTCACCATAAACCATTAATTTTATCAAATGGAATACCAGACTTATTTAAATGTTGCAATTTCTACATACTCCAAATGAACCTAAGCGAACAATATAATTTATGAACAAAGGAACAATAAAATATTTCTTTTTTATTGTTTTAAAGACAATTTCTTAAATGTATAAGTCCATGACATAGTTTTATGAAGTCATTTTAATTTATTTTCGCATAAAGAAGTTACGTCGTCATGCGTATGGTAGTGACGGTAGGTGAGTAGAAAACGAGGGTCATTATATATAATCTAGACCCAAACTTTCTATAAGCAAGAGAAAAGCCCGTAGCAACTTGCTCGATCAAGGTTGCTTATTTAGTATGTTTATACGCACTAGATATTACTTTTATTTTTTGGGTGATCGATGATTGTTGGTTAAGCATTTGGGAGCTATGCGGTCATAATGGAGGGTCGTCCCAAGTCGTCAGTTCTATGTGTTAGGAATTGTTGTCTTAGCTTTTGAATCTCGTTCCCTTGTCCCTGTTTTGTAATAAATTTGTAACAACACTTTCATTTGTAAATGTTTTTTAATTTCTTTTAAATGTGATGTTATTTGATTATAAATTTGCATAAATTTTTATCAAAATTTTTGTTGTCAATCCGTGTCATGAACCATGATTTGAAGTCATGAAAATTGAGTTATTACAATTGTGCCCTGTTTAGCTCGTCTAAGCTATTCGACCAATGGTGCCATACAGTTTATCTCTTCTAAGCATATCGGAGTTCCGGTAATTTAGCTATGCTCTTACCATTTCTCCTTATATCGATTCAAGTTGCAATAGGTGAGGCCACCTCCTACATATTCCAACTATAGGACATATATGGCTCATGCCGCATCAAATGACTTGTCATTCAAAATTAGTTGACGAATATTAAATAGTCATCATATAATCATAATAATATGCAGAGTGAATGAATGCACCTCGGGCACATAATAACTTGATAGCACTACATGCACCTAGGGCACGTCCTTAGCTCAACAAACTCTTTTAATACAAATATGTACACTATCCATTAAAAATGCTTACTATTAAAAGTTAACTCAGTTCTACATACTCATAATCTCAAACATTTCTTAAATAAATCAATCTTTTAAGTCTAATTTGTAAATATAACTCAATCATAAACTTCAATTAACATTCTTCAAACTAATTTAACATGCTTTAACACGTCCAATTCGTCAATTCAACTATATAACAAATATAAATTAAATATAAATTCATAAACATGTGTGAGATATAAGGCAGTACTTAAATGGAGAAATAGAGAGAAATCCAAATATTTACTTACCTCAATCTAAGTTGGATTCTTCCAATTAATTTATAAAATAATAAAAAATTATAATAGTTGGAATTAGCTTAAAAAAATGGTAAAAAAGAAAAAAAAGTCAAAGGGATCAAAATTGATAAAAATAGTCGAACGCGTCCTATTCAACTAAACCAACCAAACTGGTTCTTCAACCTCCATTTTCACACACGGAAGACGTAGGTATCATTTTCGTTCCATTTCTATTTTATACTTTATCAAAGCTCGATTCTATTCCTATTGACTTCAGTGCTTGACAAAAATTATAGTGCTCATCAAGATTGATTTAATGAGATAAGAATCAAGAAAAAATCATCGACTCTACAGCATAATTTTGTCATTAAATTTTAGAATATACACAAAACCCTAAAATCATGCAGAAAAAGTATGAGGAGAATTAATTTTTAGATTTTTTAGTGAGAATTTACTCAGAAAAAAGTCCAAGAACAAATTTATTTATTTATTTTATTTTATTTTTTTCTTAAAAGTTGATTGGTTTTCAATTGATTAGGAGTCAACATAGAGGGTATTTTAGACATTTTCACTCCTTTCCATAATTATTAATTAGGGGCGAGTGAAGAATAAAGTAAAATGAAATAAAGAAGGAAAGAAAAGGAAAAGAAAAGGCGAAGGAGGAGAAAGTGAAAAGGGTTTTAGTAAAAGTAAGTGTCGGACCTAATCCGGTCCGACCATTTGGAATCATTTTTTTTATCATAGTTCCTTCATAAAAATTACTCAAAATCATGAGGAGATTAAACACTTGAATCACAAAAATTCATCAAGAACTGAGGATGATCGAGAGGTACTCGTTTTTATTTTTTAGACTTAATTTTTCTCTAGATCCATGAGATTCTTGGGACTTATGTTATAAAACTTGTTTATAATGATTTAGGGAGTAATTTCACATAAACTCCATAAAGAAATTCGGATGTGACTCAAATAAGAAGGCGGAGTTCGATGAACCTAAATAATGGTTAGTTTTCTAGTTTTTAACAAACTTTGAAAGCATTCATTTCTCTTTATATAAAACCAAATAGTATGAATTAATATTTTTGTGATGCTCGGTTAAAAATCTTCAAGTTTGGTGGAAGAACTAAGTCGAATCGAGTTATATAGAAAAATATATGAAAATTTAAAGAAATGATTTTTTTTTGAAAGATCATCGACGCGACGCGCCTAGTGTTGATAGAGGAGACATGTTAGTTGAAGACAATGAATGTTGGGATTTATGGCCTAAAGCCTCCTAATTAATTATTTAGTTTTTAACCATAATTTTTTTATTATTTTATTTATAATTTAATTGTTATCCATGGTATGAAAATCCAAGGTTATTAATGTAATCTTGAACAATATGTGGTTGACATACAAGAGGATCGTGTTCAAGTAATAAAGAGTCTATAGTATATGGATAAGGTTGGGTGCCTTATCCTGGTAACACTATTGATACGGCCCAGTTTGTAATCGTTACAAATGATTTGATCCAAATCGTTCATGTGGAGACATGTAAGTGGGGTATCCTGTATAAGACTGGACCAAGAAATATTTAATCTCTCTTTATAAATCCGTTAATTGAGAAGATTAATATTTCACATGATGATCATATGCGACTTGATCTTAATCTTGAGTGAGTTATGAACTCCTGCCTGTGAGAGCTTGTCCTTTAATTTACATGAGTGAGTTATGAACTCTTGCGTGTGAGGGTTTGTCCTTTAATTTACATGGGTGAGAATGACTCTGTTAGCCGATTCAATATGCCTACCATTTGGGGACTTGACCAAACAGGGAGTTGGGAACATAATATCATGAGATGAAATTAACTCATTTTCATATAAGAAAAGTAGATGAGTTGTTCTGTTCTTAAGTATGATTTCGGGACTTGAACAATGGGCCCCACCCTCTCATTGGCCCGAGAGGGATTTGGTTTATGATTGGATCATAAACAAGTTGTTCATTAGAGAATCAATGGTACTTAAGGTGAAAGATGTAATTACAGGGGTAAAACGAACTTTTGACCCAACTGTAATTATGAACAACTCGTGAAGGATTGACTTGCTTGTAATGATTATATCAATGGACATAACTTGTTATAGTGCATAAGAGTGCAACTCTAGGTCTATAGTGGAGATAGTAACACTAAAATGTTCAATTTATTTAAAAAAAAATTTAAAGGGTTCAAATTGATATTTAATATATTAGATATATTAAATATAAAGGAGAAAATAAATTTAATTTGAAATGTCAAATTAACCTTTAACATATTGAATATATTAAATAAATCGAGAAAGTATATTTAATTTGGAGCGTTCAAATTAATATTTAATATATTAGATATGTTAAATATAAATAGAGAAAAATATATTAATTTGAAAGGTTCAAATTAATATTTAATATATTAGATATATTAAAAAGGAAAAATATATTTATTGTATTTTGATACACTTAAATATTAAATTAAGATAATTAAATAAAAATATATTTGACATTTGAATGAGATTCAAATTAATTAAATATATATTAGGATATTTTATAATATCTAAATATGATTTATATAAAGTATTATATCCTAATATATTAATATGCAAATATATTATTTGGCAAAGATTCTTCGAGAGTCCCTATAAATAGGACTATCGGGTTGAGCCAAAGACAAATCAATCTCTAGAGAATTCTCGAAACTCTTTCTTCTTCTCCAATCCCTTTGGGATTTTCTTTCAAGGATAAGCGCCAACAATGCTAGATTTTGCAAAGCTAGGGGTCCTTCTAGAATCCTTACAACGTTCACAGAGAAAGCTAACTTAACGGATTGATTCCAACCAAGAGTTGGTTAGAAGATGAATGACTCTTAGATCAAACTTGGAATCTATGATGGTCACTCTTAGATTCCAAAACGACTCACTCCAGAATTAGCTTGATCAAAACTAATTCAATGAATCGGTTTAAACATCAAACCTAAAGCAAGATTTGAAAAACAATAACACCAAAAAGGTATTAAGAAAACACAAAGGTTTTGTTTGTATTCAACCATCGATGCTAAAGCATGAATATTACATGCCTTTAAATAGGCTAAAATGATAACCCAAACCTAATAAAGTTCATCTACTAACTACAAACTTCAACTACCAATAAAAACTAGTAAATACAAATTGAAGAAAATAAGGCATTCTTAAATTGTCTTAATTGGTAGTTCAACTACCAAAGGCAAAGTCTTCTAATCACTTTTCAATGTCAGCCACTCCATTATTTTTTTGATTTGATACTTGAATCTTCTTTGTATAGCTTCTTGTAATTTGTCAAGTATATCATTCCTTATCACCATAACTCTTTTATTAACACACTCTTTGCTCATGTGTCCAAATCCTTTGCACTTCCAACATTGAATAGAACTAGACTTCTCCTTTACTGTCTTTGAAGCTTCATTCTTTTTACCATTGGAACTCTCAACCTCCACTATTTTAGCCGCCACAAACTTTTCTTTTGGAGACATTGATTCATTTCTATTTACAAAACTATCCTTATTCCAAGTTTTAGAATTTGAAAAGGTGTCAGTTCGTGATGTGTACCTTTTTTAATGCTCATTTTCTTCCTTCAATTGGTCTTCAATTTTGATAGCATAATGATACATGTCTTCTAGATATGGTGGTGGATTTCTGTCAACAAGATGAGCAATTTCTCGATTCAAACCTCCAAGGAATCTAGACATGGTGTCTTCTTCTTCTTCTCGAATGTTTGCTCTTTCCATCATAGTCTCCATCTCTTGATAATATTCAGCAACACTTTTTGTTCCTTGCCTCAACCCTTGCAATTTAGTTTTCAAATTTCTTTCATAATGTTTCGGAACGTACCTTTTTCTCATCGCTTCTTTAAGTTCTTCCCAAGTCTCTATTGGATCCTCCTCTTTTCTTCTTCTTTCAGATTTGAGATGTTGGTACCAATCACCGGCATGATTTGTAAATTCGGCAATAGCAAGTCTCATCTTCTTCTTTTCACTATAGGTGTTGCAATCAAACACATGCTCTATCTTTCTTTCCCATTGCAAGTATGCTTCAGAATCTGCCGTTCCACAAAAGGGTGGGATTTTGAGTTTAACTCCCCCATCTCTGTTTTCATGTACTCTTTCCATCCTTCTAGGTTGCATAATCGTTGGATGGTTATTTCTTCCTCTCCATCTTCCTTCAGCTTGTCCTTCTTGCACAACTATACCTTCATCTTCTTGTAATGCTCGTTCTTGTCTTTGTTGTTGCGCCCTTCTTTCTTGTCTATCTTCCATCATCATTTCCATCATACCTTGAATTGCTTGAAGAATGGTTGTATTAAGCTCTGGTACTGGTGGTACTCCTTCTCCATTATGTGACATTTTGTTATCAGTAATAGGGACCTCTCCACACTTCTTAAAAAAATTTCACTCAGGGACACTCGTGTTTAACACTCAAAGGTAGGCTTTTGGTACTAGGTCAAGAATGTAAAGGCTGATTTTTTTTTTTTTTTGGTGCAATCTTGCTTTAAGCTTGATTATAACCAATTCAACGATCAACTCTCACAAGCTAAGACTAGTATCTCAAGGATCAAGAGCTTGAAAATTTTGAACAAACTCAAATAAATGATAAGAATTGAATATATATATTTTTTTCTCAGAACTGATTTTTTTTTTTACTACAGATTTTTTTTCTTTTTTTTTTTCCTACTGATTCTTCTCCTTTTCTTTTTTTTTTTCCGATAATCTGAGAGAGACTAAAAAAATTGATAGAAAAAAATAACGGTAAAGATATTTCACCTCTAGAGCGGCCAAAGAACGTCGACCAAATGCTCTAATACCAAATGATAAGCCCCAACAATGCTAGATTTTGCAAAGCTAGGGGTCCTTCTAGAATCCTTGCAACGTTCACAGAGAAAGCTAACTTAACGGATTGATTCCAACCAAGAGTTGGTTAGAAGATGAATGACTCTTAGATCGAACTTGGAATCTATGATGGTCACTCTTAGATTCCAAGACGACTCACTCCAAAATTAGCTTGATCAAAACTTATTCAATGAATCGGTTTAAACATCAAACCTAAAGCAAGGTTTGAAAAATAATAACACCAAAAAGGTATTAAGAAAACACAAAGGTTTTGTTTGTATTCAACAATTGATGCTCAAACATGAATATTACATGCCTTTAAATAGGCTAAAATGATAACCCAAACATAATAAAGTTCATCTACTGACTACAAACTTCAACTACCAATAAAAGCTAGTAAATACAAATGGAAGAAAATAAGGCATTCTTAAATTGTCTTAATTGGTAGTTCAACTACCAAAGGCAAAGTCTTCTAATCACTTTCCAATGTCAGCCACTCCATTATTTTCGTGATTTGATACTTGAATCTTCTTTGTATAGCTTCTTGTAATTGCTCCTTCGAGTACATGCAAATGATCAGTTGTCAGATTCGTATCACCTCTGGGATTTTCTTTCAAGAGGCTCCCACAAGCCTTGGCCTTGTGTTCGAGTCATAACAAGGAAGATCTTAGGGAATGTGGAAGAACGTTTGCATGCTGGATTACTTCATGAAGTCTTGCAAGCTAGGGTTTCTACAAAGGTAGAGTTCTTATACTCGAATTTATTACTTTTGGTTTAATTCTTAATAAATTTCAAAACGGTTTCCAATGCTTCCGCTACGTGGATGAAGAGTTCATTCCCTTCCATTGGTATTAGAGCCTATTGATTTTTATTTTGGATTAAAAGTAGTATGGTGGGTATTTGATTTCTCATATTTGTGATATATGTAATATTGTTTTGTAAAATTGATTGTTTTTGACATATCGGTGTGGCATTTGATTTACCGTTTTGTTAGACAAATGTATACGGTTAGGTTCATTGTAAATTGAAAAGACACGGCGGTGGCGATGACGTTGTTCATCCATTCGCTGTACAATTTAGAGTTTTTGGAATTTTTCTAAAAGGAAAAGTTATCAATTTGGAATTGTTCTAAAAAGAAGAGTTATCGATTTGGAATTGTTCCAATAGGAAAAGTTATTGATTTGGAATTGTTCCAATAGGAAAAGTTATCGATTTGGAATTGTTCCCATTGGAAAAGTTATTGATTTAGAATTATTCCAAAAAAAAAAAAAAAGATTTATATTACATTTGGAAAAGTTCCAAAGATGGTAAAAATCTTAATATCGGACTGATTTTGAATTGTCCAAGGTAAAAGATAATCTTAATTTTATTACATATGGAATAGTTCTAAGATCTCAAATCCTAATTTTATTACCTATGGAATATCCATAGTTCCATATCCGAAAGATCTCAAACCCTAATTTTATTAGATTTAGAATCTGTTGTAAAGATCTTCAAATCTAATTTTATTAAATTTGGAAGTATTCTAAAGATCTTGAAAATCAAGATATGTCTTGGATTTAAATTATTGTAATTTAATCCATTTTCAATTTCTAGAATATGCCAGATATGCCGGTCAATTTTGATTTGTTCTTAATTTAATTGATTGAATGCATAAGGTATGCCATTTAGGTTAAAATTCTACAATAGGTTAAACATAATCATGCATTTTAATTATTTTTTTGAATATAAATGTTATATTTGAATTTTTTTTATTAAATTGTTTCCTAATAGAATTGAGATGATTTCCTAATTACATGTAGTTTCCATATACAATTGAGTATAATTGTTATGCTTGAAAATAAAATGGAAAATTAAATTAGGATATTTATTTCTTAAATTGAATGCATGAATTTACCCAATAGGATTAGGGTATGTTCTAATATGATTAGAATTTTGAGTAATCTATTAAATTTGATTTTAAACGGTTTAAAATGTTAGAATTTTAAGATTATTCAATAAGTAAATTAGTTTTTAATAGGATTAAAAACCGTTTAATTCATGTATGTTCATTAATCTAGTAATTAATAGTTAATTAAAGATTAATGAATTTCAAATAAAAATTGACTATAAGGAACTCTACTAAGGAAGGTTCTGGCTAGGCTGAGGTATTTAAGTTGACAGAAATGGAACACCTCTACCTCGGAATCGACCTGGAAATTGAATTAGTCATATTTTATTTAATTTCATTAAGTCTCACTCATAATGTGATTAGTTTTTTAATAGTTTAAAAACTGGGTCATTCACATTAAAAGCAATCCAACCAATAAGGGTTATGAAAAGGTAGATTGGAAACTTGGATAAATGAGATTAGCCTAATTTGTCTTAGTAATAAAAAACTCTATTTCAAAATACTTAGTGGGAGAAGGACATTTGTCAATATAAAGATATTAAGGACACATGTCAGGATATCCTACGTTCTCTATTATTGATTCACACCGTGAGATTCATGCGGGGCCTCGTGGCGGCTTTTGGACCGTCCCCGTACGGAAGGTGTTTGCATGAGTCAATATCAAGGTGAATCTTGAGAAAGTATTTATAGTAAATAGGAGAAGAAAATGTGTCAACATATCCTATAGTCTCCATCATTGGTTCATAACGTGAGATCCATGCAGGGCCTCGTGGCGGCTTTTGGACCGTCCCCCTATGGAAGGTGTTTGCATGAGTCAATATCAGGGTGAACTCTTGAGAAGGATAAGATAGTAATTTTATTTCCAATACTTGACCTACCCTACGACGGCACTTGTTCGAAAAAAATTACAAGATCTAACATGATGGGTTACATTTACAAAGAGATCATTAAGGTTGTTAATGATGTTCTTGACCGAACTAATGGTAACTAAATATTATATGAATAAGAGTTATTCTGGTATAATGTTTGGTTGAGATTGTCTCAGTTTAGTGAAGGAACACTTGACCTACCCTACCGCGGCACTTGTTCTAAATCACTGAAATACCATAGCATTAGAAATAATTTATAGGATTCATTTTATAAAATTGTTTGTTTTCTATGTTGAAATTGAATGGATACTTGGGTTAATTTTATAAAATTGTTTGTTTTCTATACTGAAATTGAATGGATACTTGATTGTTTGTAATTAAATAATATTTTATATATTTCAAATATTATGTACAAGATCTCTCAATTGTTTAATTTTCACTACTATAACTCATATTGAGAAAATTTTAATACTTGGAAAATAATATTAGCACTATGATGGGAGTATATAATTTTTTTTTGTTGTCTTTATTGAAAAATGTTCTCAATGCCTGTTGTCAATGTGAATCGAATTATTCGAAGAGCACATGATTAGTGAATCAAAGGTGATGAGAAAGCTTTGTTCATATATTCTAGTTGACATGTGGGATGTCATGACTAAAAGATAAGAAAATGACAAAAACATATGAGATGTTTTGAGTCGATAGAAGCTAAATTTAGATAGTTATCTAAATGATCTCGAAATTAAGTATTACAAAATTCAAGAAAAATCTTATGTTTGAAGCTATGATAAGAAATAGTTCCTAATTAGCCACGACAATCATAGTGAGAGAAATTTTCGAAATTACTCTGTGGAAAGAAAAATCTAAATGTAAGTAAATTTGATTTACTAGATTTTTGGTGGAGACTAGGTGACACCATCCGAATAGTTGATATAAGATCTACTATCAAGATTTGTTCTTATTAAGTTTACCTGTAATTCTAGGAAAATACTTGATGAAGGTAGAATAGACTCTACTTGTTGACACTAAGAAATCAATCTCAGTTGGTGGAGTGGGAGTCAATCTCAGTTGGTGGAGTAGGAGTCATTAAATGTTAAGTAAAAATTGTTACTAAATGTTAGAACATGGTGTTTTTAGTAACCATGAGAGAACTATATTACTAAATAGTTTATATAGTATGAATTACTTTAATAATTAAATTTATATTTTCAAAATGGTTTGAAAATATGTTCAACTCAAATTAACTATAATTAGTATGTGTTAAAATGTTAACACTTACTATACTACCAAATATTGAGACATTCATGATTAGAGAATCAAGAATAAAAAAAAAATTGTTTTCTCCGAAAGATGATACTTGTCATTGGCCGTTCATTTGATTAATGTCAAATTGAATAAAATGAAAAGACTAGTAAAAAGTAATTTTCCAAACGTTAGAGTTAATTACATTACATGTATATGGATCTTGCTTTTCATGCAAGATAATCATTGGGCTTTCATTGAATAAAAGCTACAAGACCAAAGAGAATTTTGGGCGTATGCATTCTAACCTAAGTGGTCTGATGAATGCAAAAGCCAAAGAATATTGTTAATATTTTATCAATCTGATTGATGATTATACAATATATACCTAATGTAACCTAGTCTATTTTTTTTCTTGAAAAGTTCAAGAAAAATGAGACTAAAGTTCGAAATCCATTTAGCCAAATCAATTAATGTATTTTGATACCTTAAATAAAAATATATTTGAAATTTGAATGAGATTCAAATTAATTAAATATATATTAAAATATCTTGTAATATCTAAATATGATTTATATAAGGTATTATATCCTAATATATTAATATGCAAATATATTATTTGGCAAAGATTCTTCAAGAATCCCTATAAATAGGACTCTCGGGTTGAGCCAAAGACAAATCAATCTCTAGAGAATTCTCGAAACTCTTTCTTCTTCTCCAATCCCTTTGAGATTTTCTTTCAAGAGGCTCCCACAAGCCTTGGCCTTGTGTTTGAGTTATAGCAAGGAAGATCTTGTGGAATGTGGAAGAACGTTTGCATGTTGGATTACTTCAAGAAGTCTTGCAAGCTAGAGTTTCTACAAAGGTAGAGTTCTTATACTCGAATTTATTTATTTTTAATTCTTAATAAATTTTAAAACGGTTCCCAATGCTTCCGCTACGTGGATGAAGAGTTCATTCCCTTCAATGAAAACGCAACTAAAAGAGAAAAAGCAAACGAATTTGCAAAAAAAAAAAGTAGTGCGCAACATGAACCCAAGATCAGAAGCTCGAAGAGGCTAGTCCAACTGCGTCATGTGTAAAGTCAAGAGTGCGCCTACCCTCCCAGACATGCGTGGGTACTCGCGCGTGGGTTGTGCGTGTGGACTGCCTTCCATCTGTGCGGATGCATAAGGTGAGATTTTTGCCAGTTTCAACTCTCCGTCTGTTTTCACACCGATTTTGATACTAACTTTATCCTAGCTTAAACTAGGACCTATCATAGAAATTTTAAAAAACTCAGATGTCCTACAAGTAGAAAGACGAGATCAAGAAGGCACGCATCACCTAAGTAAGCCGTTATTCGAACATTTTTCAAAAAAATACTTGTAGGGATCTCTAAGACATGCTAGCATGTGAGAATATCTTGGGTAAGATGGTTAGAATATGCATGATTAAGACCTTATAAGGGCAATTTTGGATGAGAATGCAATGTATGTTATGGAAAATTGTGAAAATGCCCTTAGGATATGGTTTTGGGATGCACATTATTTTTAGTCTACTTTTCGTTGTGCTATAAAGGAGGAGGAGATGATGTGATTTGTGTTGTGGGTGATTGATGGATGTTATCTCCTTGTTGAGTTTGTATGATTTTTTCTATGCTTTAGGTGACTCATAAGATTGTATCCCTAATAAGCATGCATGAATATACTATGTTTAGAATAGGGCACTATTGCTAGGTTGATTTCACGTGACCTAGGTCACTACGTTTTTAGTAGACCAAGCACCCTAGAATAATGAGCGACAATTAGTTGTGTAGACCTTTGTGCTCCCAGAAATTTGATTAGCCTTAAAAAGATATTCCCGTGCAACTTATAAAAGTGGGATGTGATTTAAACCGCCTATCATCCTAAGAACCAAGTAAATCTCTACCACACCTATGAAAATTTAAGACGACTTACAAGGCCATTAGTAGGGTGAACGGTATCACTAGAGCCCGACCACCTCCTATTCCCTCTAGACCCTAGTAGCACTATTTGACGACTTAGATCAAACCTAGTAGTGCCCCTGCAAAGTGGTAGACATCTAGGAACCCTTACCATTGAGCTTGACTAAGTCAAATAGGGTGACATTTCGAGGCTACTTGAGGAGTTACAATTGTGTATAGAAATGGGTTGAGAGTGATTCCGTAAACCCGTCCTAAGAGTGGACAAGGTATTACATAAAAAGTTTGGCTCGTGATGAGTACTACTATCGTATGTGGAAATGGTTAGGGCTTCTATTATCATATAAAGAGTTCATTGTATGAAATTATTGTGGACTAATTCAAATGTTCATTGTATGTCAATTATTGTGGAAGGGTCGCAAGTTAACCTATTTTGTATGAGATATGATGAGGTTGCACCTCAACCTAGGATACGGGCCGTTCATCTCATTCTAAGTATTTTTATACTACAAGTAGACTTTTATTGCTAATATTAACAACACTAACACATTCTCTATTATCCACAATGGTACCTCACAAAAATTGGATTTGAACCCACACTCTTTCACAAGGACCAAAACGTCTAATGCCTTAGACCACTCAACAATCGTGATTATTTATTAAGAGACCCCACATTGGTTAGAGAGAGAAATGAAACATTCATTATAAAAGTTTGGAACACTTTCCCTAGTAGACGCGTTATAAATGTTAAAATAAGACTCAATAATTTGTGAAGTAAATTTCACACACACTAACGATAGAACGCTCCGATACCACTTTGTGAAAATACTGCTCGCATACTTGTGAAGGAGGTGTCGAGAGAGGAGAGACAAGAAGACAAAGAACACTGATTTATCAAAAAGCCTTTTCTATTGCTCTGTGTTTTTTTGCTCTGTCTTTACCATAAAAGGATTAAGTATTTATAACTTTTCTAACACTAATAATAGGAGGAGAGAAACCCCATGACCCTACCATCATTCCTACAAAGGCTGTGTGCCTTTTCTTTCACATGACTTTTCAAATTAACTTTCCTAACAAATTTAGTAAAGTTTATTTCAATAAAACTAACCTTTAGCACTTTAAGTTTATTCCAACAAAACTCCTCCATAAACTTAGATGCTATATTCAATTACTCCACCTGCGCCGTTTTCGTTTTCTCGAGCTCAGTCGTGGTTTCTTCAATTTCCTCTCCTTGTCCTCGAGCAAACTAAGCTTGTCCTTTTCTGACGAAACTTCATTTGAAGCTTCTCGAGAACAGCCCATTTGAGACACCAACTCCTCATTTCTCCCGTTCTCAACCACGCTCGACTCAGACATCATAGCTTCTTTCAGTTTACTCAATTTCCTTCGCAAGTCTACAACGACATTTTGTACTTCCATTTTTGCCTCCTCCATTTTGGCTTTATCATGAGTGATTATCTCAATCGTGTGTCGTAAATTCACTGCCTCCTGTTGGACCCGATTCAGATTCACGTCGAGTGAGTCTCTCTGTTGAGTTGGCATTTCTATGTCTTTCTCCTCCCTCACTAGCTCTTCCACTAGACCATCAATCTCCATTAACAAGTCATTCTCTTTCTCCACACCTTCTTCAATTTTCTTCACGAGCTTAGAGATTCACTTCCCATTCTCTTCCTTCTCCTGTTTGAGATAGACCGAACTCTCACTCAGCTCAGCCACTTCCTTCTCTAACCTTTTGATCTCCATTTCTAAAACTTTCTTTTCTTTTTCAATCTCTACTTTCTCCTTCGAAAGGTGCTCGTGCAGGGATTTCAACGTCTGCAACTCAGACTTCTCCACAGATTTATCCACGACAGTTTTGGGTTGTTGCTCTGAATCTCTGTTCTGATCCTCATAATCTGGCAGTTTCTTTGGCTCGTTCGCTGATCGCACGGGCTTCTTCTTCGTCATTGTTTTGGGATTTTGAAGGGATTTTGAAGGGATTGCAGCTTGCATTTGCATAATCTGTTTCTCATGTTCAGTCTGCATTTCTGCCATCCTTTCTCTCCATTCCATCTCTTCTTCTTCCATTCTCATCCTCTATCTTCTTTCTTCCTCAAATTCCCTTTCCCGTCATTGGAGCTCTCTCTCTTCGAGCTCAAGCTCTCTATTATCCGGTTATTCATCCTTCTTTGATTTTTTTGTCTCCGATATCGCGATTTCAAAAAATCCGCTGCATATCACCTCATTTCCAACGGCTTCCACCGCCTCACAACTACCGCCATCGTCTTTCGCGCCACCGTGTTCTTTTGCTTTCAGCTCTTCATTTTGGGCCATCAAGAGAATGTCTTCGTTTGTTGTGTCATCCAAAGCTAGGTTGATAGTTTCTTCCACCTTTTTCTCGGCTCGACAATCTCTTGCAAAATGCCCCACTCTGCCACAATTGTTAACATTTGTCGGAGTTACAATCATTCGCATAGTGACCATATTTTTGACATTTATGACACTGAATGTTGGAATAATATCCTTGACTGCGTCCTCTTCCACGCCAATTTGCTTGGCTCGACTGTCTCTTCTCCTTATAATATCCTTCATTACTGTTGCCTTGACCACCTCGACCAATTCCGCGACTTCCACGACCTCTACCTTAAAATTTTTGAGAGTAGAGTACCTTTTAATCTTTTATTGATGCCTTGGTTTGAAGTGGTTGATCGAGTGTTTCCTCCTTCTTCTTCTTACGTTGTCCGTGTGCCTCGAGAGAATCGACGAGCTCATCGACCGTGAACGTCGCTAG
Source organism: Cucurbita ficifolia (assembly GCA_033971965.1). Lineage (NCBI taxonomy): Eukaryota > Viridiplantae > Streptophyta > Magnoliopsida > Cucurbitales > Cucurbitaceae > Cucurbita > Cucurbita ficifolia. The sequence continues at coordinate 8,923,344 of CM066981.1, forward strand.
GTCCTTTGACTCTTCTATCCCACATACAACATTCTCGAAGTTGTTGGTTAACGATCTCAAGATCTTCTCCACAACCCGTGTCTCGGGTAACATTTCTCCGTTTCGATTTAGTTGGTTTACCACAGTCTGTACGCGCGTAATGTAGTCAGATACATTTTCTGACTCCTTCATCTTCATGCTCTCCAACTTGCCACGAAGAGTTTAGAGACGCACTTGCTTGACTCGGTTGGTTCCTTTGAACACCTTTTCTAAAGTGTCCCACGTTTCTTTTGAAGTAGTTGTTGTTTTGACGGAGAAGGAAATCGTTGACGAGAAAAAGCCAAGAAAAATGTCGAAGAAGAAAATAACAGAAAAGCAAAAAGAGAGAGTATTTGGCTGAAGACCCGATGGATTGTTTGTCATTCAATTGACATATTTAAATAACAACCTATCCTAAAAATAGAAAAGAAAATGACAACTGAATTAAAGCCATTCCACTCGACGTGTGAATCCCACTAACTTTAATTCTACGGCTTTTAACTAGTTAACTAGAAAATAGTGATGTGTGAATCTCACTAACTTTAATTCTGCGGCTTTTAACTAGTTAACTAAAAAAGAGTAACTAAAAATTAGGAATGACATTCAACCTAGGGATTTATCTAACAATCTTCTCCTAAAGCTCTATGGTATATATCTACCTTATTGTTTTAACTCCAATTTGAGCCCTATGGCTCAGTGTCCCGGCGACACGTCCTCTAGACTCTACGTCTTGTTCGGCCACCTCTTCTTCGAGCTCGCGCGCCGCTAGTCCAGGTGGTTCACCTCCTCCCAGTAGGTCTTCCATCCTTCGGTACTTGGCTACCAGACCATCATCGTGATTGGCATCCAGCGTTGAATCTGCAGTATGAGGTGTTGCGAACTCCACTGGATCTGGAGGTGCAGCCGGAGTTGTGGTTGGGGTTGGCGTAGGCGTGTTTGGTGAAGGTGCTGGCGGCGGTGACGGTTCCCGATGCTGCGCTCCTCCTTCTCCCGGCTCGGTGATGAGGTACTCCACCGTGAATTGATTTGGGTTTTTGTCTGCCTCGGTCATGTCGTTCCACTGCCAGAAGGTTGTCTCGTCAAAGATGATGTCGCATGACACGTGAGCTCGCCCCTCCGCAGGATCATAGAGCCTGTACGCCTTGCTCCCGGGTTCGTAGCCGATGAAGACGACCTTCAGCCCCCTAGGATCAAGCTTGGCGAGGTGGGGACGCGTGACCTTCATGTATGCGATGCAGCCGAACACTCAGAGATGATGCACCGCTGACTTCTTATTATACTAGGTCTCGTGTGGCATCTTTCCGTCGAGGCTTCGCATTGGCGACCGATTGAGGAGGTAGACAGCTGTCATTACCGCCTCTTCCCAGAACCTCCTGGGCATCCCGGTCGTCATCAGCAATGACCTTGCTGTCCCGATGATGGTCTAATTTTGGCGTTCCACCTCCCCGTTCTACTGGGGGGAGTAGGACGCCGTTAGTTGCCGCTGCATGCCGAGCTCGTCGCAGTACTTACCGAAGCTTGCTGAGGTAAATTCTCTGCCTCGATCCGTGTGTAGCATTCGCATCTTCTTCCCGCATTCTGCCTCCGTTCACGCTTGAATGCGCTTAATCGCCCCTGCCACCTCACTTTTCGCTTGCAGCAGGATCAGCCACATGAAGCGACTTTTGTCATCAACCAGCAGGAGGAAGAGGGTCTTGCCACCTAGGGTCGCCGGCTTGATGGGCTCGCAGATATCACCGTGCACGAGCTCCAACAGCTCACCGACGCGGTAGGATGCCTTAGACGGAAAGGGGATGTGCCTCTATTTACAGATAAGGCACCCATCGCACAGCTTGTTCACGCCTTTGATTGCTGGAAAATCGTGCACCATCTCCTCCTTGTGTAGATTTTGTAGAGTAGGAAAGTTCAGGTGCCCATACCTTGCGTGCCATCTCCAAGATACTTCTTCGGTTGAGGTGAATTCTCCACCTCGGTCCGTGCGTAGCATTCGCATCTTCTTCCCGCATTCTGCCTCCGCACGCATGTGTAGATTTTGTAGAGTAGGAAAGTTCAGGTGCCCATACCTTGCGTGCCATCGCCAAGATACTTCTTTGGTTGAGGTGAATTCTCCACCTCGGTCCGTGCGTAGCATTCGCATCTTCTTCCCGCATTCTGCCTCCGCACGCATGTGTAGATTTTGTAGAGTAGGAAAGTTCAGGTGCCCATACCTTGCGTGCCATCTCCAAGATACTTCTTTGGTTGAGGTGAATTCTCCACCTCGGTCCGTGCGTAGCATTCGCATCTTCTTCCCGCATTCTACCTCCGCACGCATGTGTAGATTTTGTAGAGTAGGAAAGTTCAGGTGCCCATACCTTGCGTGCCATCTCCAAGATACTTCTTTGGTTGAGGTGAATTCTCCACCTCGGTCCGTGCGTAGCATTCGCATCTTCTTCCCGCATTCTACCTCCGCTCGCACTTGAATGCGCTTAATTGCCCCTGCCGCCTCACTTTTAGCTTGCAGTAGGATCAGAGCCACATGAAGCGGCTTTTGTAGAAAAGTTCAGGTGCCCATACCTTGGGTGCCACCTCCAAGATACTTCTTCGGTTCTGACCGAGAGCCTGACCGGCGGTTGCTCTATCTCCAACTCTAAGATGTAAAAAAAGGAGCGGTTTGTCGTGCATTTAATAAACTTGCATGAGCAACCGTTGGCCTTTCTCCCCACAATTAATCTTCTTCTTTCCCGCGCGGGCACCATGATCAAGTTGAGGCACATCAACAAGGCCCACTTTGTTGTAGTTGGACCTTGTCAGCATCGGGTACTACACGATGGCGTAGAGAGGAGGTAATGTGCCTGCCCAAGATGGACACCACGATGTGTGTATTTTCGCACTTTGCATTTACTTCTACTTGAACCTAAGACATGTGTGTTGTTAGGTCGATGTTCTAACCAATTGAGTTGTTCAACTTGGCTTTTGATAAACTTGGCTTCTTCACAATGATATGTCACGAACTTAGCTCTGATACCACTTGTTGTTTTGACGGAGGAGGAAATTGTTGAGAAAAAGCCAGGAAAAATGTCGAAGAAGAAAATAACAGAAAAGCAAAAAGAGATAGTATTTGGCTGAAGACTCGATGGATTGTTTGTCATTTTTCCTGAACTTTCCTAAAAATAGAAAAGAAAATGGCAACTGAATTAAAGCCATTCCACTCGTGTGAATCCCACCAACTTTAATTATGCGCTTTTAACTAGTTAACTAAAAAATAGTAACTAAAACTTAGGAATGACATTCAACCTAGGGATTTATCTGACAGTAGTTGCCCTCGCAATCTTCTCAAAGCCCGACTCGTCAACGGCTCGGAACAGCATGTATAATGTCCCCTTATCCTTTGATCGCAATTCTTTTAACACCTTGTTTTGTGCTGCCGTATAGCCCGTGGTATCCTTTGGTTCTTTGAAACCTTCTTCGACCACTAACCATGCATCTTGAGAACCGAGAAGAGCTTTCATTTGGATGCTCCAATTCTCATAGTTCGTCTTCGTTAATCGCGGTAGCGGCATTTGACCCATCACATTCGCCATCGGGTCTGATACCAATTTGTTAAAATAAAACTCACTAATCTATGAAGTAAATTTCACACATACTAACGATAGAACGCTCCGATACCGCTTTGTGAAAATACTTGTGAAGGAGGTGTCGAGAGAGGAGAGACAAGGAGACAAAGAACACTCATTTATCAAAAAGCCTTTTCTATTGCTCTTTGTTTTGCTCTATCTTTACTATAAAAGGATTAGATATTTATAACTTTTATAACACTAATAATAGGATGAGAGAAACGCCCATAACCCTACCATCATTCCTACAAAGTGTCTGTGCTTTTTTTTTCACCTGACTTTTCAAATTAACTTTCCAAACAAATTTACTAAAGTTTATTTCAATAAAACTAACCTTTAGCATTTTAAGTTTATTCCAACAATAAAACCGTGAGGCGGATGACGATATGTAATGAACCAAAACAAACAATATCTGCTAGCTGTGGGCTTGGACTATAAAAAATAGTAACTGATACCAAGCGGTATGCCCGTGAGTTTGCTGGGCCTCAAGGGGGGTGTATTGTGAGATCTCACATAAGTAGACGCATTTTAAATAGTAACTCCTTATGAATGTGTGAAAACCTCTCCTTAGTAGACACGTTTTAAAACTGCGAGACTGACAGCGATACGTAAGGAGAAAAAGTAGACAATATATGGGCTATAACAAATAATTGGTTGGAATATCTCAGTTTGATAGAGTGTGTGGCCGTTAACCACAAGGCTTGAGCTTCAAGCCTTCCTTCTACTGATATGAATGAGTAATTCTTTATAAGGGTGTGAAAATCTTTCCATTTCAAAAACATATATTGTTTTCGTATTATTTTTTGAGGATTATTTAGAGGAGTAGTCCCACATTGGCCAATTAGAGAGAAGATATTGATTTTATAAGAAAGAAATATTGTCTCCATTGGTATGATATTTTTTTAAAACCAAAAACAAAATAACATAATTTATGAACAATGGAACAAAAAAAAATTTCTTTTGTATTGTTTTAAAGACACTTTCTTAAACGTATAAGTCCATAACATAGTTTTATGAAGTCGTTTTAAATAAATATTTCCGCATAAAGAAATTATGTCAGGCATATGGTAGCAACTCTATGTCAGTAGAAAACTAGGGTCGTTACATATAATCTAGACCTGAACTTTCTATAACCTAAAAAAAAGCCCATGGCAACTTGCTCGATCAAGGATGCGATTAGAACGTACAAGTAGGTTGCTAATTTAGTATATTAATACGCAGTAGATATTACTTTTTCTTTTTCGGGTGATCACTGATTGTTGGTCAAGCATTTGGGAGCCATGCAGTCATAGAGGAGGGTCGTTTTGAGCCGTCAGTTCTGTGTTAGGAGTTTTAGTCCTTAGTTTTTGAATCTCGTTTCTTAGTCCGTGTTTTGTAATAAACTTGAAACAACACTTTCATTTGTAAATGTTTTTTAATTTCTTTTAAATGCGATCTTGTTTGATTATAAATTTGCATAAATTAAAGTTGGAGAAAAAAAGGGTTATTTTAATAGGTATTCTTTTATAAAAGATGGTAGAAAACCACTTTCGTTTCATTGAGTTATGCAAAAAATAGTGAAAAGAAGAACGAAATTGAAAAACAAAGAAAGTGAGTTGTTTCGCTAGAGTTGGAGAGGTTAGAAGGGTAATGTTTTCACAAAAAAACCATCTTTGTACTTATGTGGAAGAATGTTTGGTCTCTAACGATAATAACTTGTCTTTGCCTAGTATGTTTAAATCTCTTTTACAGGAATTTGAAGACGTGTTACAAGATGAAGTACCTAAAGGACTACCTCCCATTAGAGGTATTGAACATAAAATAAACGATATGCTTGATGAATTGCATGATTCATGTCTATTTACAAATATTTTTTTGAAATCTGGATATCACCAAATTAGAATTCAGGTAGGAGATGAATGAAAAACAACTTTCAAAACTGAGTTTGGATTGTATGAATGACTTGTTATGCCTTTTGGGTTAACTAATGCTCCTAGTACATTTATGCACTTAATGAATCACGCTTTGAGAGAATAGTTAACTAATGGTCCTAGGTCTTGCAAATGTACCTTAAGTTCTTTTAATTCTGCTTGAGCCATAAAGTACGGGACTTTAGAAATGTCTCTAGCTCCTGGTTCAAGTTTTATCCTAAAATCTACGTCTCGAGTAGGAGGGACTGTTGGTAAATCCTCCAGAAAGACATCCGAGATTTTCTTTACTATAGCTACTCTGTCCATGGTCTTTTCTTTCACTTTTACGTCCACTACACAAGCCAATATGACCCACCCTCCTTGTTGTACTAGTATTTTTTCTTTCATTATCGACAATATTTTTGAGTGGCCTCTGTATAGGTTTTCTTGAACTTAAAACGAGACGACCCCTTATTAGAGGTAGAGGATGAGGGTGAAGATAGTCCACCTCGTCAAGGTTCAGTGATTAGGACATACGCAGCTGCACCACCTCAAGCTATGCCACCTAAGGCTGCGCACCTCCAGTAGCACCAACAGTTGGAATAAAATCCACTACAAGCCTGATGTGAGAATCATTCTCGAGTACTCAAGAAAAAACTCTGTACTTTGCAACAGGTATCCAAAAGTGTTAAAAAATATTACAAAGAAATGGAGGCCCTTATGAATAGAGCATGCATAGATGAAGACGAGGAGGATACAATGGTTAGATTCCTTGGTGAGTTGAACCGACAACTTCCTCATCAAGTAGCTAGGCAAACGTATTTTGAAATGCAAGAATTGTTACACCTTGCCGTCAAAATCGAAGGGCAATTAGCTTGGGGGAAGGAGAACACCAAGAGATATGCTATTTCTAAGTCTACTACTTTCAACACTAGGAAAATGAATGCAAATATTGAAAAGTTAGATTTCAAAGTTATAGGCAAGTATGAGCCTGACAAAAAGAACAGAGCTGAGACCTCCAAAGGTAAAGAGAAAGTGGAGGAATACAAAGAGGTTCGAGAAAGAAATAGAGACATCAAATGTTGGAAATGTCAAGAAATTGGTCATATTAGTCATGATTGTCCTAACAAGAGAGTCCTGATCATCAAGAATGGACAAGTTGTCACAGATAGTGAGGAAAGTGACAAGGATGAGCGAGTTGAATAAGAAATCTAGGAGAATGAGGAGGAATTGGAAGATTGGAATCATTTGGAACTTGTTACAAGAAGGCTTCTTAAAACTCAAGTTACGGAGAATGATGTTGATGATCCAAGAGACAACCTATTTTACACAAGGTGTTTAGTCAAGGGGACTCCTTCTAGTATTGTTATTGATAGTGGAAGTTGCACCAATGTAGTAAGTACCTTGCTGATCAAAAGGTTGCAAATTCCAACTCAACACCATCCTAAACCTTACAAGCATCAATGGCTTAATGATAGTTGAACAATGAAGATAGTTTCTCAAGCTTTAATATCTTTTACTTTGGGAAAATATAAAGATGAAGTTCTTTGTGATGTGCTACCAATGCTTGAGGGAGACATATTGCTTTGCCGACCTTGGAAATTTGATAGGAATGTCATGTATGATGGTTATTTGAATAAGCATTCTTTTATAAAAGATGGTAGAACAACCACTCTTGTACCTTTGAGTTTCGCACATGTATTTGCTGATCAATTAAAGTTGAGAAAAAAAAGAATTGAGAGAAAAAAAATAGTGAAAAGTATAATGAAATTGAAAAAAAAAGGAAAGAAAGTGAGTTGTTTGGCTAGAGTTGGAGAGGTTAGAAGGGGAATGTTTTCACAAAAAAAAACCATCTTTGTACTTATGTACAAGGAAAAATGTTTAGTCTCTAACGGTAACAACTCGTCTTTGCCTAATATGTTTAAATCTCTTTTACAGGAATTTGAAGACGTATTCCAAGATGAAGTACGTAAAGGACTACCTCCCATTAGAGGCCATCTTTGTACTTATGTACAAGGAAAAATGTTTAGTCTCTAACGGTAACAACTTGTCTTTGCCTAATATGTTTAAATCTCTTTTACAGGAATTTGAAGACGTATTCCAAGATGAAGTACCTAAAGGACTACCTCCCATTAGAGGTATTGAACATAAAATAGATTTCATTCTGGGGACAGACATTCCTAATAGACCAGCTTATAGAACCAACCCAACTGAGACTATAGAAATTCAGAGACAAGAAGAGGTGCTCATGGAGAAGGGCTATATACGAGAAAGTTTGAGTCCATGTTCTGTACAAGTCTTATTGGTGCCAAAGAAAGATGGAACGTGGCACATGTGCATGGACTGTAGGGGCATCAACAAAATCACTATAAAGTATCGACATCTTATTTCTAGGCTAGACGATATATGCTTGATGAATTGCATGGTTCATGTCTATTTACAAATATTGATTTGAATTCTGGATATGACCAAATTAGAATTCATGTAGGAGATGAATGGAAAACAACTTTCAAAACTAAGTTTAGATTATATGAATGACTTGTTATGCCTTTTGGGTTAACTAATGCTCGTAGTACATTTATGCACTCAATGAATCACGTTTTGAGAGAATAGTTAACTAATGGTCCTAGGTCTTGCAAATGTTCCTTAAGTTCTTTTAATTCTACCTGCGCCATAAAGTACGGGGCTTTAGAAATGTCTCAAGCTCCTGGTTCAAGTTTTATCCTAAAATCTACGTCTCGGGTAGGAGAGACTGTTGGTAAATCCTCCAGAAAGACATCCAAGATTTTCTTTACTATAGGTACTTTGTCCATGGTTTTCTCTTTCACTTTTACGTCCACTGCACAAGCCAATATGACCCACCCTCCTTGTTGTACTAGTCTTTTTGCTCTCATTATCGACACTATTATTGGATGGCCACCGTATAGGTTCCCTTGAACTTAAAATTGGATTCAGTTGGCGGTGGGAATACTACCTCCTTCTTGTGAAAATCTATACTGACGTAATTCTCGGCTAGACAATCCATAACTAATATGACGGAAAAGTCCGTCATACTCACTTTTAGGCCTACACTTATGGTCCGTTCAGCTACTATTGCTTGTTCGTCTTTTATTCTATTTTAACAATGGGAATGAAGCAGTCCTTAAAGGGTGTAGACATCTCTCCCTAGTATTACACTCAAAAGTTCAAAATGTAAAATATCATATTATTATGGAAGTTCATGATTGTTGACATTGTTACGTAGTTTTAATCAAGCATTGTCGGTAACCATTTCTATTGAATCTTGTGAAGCAGTCCTTATAAGGGTGTAGACATCTCTCCCTATATTACACTCAAAAGTTCAAAATGTAAAATATCATATTATTATAGAAGTTCATGATTCTTGACATTGTTACGTAGTCTTAATTAAGCATTGTCGGTAACCATTTCTATTGAATCTTAAATAAGCTAAAGAAAAACATAAAGTAAGAATTTTTACATACCCCAAATGTTTAAATGAAGAAAACAAAATCATTAGACTTTTAATTTTCATTATCGACACTATTATTGGGTGGTCACCGTATAGGTTCCCTTGAACTTAAAATTGGATTCAGTTGGCGGGGGGGGGGGGGGGGGGGTTATACTACCTCCTTCTTGTGAAAATCTATACTGATGTAATTCTCGGCTAGACAATCCATAACTAATATGACGGAAAAGTCCGTCATACTCACTACTTTTAGGACTACACTTATGGTCCGTGCAGCTACTATTGTTTGTTCGTCTTTTATTCTATTTTAACAATGGGAATGAAGCAGTCCTTATAAGGGTGTAGACATCTCTCCCTACTATTACACTCAAAAGTTCAAAATGTAAAATATTATATTATTATGGAAGTTCATGATTCTTGACATTGTTACGTAGTCTTAATTAAGCATTGTCGGTAACCATTTCTATTGAATCTTAAATAAGCTAAAGAAAAACATAAAGTAAGAATTTTTACATACCCCAAATGTTTAAACGAAGAAAACAAAACCATTAGACTTTTAATTTTCACCGTATTTTCTATCATTTTTATTCAAAATTGTGTTACCAATTCTTCGAGTTCAATTTACCCCAGTAGATAATATATAAGTTGTCAAAAGTGGGATTGGAACCCACGCCCTCTCACAAGGACTAGAACTTGAGTCTTGCGCCTTAGATCACTCGGCCATCCTGACCATTTATTAAGAGATCTAACATTGGTTGAGGAGGGGAATGAAGCATTCCTTATAAGGTTGTGGAAACCTCTCGCTAATAGACGTGTTTTAAAACTTTTAGACTTATGACGATACGTAACGGGCCAAAACAGACAATATCTACTAGCGATTGGAGAGGAGAAACAAGCATTTCCTATAAGGTTGGTTTGTTACCAATTGAATTTGTAGGAGCTTGAAAAATATTTTTATTTTACCTTTATTTAAGTTGTCAGAAGTGGGATTTGATTGAACCCACGCCCTCTGATCCCGCATTGGTTGGAAAGGGGAATGAAGTATAACTTATAAGAGTCTGTAAACATCTGTTTAGAAGACGTGTTTTAAAACTGTGATTATGACGGCAATTTGTAACGAAAAAAATGGACAATATTTTTTAGCGGTTGGAAAAGGGAACAAAACATTCCTTATAAGTTTGTGGAATCTCTCCCTAGTAAACTCGTTTGAGAATTGTGCGGCTGATGACGATATGTTATGGAAAAAATCGGACAATATTTGCTAGCGGTGGGCTTAGGCTGTTACAAATGCTATCAGAGTTAGTCACCGGGCGGTGTGCCAGCGAGGACGCTGAACCCCCAAGGAGGGTGGATTGTGAGATCCCACATTGGATGTAGAGGGGACGAAACATTCCTTAGGTGTGGAAACCACTCCCTAATAGATGCATTTTTAAACCATGAGGTTGACAACAATTCGTAACGAGCCAAAGCAGAATATATCTACTAATGGTGGGCTTGAGCTATTACAAATGATTAGTTGGAATAGCTTATTTGGTTAGAGCATGTGGCTGTTAACCACAAGGTCAAAGTTCAAGTCCTCTTTCTAACGATGGGAATGAATCATATTCCTTAAGCTTGGTGTTTGAAGCACATATATTCCTTTCGGAGAGATATTTCTGAATCATATTCCTTAAGCTTGTAAGGTGTTTGAATCTCATCTTTACACAAAACCAATTGTCGCAAGATTTAGAATATTCGATCGGTCTTTTGGGGGTCACGAGAAACAGATCGACAGGAAAGGACCCTGTTCTAAACCTTCCTCTTCGTCAACTGTGTAAGTCCCATGCATTTTTTTAGATATGATATGGAATAACATACATTTTAGACTAGAAAATAAAATTTCAATTATTGAGCATATGTTAATGTGATATTGATTTAAGATTAAAAATTAACTGTGGAGAACATGTATATGTTGTAGGAATTTCGACATTTGGATTTGAAAGTTAGTATCAAAATTATTGACATGTTTACTCTAATCTTTGACTTTATCTTCAATCTTAGGGCTAGAGAAATATGGATAATCATAATATATATATATGTATAAAACTTAGCCAAAATGAAATAGATCCAAAAACTGGGAGAAAAAGAAATACTAAAAAGAAAAAATGAGAATTGACAAGGTACGAGTCTAAAATCGAACCTCAACCTCAGTAGGAAGTAGAACTTAAACCACACGTTCGTATCTGAAGCTAGGTTTAGAAATCCAAACCCACTAGTAATCTCAGCCCTCTGGCACGCGTTTAACCCTGTTGAGCCAAGCCCAACTTCCACGACCCATCGTCTTCACAGCCCTAAACAAGCGAGTGCATGCCCAAACGTTAGTCTAACCAAGCGAAGCTTCACCCCAATTCATGTCGCGTGCCTACCAGCCCGTCACCACTCGACCCACAACTTAGAACCCAACAACCCGATTATCTGCGCCTCAACCAAACTCCAACTCGTGCATGCCTACTCAACTTCGACCCACTTACCCAGACCATGACAAGAATGTGACTTGCACTTTTCTATCCACGACTTGGCGGCGATGGCTCCAATGACGTATATGGCTCGATTCACCCAACTTTAGTCCGCACTAATTCCTGGACCATCCCTACCAATTTTATCCTTTCGTAGTCAAGTCCTTGAAAGAATTAATAACAATGCATATAAAATTAATTTTTCCAGAGAATTTTCAGTACATTCTACTTTCAATGTTGCTAACTTGAGTCCTTGTTGTAGGTGATGATTTTTTTGATTCGATAACGAATTCTTTTGAAGAGGGAGAAGATGATAAGGATCACGGTGTTCCAACTGTTCCAACTGAACCTATTACATGATCCAAGACCAAGAAGATTCTACAAGCATTCATTCTTCATCTACAAAATTGGATAGGCTCGGTTCAACTATCATGTCATGTGTTACAAGCTAATTCGATTGAGGAAGAACCATTTGGAGCTTCAGAAGTGAATATTTGAATGGTTGAAGTAGCAGATGAAGTTGAAAGTATCATTTCATGAGTTGTTAGAAAACTTTATTTATTATTTTTAATTTCACAAAGTATGTAAGGGTCAAATTGACTTCATCTTTTGTGGAGATTTAAGGGGATCGAGATTAAATCATAGCCACTAACTCCTCTTGTGGGGAGACTATAAATACCCACAAATTATTATGTAAAAATTAGATTTGTGAGGAATGAAATTGATCTCTAAGTTGAGACGTTCCTTCTTAGAAATCCGAGCATCATCTTTGTCATTTCTAACTTTCAAGCAATTATTGTGGTAGATTGCATCTGAGCATTCAATCAAACCTTGATCAAGTTCAATTATGGAGTGACTCAATGTAGAACAATGATCCAAATCTTGCTTCTAGATCTTTGATCGTAAGAGGTAATCTAATTCTAGCCTTATCTCTTGGTTGATCCGAATTTTGTATAGGGAGGTGTTAATTGCTTTGATTCAAGGGTTCTTGCTTCAACAAAAGCTTGCATCATTCGGTTGAGGATTACGGTTGCCTTATCAATTTGGTATTAGAGCGAGATTGCATCTTTGCGGCCTACTCTAGAATTGAATTTATCTTTCATTTATGCTCTTGTTTATCTTTAAATCTGTCCATTTGTTTTCTTGATGTCATTTCCACCATTCTTCATCATCTTTTCACTTTGTTCTCATTTTCTTTCTAAACATCATACTTCGATCTTGAAAAAAAAAAGAAAAAAAAAAAAGAAATCTTTATCATATTTGTTCTTAATACTGTGGTTATAAATCCTTTTCATTAAACAATTTGCACGTTTATTTGAAGATCAAATAAACTTCAATTCACATATTGCTTAAACCGTCTAAATCGGTTATCCTTGTGTTTAATATTTTTGTTTCCTAATTCAAACTCGAAGATAACTTCTAAATTTGTCTGAAATCTGTAAAAAGGAAACTTAGACCGTTCTCAAAATCTTCTCGACCTTTCTTTTTTGAAGTCATTTTCTTTTCAGTGTGCAATTCTATTCAAAAATATCTTTGTGTCTCTTATTTGTTTGTTTATTTCTCTATTTTATTTTGTTGATATTTTATAATTAACTTATTTTCATTGCCTTAAATAGCTCGCTACCATAAGAATTTCCTTATCCATATATTAGCCTACCTTGATCATAATTTAGTCACATTCCCAAACAACTTACCTTTGTGTGTAATAAACACGAGTGTCCTAAAATTAGTAAGTTGAGTGTGTGAGGTCCTAAACATATTTAACTATTGTTTGTACAATCATGAACCAAGACGGAGGAAATGGAGCGGAGATTAGTGAAGCTAGGTGGAGAGATGCACAGGTCGGAACCATTACTCGTTTGAATCAAGTTATTAGTACATTGACAAACCGGATGGAGAGAATTGAAATAACCTTAGGTAATCTTCAAGCAAGGGAAGTACTCTTGAATGAAGAAGTTGAAAATGAAGAAGATAACAATATCACCCTTTTAGTGGGACATAGTCCTAAGGGAGGGAGAGATGTCGGTCGAGGGAGAGGAAGAGTAAGAAGGAGTAGAGAAATTTTAGCTCCAAAAAGAATTGAGAGGGAGTACCAATATGAGATAGGAGAAGAAAGAGGATTCGGGGGAGTAAAGCTTAAAATTCCAACTTTTTATGGGAGATCTCATCCAGAGGAGTATTTGCAATATGAGAGCAAAATTGAGCATGTTTTCGATTGCAACAATTTTTGTGAAGAAAGAAAGTTGAAGCTTGTTGTGGCTGAATTTTGTGATTACACAATTATATGGTGGACATCTTTGAAATCAAGGTGGAGGAGAAATTATGAAAAACTAATTGAAACGTGGGAGGAATTGAGGACATTAATGAGAAAAAGGTACATTTCTAAGCATTATTCTCGAGTACTCAAGCAAAAACTCTATACTTTGCAATAGGGATCCAAAAGTGTTGAAGAATATTACAAAGAAATGGAGGCCCTTATGAATAGAGAGGAGAATACAATGGCTAGATTCCTTGGTGGGTAGAACTGACAGCTTGCTCATCAAGTGGATAGGCAAACGTACTTTGATATGCAAGAATTGTTACACCTTGCTGTCAAAATCGAAGGGCAACTAGCTTGGGAGAAGGAGAACTCCAAGAGGTACGCTATTTCTAAGTCTAAAACTTTCAACACTTGGAAAATGAATGCAAATATTGAAAAGATAGATTTCGAAGTTAATGGAAAGTATTAGCTTGACAAAAAGAACAAATCTGAGACCGCCAAGGGTAAAGAGAAAGTTGAGGAATACAAGGAGGTCCAAGAAAGAAATAGAGACATCAAATGTTGGAAATGTCAAGGAATTAGTAATATTATTCGTGATTGTTCTAACAAGAGAGTCATGATCATCAAGAATAGACAAGTTGTCACAGATAGTGAAGAAAGTGAACATGATGAGCTAGTTGAAGAAGAAATCCAGGAGAACGAGGAGGAATTGGAAGATGGGAATCATTTGGCACTTGTTACAAGAAAACTTCTTAAAACTCAAATTACGGAGAATGTTGTTGATGATCAAAGAGACAACCTATTTCACACAAGGTGTTTAGTCAAGGGGGCTCCTTGTAGTCTTGTTATTGATAGTGGAAGTTGCACCAATGTAGTAAGTATCATGTTGATCAAAAGGTTGCAAATTCCAACTCAACACCATCTTAAACCTTACAAGCTTCAATGGCTCAATGATAGTAGAACAATGAAGATAGTTTCTCAAGCTTTAATATCTTTTACCTTTGGAAAATATAAAGATGAAGTTCTTTGTGATGTGCTACCAATGCTTGCGGGAGACATATTGTTTGGCCAACCTTGGCAATTTGATAGGAAAGTCATGTATGATGGTGATTTGAATAGGTATTCTTTTATAAAAGATGGTAGAAAAACCACTCTTGTACCTTTAAGTTCTGCAGATGTATTTGCTGATCAATTAAAGTTGGAGAAAAAAAAAAAAGAAAGAGTTTGAGGAAGAAGAATTGAAAGAAAAAGATAGTGAAAAGAAGAATGAAATTGAAAAAAAGGGAAAGAAGTGAGTTGTTTGGCTAGAGTTGGAGAGGTTATAAAGGCAATGTTTTCACAAAAAATCATATTTGTACTTATGTACAAGGAAGAATGTTTGGTTTGTAATGATAACAACTTGTCTTTTCTTAGTATGTTTCAATCTCTTTTACAGGAATTTGAAGACCTGTTCCAAGATGAACACACTCTTTCTTTTCTTGTTCTTGTTCTTGTTCTTGTTCTTGTTATTGTTCTTTATCTTGTGTTTCTTAATTTGTTTTCGAAGACACTCCCTTAAGATTTACGGTACTAGACATAAACTATTCAACCTATGTCCAAGGCTTCATGCATTCCAAGCAGCATAATCTAAGTCATGAGCATGATGTACCATGGGAGGTCTTAAAGAAGTTCTTGATTTCTTGGCTAAGGTAACTTACTCTCTTCTTTCTCCATCGTGGGCTTAGACTACTCCCCATGATAGACCATAAAGGTCACGTATCGATGCATGCATGAACATGTCATAGACCATAAAGGTTACGTGATCTGGCATAGACCATATAGATCGCGTGATCGATGCATACATGAATATGTCTTCCTGCAAATTATTAGGTACCCATAACATGGCGCAGGGCATCTCATCTAGGTGAGGGAAATGAGGCCAAACATGTCATCCTGCAAAGAAAATATGGCGCAGGGCATCCCACCTAGAAGAGGAAACTTAGGCCTCTAAAAGCACCGCGTGGTGGGAGGTATGGGCCACAATTTGAAATGCTTAGAGTATTACCTATTATTCTTGAATTTTCGTGTTTGAGGACTTTGGTCCCTTATCTTTGAGTGGTACCTAACATTCTTCTTATCATGGTAATTGTAAAGTTTGTTTGGTAATGTTCTTAGTTCTTAATCTTGTAAGTTTCTAAGGTTCTTATTTTCTTGAAGCATAAGTTTTCATATGAACCTATCATAATAACTAGCATGAGTTATTCTAGAAAGTCATAAGTACATAATGGATTTCTTAGAGGGTTCAAGAAAGGTCTTGAATCTTGACGTGTTTCCGGCATTTCTTAAGTTCCATCTTGGTTTAGGTTCCAAACTTGCTCCAACTAACTTGAAATCTTGAGCTTATCCTCTTGTCATATAAAATAGACTTTGAGCTAGGATATGACTTCCTGTTTTGTTTTTAAGAACTAAACCATAGAGGTTGTCATGTCATGCATCTTATTTTAACCCTGAAAATTCTTCCAAAGTAACCCTTAATTTTCTCCCAATGAGTGCATAGGTGGCGTTATCATAATCGTGGCGTCTTGCTGGCAAATCGTGATGCAGGACATCTCATTTAGGTGAGGAAAATTATAAGTCCATTATGGCAACCTCCTCGTGGTACATACAGCATACCATCCCACGTAAAGAGGAATAAAGGTCTCGTGGTACACTTCGTGATGGGAGATAACGGTTACTCCGGGCATGGATCCTAGTAGCATGCCATTTGCATTAACCTAGGTGTTTTCTGTATTCTTGGTGATCCTAGGTTTATGCTTAACGTCTTGGGTTAAGCTTGGAACTTATAAGTTCTTCTTAGGAATAGCCCAACGTGACCTTGAGTACATAGAGTCTTATTAGCAACCAAGGGTACTTGTGGAGAATCTCTTATTTCATGGATACTTCTTTGGTCATCCTAAGAGGTAAAGTCATATGGATCGTGATATACATTTTCCCCCATATCTTGGTTTCGCTACCTAACGTTTTTCAATGACTCCCAAACTTCATTACCTTATACAACCTCCTGAGATAAGAATTCATACAAAATTTCATAACATTTGGAGGTTATTTAGGGCTTAATCCCGTAGGTAGTCTTCCTTAGGGGCATTATGGTCATTTTACCCCTAATTATTGGTTTCGCTACTTAACGAGTTCTAATGGATTTAAAACTTCAATATATCATCAAACATCATAAACTAAAATCTACTACAGAGTTTCATAGCATTTGGGGGTCATCTAGGTCATGAACCGAAGGTGGATTTCCTTAGGGGCATTATGGTCATTTTGCCCCGTTTCTTGGTTCACCTACTTATCTTTATCCAATGACCACAAAATTTCATATCTATCCTCAATAGGCTATAATATACTCAACATTAAAATTTCCGAGGCAGCAGAGTTCATTTAGTAGGCCATTTTAACATTACTTAAATCCCCTACAATTTGATCGATTCAAGGCCTTAACTCATGGTTCTTTGGGATTTTTCTTTCATATATCCTTAGTTCATATTTGGTTTGGGGTTCATATGAAAAACCAAGCGATTCATACAAGTATTTCTTCACAAAAAGTCCAAGGTGGCTACTTACCTCGTCATCGATGTTCGGGACCTCCGTTCTTGAGCTTCCAGTATTCGAATTACTTCAAATTTCCTTAAAATTCTTATTGTGTCTAGTTTATGGAACCATAAATATTGTCCTGAGAACCAGTCTAGAAGGGGGTTAAAATTAAGAAAAACTAAAGGAAGGTCAAATTTAGATAGATTTAACCGGTTCAGTTGAACCAGCACGTCATCGTTTTGTTTCTCTGGACGGGCAGAAGACGCACGCGACCGTTCGCGCCGCCGTCTGAAAAATTTAGCTCCACAACTCTGATCATGCCGTTTCTCCCCTCGATTTCTTTATGAAACTTAAAGATAGTGTTACAAGGAAGAGCTTGGGATTCATTTCATACCTTCTCGGGGATCGTAGCCTAAGATATTTGCCTCCAAAGTTCGTTCAAAATCATTTTTTTCGCCAGAGCTAAAACAGAGGATTCTTGTTGGGTGGTCGATTCATCATGTATCCTCGGATTGGATTTTCAAGTTTTCCTTAAAATTCTTCAATGGCGGATTGAATTGGGGTAATGGTTTCTTGGCACTTTCAGCACTCTATACCTTCATAGAACTTGTGGATAATCTTGTTAGAAACTATATGAATAAGTTTGAGGATAAATGGTGGAGAATTGCCCTCAAATTTGGAAGAAACTTGAGAGTAGGAGACCCATAATCTAAACGCTCATAGCTCTCGATTGGGTGCTCGAACTTGCTCGATTCTTGTTCCATATTGTTGCCCCAACTTCAGACTTTATAGAAGGAGCTTAAACCGACATTGAGATCTCAAGAATTGTCATGGTTTGAAGATTAAACTTTCTAGATAATTCGTCAGAAATATTCGCTTTGATCAGAGCCTTACCGACTTTGGTTTTGAATACTAGCCGTTGGATGTGATGATCTGTACGTGTTCTATATCATATCCAACTTTGGGGGAGATCCAATGGCTAAGATTTGAGTTTTGAGAGATTTTATGCATATTGCCACGGTAGATGCTCTGATTCTAATCGGAGTGGCATTTTCGTAATTATCCATTCTTCCAGGGGTAATTGGTAATTTGTCACTTTCCGAATATTTTGATATTATTTTCCTCGAAAAATCCATAATTTTATTAAAAATTCTTCATCCCTTGTTGGTTATTTGTCTCTTCTTGATCATCTTGAAATTCCTTCTAGATAAGGAATTACAAATCCGAGAAGTTCCTTAAAAATTGAAAAAAATGATATTTTCGTCCTTTTCGCTTACGCTTTCATTCCCAATCGTTCTTCAAAGGCCTTGAGTCCTTAAAATTACTTCTTAGGATATATAAATGACTTGATAAGACCCTTTTTCTTGCTTAATCCTCTTAATTTCTTTCCTTGGATCCTTTGGGTCTTTCATGGGCAGCTTATTCTTATGGGAGCTAATTTCCTTCATTTTTTGGGTGTTACAATATCTGAGAAAGTTTGAGTCCATGTTTTGTACCAGTCTTATTGGTACCAAAGAAAGATGGAACGTGGCGCATGTGCGTGGATTGTAGAGCCATCAACAAAATCACTGTAAAGTATGGACATCCTATTACTAGGCTAGACGATATGCTTGATGAATTGCATGGTTCATGTCTATTTACAAAGATTGATTTGAAATCTAGATATCATCAAATTAGAATGCATGTAGGAGATGAATGGAAAACAACCTTCAAAACTAAGTTTGGATTGTATGAATGGCTTCTTATGCTTTTTGGATTCGCTAATGCTCCTAGTACATTTATGCACTTAATGAATCACGTTTTAAGAGAATATTTAGGAAAGCATGTTGTTGTGTATTTTGATGATATTTTAATTTATTCAAAGACTTTGCATGAGCATGTGGAGCATGTTAAGTCAGTTTTTATTATGCTTAGAAAAGAGAAACTTTATGTTAATTTTAATAAGTGTAGTTTTTTTGCATGGAAAAAGTTAACTTTCTTGGCTTCATAGTTGATATTAATGAAGTAGAAGTAGATAAAGAGAAAGTTAAAGCAATTAGGGATTGCCCAAGACCAAAAAATGCGAGTGAAGTTCGTAGTTTTCATGGGTTAGATTGCTTCTATAGGAGATTTATAAAAGATTTTAGCACCATAGCTGCACCATTGAATGACTTGGTGAAAAAGAATGTTGTTTTTAAATAGGGAGATATGCAAGAGAATGCATTCAATGAGCTTAAGAATAAATTAACCAATGCATCTTTAATTGTCTGGCCTAACTTTGATAAAACTTTTGAAATTGAGTGTGATGCAAGTGGTTTGGGCATAGGTGCTGTTTTGATGCAAGATAGAAACCCTTAATGTATTTTAGTGAAAAACTAAATGGGGCAGCATTGAACTATCCTACATATGATAAGGAATTGTTTGCTTTAATTCGCACATTGCAGGTGTGGCAACATTACTTATGGCCTAGAGAATTTGTGATCCACTCTAATCATGAATGCTTGAAATATCTTAAGGATCAAAGCAAACTGAACCGTAGGCATGCAAAGTAGGTGGACTTTATTGAAACATTTCCGTATGTCATCAAATGTAAGCAATGTAAGGATAATGTGGAATCTGATGCATTATCTAGAAGGTACAATCTTTTTACTTCTCTTAGTGCGAAAATTCTTGGATTTGAGCATATTAAAGCATTATATAGAGATGACTAAGATGCATCTTGTGTTGCAAAGAAAGCTGTGGATGATTATTATGTGTTTCATGAATTTTTATTTAAGAAAAGTAAGCTTTGTATTCCTAAATGCTCTATAAGAGATTTTCTTGTAAAAGAAGGACATGGTGGTGGCTTAATGGGATATTTTGGGATTAATAAAACTTATAATGTGTTGCATGAACACTTCTTTTAGCCGAAGATGAAACACGATGTTCATAAGTTTTGTAGTCAATGTTTTAAATGCAAAGAAGCTAAATCTAGATCACAACCAAATGAATTGTATACTCTTTTGAATGTACCTAACGAACATTGGACTAATATATCTATGGATTTTGTTCTTGGTCTTTTACATCGAGATGTGGGGAAGATGAAGGCCGTCAATTCAGCTGCCTTACCTGTCTAAGGAGTTGCGAAGAGAACTCCCATCAAGCTGGGGACTTGGACTGGACGAACTGACTTTATGGTAGTCAAGATGGATGACTTCGACATCGTGTTAGGAATGGACTTCCTACTAGAACACAAAGTCATCCTCATACTATAGCCAGAGTGTTCTTTAGTTTATTGGGTTTAGATTAATGATCGTAACATTCACTTTATTCAGTAACAATCTTTACTGAATAAACATCAATAATAACTTGATTGAAAACAGAATATGTTTTTGTTTTACAAACTATGAGTTTTAGGACATAAAACCCAACAAAATCCCACTTGGACTAAAACTCTAGTGGGGTTTTATAATGTTGAGTAGAGAGAAAGACATAAATACAATGAACTAGGGCATCACATACCCATGCATTTTCTCCCACATGCCCTAGATTACATAACTCGTAGTCCTAGACTCACTAGGTGCCCTTCAAACACTTTAGCCGTGAGGGGCTTTGTAAATGGATCATCAATGTTGTGTTCTGAAGCTATCTGTGTGACGATCACATCTTCTCGTTGCACAATCTCCCTTATGAGATGATATTTGCCCTCAATATGTTTTCCTCGCTTATGACTTCTTGATTCTTTAGAATTTGCAACTTCTCCACTGTTATCACAATAAAGAGTGATAGGCAGATGCATATTTGGAACGACTTCCAAATCAGTTAAGAACTTCCTAAGCCATACAGATTCTTTCGCTGCTTCACAAGCAGCAACATACTCAGCTTCCATGGTGGAATCAGCAATGCAACCTTGCTTTATGCTTCTCCATATTATTGCTCCTCCCTTCAGAGTGAAAACAGATCCGATGTCGATTTTCTCGAATCGATATCGGTCTGAAAATTGGAGTCAGTGTACCCTGTAATGATCAGATCCTTAATGCCACACATTAGCATATAGTCCCTCGTTCTCCTAAGATACTTGAGGATATTTTTAATGGCAGTCCAATGAGCATGTCCCGGATTGGACTGATATCTGCTGACAATTCCGACAGCATAGCATATGTCGGGTCGGGTACACAACATGGCACACATCAGACTACCGACTGCTGATGCATAGGGAATATGTCTCATATCCTCAACTTCTTGAGGTGTCTTAGGACTTTGTTCCTTCGAAAAATGAACTCCATGCCTGAAAGGTAATAATCCTTTCTTGGAGTCCTGCATCTTATATCGAACCAACATTTTTTTGATGTACGATGCCTGAGACAATGCTAGTGTTTTGTTCTTGCGCTTCCGAATAATTTGGATTTCAAGAACAAACTAAGCCTCTCCCAAATCTTTCATTTGGAATTGTGTCGCTAGCCAATGCTTAATGTCAGTCAGAAATTCCATATCATTCCCAATGAGTAGGATATCGTCAACGTACAACACCAGGAAAACTACTGTAGAGTTGACTATCTTCTTGTAAACACAAGGTTCGTCAACATTTTGTTTAAAGCCATAATATTTGATCGCAGTATCAAACCTTATATTCCAAGATCGAGATGCTTGCTTCAACCCATAAATGTATCTTTTAAGCTTGCAAACCTTTTGCTCGTGATCCTGTTCAATGAACCCCTCTAGTTGAGCCATATAGATACTCTCCTCAAGATTGCCGTTTAGAAAGGTTGTCTTGACATCCATTTGACAAATTTCATAATCATAAAATGTAGCAGTGGACAAGAGTATTCTAATCGATTTAAGCATAGCAACAGGAGAGAAGGTTTTTTCATAGTCCACCCCCTCTCTTTGGGTATAACCCTTTGCTACAAGTCGAGCTTTAAAGATCTCTACCTTACCAGCTTGGTCTCGTTTCCTCTTGTAGATCCATTTGCAACCAATAGGTTTTACCCCATCTAGTTGATCTACAAGTTCCCAAACTAAATTGAAGTACATCGACTTCATTTCAAGATTCATGGCTTTGATCCACTGATCTCTATCTTCATCATTCATTGCCTGTTTATAGGTCAATGGATCCTCAACGCCATCATCAGGTATGATGACTTGTGTTTCTACCAAACCCAAGTAACGATCGGGTTGAATTATAATCCTCCCACTACGTCGAGGCATTCTCAACTCTTGAGAAGGATGTGATTGACTAGAAGTGCCAGCTCCATCAACAACTCTTGTTGAAGGACCAGCCTGATCAACAACTCTTTTTGTTTTATCAGTAGCTTCTTTAGAAATCTCAATCAATACTAGTTTGCTGTGAGGTTGATGATTTCTTACGTGGTCTTCCTCTAAGAATGTAGCATTTGTTGATACAAATACTCTGTTTTCTTGAGGGTCATAAAACAGACCACCTTTCGTCTCTTTGGGGTATCCTACGAATAGGCATAATTTTGAACGACGTTCTAATTTCTTGGGGTTTTGCACCAACACATGTGCTGGGCATCCCCAAATCCTGAAGTGACGTAAACTACCTTTACGCCCTCTCCATAACTCATAAGGTGTTTCTGAAACACTCTTAGAAGGAACCATGTTCCAAATGTATGCAGCAGTCTCCACGCATATCCTCAAAACGAATCAGGTAATTGAGCGAAACTCATCATAGACTGAACCATGTCTAACAGAGTTCTATTTCTCCTTTCTGATACACCGTTCTCTTGAGGCATACCAGGGGCTGAGAGTTGAGACGTTATTTCATGTTCTATCATATAGTCCTGGAATGTTAAGTTCATATACTCTCCACCTCGATCTGATCGAAGTATTTTAATAGTTTTACCTAATAGATTCTCAACCTCAGTCTTATACTCTCTGAACTTTTCAAGAGCTTCGAATTTGTGATGCATTAGGTAAAGATAGCCATACTTTGAATAATCATCAATAAAACTGATGAAATATTCATACCCTCCTCGTGCTTTGACATTCATTGGACCATAGAGATATGTATGCACGAGTTCTAAGGTTTCTTTGGCTCTATAACCTTTTTCGGAAAATAGTCGTTTAGTCATTTTACCCTCAAGATAGGACTCACATGGAGGTAAATAGTTGTCTTCTAACTGATTTAGAAGTCATCTTTTAACCAATCTCTCAATCCTATTGAGATTAATGTGGCCTAGTCTTAAGTGTCAAAGATAGGTATTAGGAGAAATCTTTTGTCGTTTATTTTGAGTTTCAGCGGTTTTAAACATCACTGTATTTAAAATAGCTTTTGTTTCGCTCAGTTTTAACCTATATAAGTTATTTTCTAGTTTTGCAGAACAAATATGAATACCTCTTTTGCAAATGAATACTTCATTGATTTCAAATGATACTTTATACAATTGTTCTAATAAATAAGAGATAGATATTAGATTTCTTTTTATTCTAGGAACAAAAAGTACATTATCTAAGGTAATGAATCTATCTCTAAAAAACAACTTTAAATTTTCTACTGATCTTGCTGAGACAACTTCTCTTGTTCCAACCCTGAGTGTTATCTCACCTTCCGCAAGCATTCTCCAGGAACTAGTTTCGTGAAGAAAAAAAAAGAATAAATATGATTATTGGCCCCTGAATCCAGTATCCAGGTTGAGTGATCATACTCTACTAAACATATTTCTACAACTAGTAAATCATATTTACTCTGTTGTGCATTTTCAGCTTTCTTCTCTGCAAGGTATTTTGGGCAGTCACTTTTCCTGTGCCCGTTTTCATTGCAATGGAAACCTTTTCCATTATCTGCATTTTGAACCTTAAGTTTGCGGTCAGTAGGAATCTTGTCTTTCCCCTTACCCTTTTTGTCATATGCATCCCAAACTGTTCGGTTTTCATTTGAGCCAGGGTTTAGGGGACATTCCTCAGTTAAAACAAACCTCAAATCATCATTTACAAGTATTGTGTTTAGGTTTGATTTCCTTGTTGCATAATTGTCGCCGTTTAATTTCTCAGAAGCGAGTAATTGTACTATTGAGCTTGACATGCTGAGATTTAAAACAAATTCTATTATGAATTAACTTAATCCTTTTTAATCCAATCAGGTTTAGCAAATTTAATAATGTACCCAAAAATTATTAATTTGCAACGATACTTTTAGTGAGTTAGAGCAATTGCTACCGAGGGGCAGTCAATCACTCCTTCACTAAACCAAGACATTCTTGACTTAAACACTAATCCCATAATAACTTTTATTCCTATAGTGTTTTAGTTATCGCCACTTTGGTCAAGAATATATTAACTTTTAGTAATTCTTCGTAAGTGTGACCCTCCATTTTTCAGACCTCAGAGATTGGCCCCAACAATGCTATCGAATGAAAAAGTCAAAGTTGGGAATGGACCTAAGAAATCCTATCCATTTCTGGAGATTGCGTTGTTCCGACTCCCATGTTACGACCCTCCAAATGGGTAGTTGCTCTAGGGAAACATGCAGGCAGAACATGGGAATCTCACGGTGCAACTTAGTGGTGGAGACCATAGGATGTGTTGATATACTTCCTTCTCCCACTTACTATAAATACTTTCTCTATTCACCTTGTTATTGACTCATGCAAATACCTTCCGAATGGAGGCCGCTCCCAGGGCGACACGAGGCCGAGCATGAATCTCACGGTGTAAATTTTTCAGAGAGCGTAAAAAGAAAACGATGCATCTCATACACCTTTTTCTTCCCACTAAGTATTTTAGACGGTTGGGTATACTTATTACTTAGCTATATTCTGGCTAATTAAATATAACCTAAGTCTAGGTGATTTTTCCAAGTATAACATTTATACTGGATTCTTACCTATGATGTCTAGGTGATTTTTCATTTAAAAAAGAAATCCTTACATCACACGCATGCTCATAAAACTGGGCTAACTAAGCTCAAGTAATATCGACCTATTTTAACTATTAAAATTGATCGTGCTTGGTTGTTAACCTTAAGTGAGCATGCATTTATCTTTGTTATAGATTTTAACGTCTATTCTCGTTTTATGACGTTGAAAATAACCTATAACATGCATCTAATATGCTTTATATAACAATTATATAATCATCCATTCCATGCAATAATATAACAATTTATATCTATCACTCATGGAACCCTAAACATGCATACTATACATTATAACACTTATAACATACTTGGAATGCATGAAACATGCTTAGCCTATGGTGGAATTTTAAATCTATATGACATACTTTATGCATATACATTTTCTATTTAATTAAAACATACATTCATAATGCATAATTAATTAAACACACTAAAGTGGATTGGTTTTGGCATTTTAAAGCAAGCAATTAACTAAATTATTATATTAATAATTAAAATAACTTGAACCGCTCCCGAGGATTACGAACTGGGCGAACCAACCCTTAAAAACGTTGAACCGGACCCCAACGGCAGAAAAAACACCTGAACCGCCTCTTCCACCTTCTTCTTCGGTTCAGCTTGCTATCTCTTCCATTTTCGATCAATTACAACCTAAAATGGACTCTAATGATTCCATAAAAAATACAGACCTTTCTTCACTCATTAAAGCCCATACACATTAGGCTTATTACAATAATTGTATCAAATGGAAGTATAAAAAAAAATGCCAAAACCAAAAACATCCACTTTAGCAACCACAAAATTTCATTCCTGAAATGGTACCCACCATGCTCAAATTAATGTAAATAAAGTGCCTAAAACTTGCTTTGATGGTGTTACTAAAACACATGCGAAAACAATTTGGATCTTTGGCACTCTAAGTACATTAATTATAGTAAATTAGCTAGCATGTTCAAAAGCATTAAAACTCAATGAGTTTGAATACTAACCTTTTGTAGTTCAAATTCTTTTTTCCTCACGAACCGGTTTCGAACCACCACTAGTGTCTTCCCTACTATTCTCCGACCTTAGAATCCCGTGAGTGACGAAACTTGATAGGAATTTAGTATACCTAAAGAGAGTTTTGAGAGATTTTCTCAAAGTTTTTCAAGAAAAAAAAAACCATGTACCTTGATCACTCTATTTATAGAGTCATATTTGCATGTTCATGCAATTTTGAGATTACCAAATTTTGACACTCAAAATACCACTCAAATTTGTGGGATTATGTGGCAAGCATGCAAGTTTGAGTTAACCAAATTTTGACACTCAAAATTCCACTCAAATTTATGGGGTTTATTTGGCAAACATGCATGTTTGGTAAAACTAAATTTTGACACTCAAAATTCCACTCAAATTTGTGGGATTATGTGGCAAACATGCAAGTTTGGTTAAACCATATATTGACACTCAATATTCCACTAAATCAAACATGGATTTTTCTAGTAAGTGAAGTGAACGTTTTGACTTTCTTTATTTTAATTCAACAATTAATTTAAATAATTAATTTCAAATCAAAATAATATTAAATGATTAATTAAACAATTTAATTAATATTTAACATTAAATCAAATGCCAATTCCAATCAATTCCCGCACATATTGATTATGAATCCCTATTCATAATTAAAATATTTAAGCCTTATTTAAATATCTCCAATTCTCTCTTTTTGTTTAATTCATAATTAAAACAAAATGCGGTTAAATATATCGTATATATTTAGCGTATATTCCCTAATATGAATTCGAACTCACTCGTCACAACGTTCTAAGGTTTAGTCTGATATTAGCTAGTAGAGGGACCAGATGGACCTACAGATCATGGGCTCCAACGATCCGAGATTAACCGGCTAAACTCATTAACCTTGTTAACCAACATTCGTTAACTACTAGGACACTCCACTACAGCTTAGTAGTTGCACTCCCCTCACTATAGATATATTTCTGTCCATTTGATATATCCATTATTAGTAAGTCGATTCTTCACAGGTTGTTCGTAACTAGAGCTGGGTCAATTTACCGTTTTACCCCCAAAATTACTTCTTGTTCCTTAAGTCCCACTGATCCTCTAGTGAACAATTGGTTTGTGGTCCAACCACCAAACCGAATCCCTCTCGGGCCAATGAGAGGGTGGAACCCCTTGTTCAAGACCTGGAGTCAGTACTTAAGGGAACAACCTCTCTACTATCCCTAAAAGCGGGCAGGAGTGAATTCCATCTTACACCCTATGTCCCCAGCTATTCACCCAGTCTTACCCCTGAAATGGGAGGCTTATTGAGTCGGCAACTCGGGCCACTCTCACCCATGCAAACCTAAGGATAATTCTGAATAAACAGGAGTTCATAGTTAGCTCAGGATTAAGATCGAGTTACCTAGGCCATTGAATGAAAAAATCAGTCTCAACAATAAACGGCATTATAAAGTGAGAGTGGTTTTCTTCATGGTCCGATCTTATGCAATACTCATTACATAGGAAGCCCCCACTCACATGTCTCCACATGTACAATTTAGTGATCACATTATTTATATCATGTACAAAAGTGGGCCGCATCCATAGTGTCCCCAGAATAAGGTACTCAGTCTTATCCCTCTACTATAGATCATTTTGACTATATACTTGAACTTGATCCACTCTTATGTCTCTACATATAGTTCAAGTAATCATACTATAGCCAGAGTGTTCTTTAGTTTATTGGATTTAGATTAATGATCGTAACATTCACTTTATTCAATAACAATCTTTACTGAATAAACATCAATAATAACTTTATTGAAAACAGAATATGTTTTTGTTTATAAATTATGAGTTTTAGGACATAAAACCCAACATTATGAGCAGCCAAATGACTTGCTAACAGTTGGGTTCATTAGGCCCATAAATACCACTGTTAGTGATCACCCAAGAGTTAGAGAGAGACACCAAGCCAACACTGCCGCTGGGGGAGGGAGACAAAGACAAACCTCGGAAACAACACATGGTCACGTAGAAGTACCATCCAGACAGAGAAAGAGAAGGGTCGGTCAACAGGTTGACCATACAGTTTCAAGAAGGAGAGTTCTGATCAAGTTGAGGTCAAATCAACTCCGAGATCAAAACTACAAGAGTCAAAGACTTGTGCGAAAATACTATGGACCAGTTGAAGTTATCCACAAGATTGAAAAGGCATCATATAGGATCTATTTGCTCCCATGGATGCGGATTAGCCCTATTATCCACGTCAGTAACAAGAAATGCTACTCTTCCGACGTAAAAGACGTCAAGCACAGAGAGGCGACACGACCTCACACAAAGAAGAAGAATCCAGAAGCAGAGCACGGAGGAGAAACTTTGACGAGGGAGACGCCAAGAGCAAACGAACAAGGAAGCAATTTTCAACAGCCCCTTACAGATTTGATGAGATTCCATAACACTGAAATCAGCTGGAAGCACATCAAAGAGACCTAAAAGTCAACCTCAGCCTACAACACAGACTTGTAAAGAGTCGATTGACAGAGACGTCAACCAATTGAATGAGGTTGGATGTCACGGTCATGATTGTCCAAAGCCTATTGCCTATGGCCACATGAAAGATGTCCCAGTCTTGCTTGTCCGTATCGGTTGACAGAGACGTCAAAAAATTGAGTGGGGGAGGATGTCACTGTCATGCATGTCTAAGGCGTGTTGTTTATGGCCGCATGACAGATATCCCGGTCTTGCTTGTCCAGGACGTGTTATCTATGGTTGCATGCCCGTTCCAAACCTCTTTTACATGTTTTCATCCTAGATAGGCCTTTACCATTTCATATTTGGTCCATGTGGGGTGTATGACTATTCACCAAAATCATGTCTACACCCGCAACGGCTAAAATTCCCCAAAATGTACTATAGGGGTTTATGACTAGTTGTCATTTCTTCCTATCCTGAGTGATATGTTATTTAAGCTGTGGTATTCGTTTCTTTGCTTATAGTCATATAACATTCATTTCTTCAATTCTTCAAATCGGTTTCTAATGTATTTCCTCGCTCATGTTTTCTAAACATTTTCTCGTAATGTACTCGAGGCCCGCACATACACCGACGTTGTTCACGACGTTCGAATTTCTCAAGGCTGACTTGTTCGCTTGGTTAGAATAAGTGCCGCACAATCGCTGTCCCGCTATCACAAGAACGCGATTGTGACATAGGGCATCCCACCTAGAAGAGGAATTTTTGGGCCTTAGAAAGCACCGCTAGGTGGGAGGTCATAGGTCACTTTGGACATGATTAGATTATTACCTTGCATTCTTGAGTTTTTGTGTCTGAGGATCTTGGTCCCTTATCCTTGAGTGGTACCTAGCATTCTTCTTACTTGGGTAGTTGTAGAGCTTATGTGGTGTTGTTCTTGGTTCTCAATCTTGTAAGTTTCTAAGGTCCATAATTCCTTGAGGCATAAGTTGTAACTTGCATTCGTGACCATATGAACCCATCTTAGCGTGAGTTATTCTAGAAGGTCATACATTCCTAGGGAGTTCTTTAGAGGGTCCTAGAATAGTCTTGATTCTTGAGGTGTTTCATTTAGGTGTTTCTTCGATCCTAACTTGGTTTAGGTTCCAAACTTGCTCCAATCAACTTGAAACCTCAAACAAATCTTTATGTCCTTCAAAATAGACCTTATAAGAAGTAGCAAATCATTTGGAGCACGTATAGACCTTGAATTTTCATAAGTAGTCCTAAGGGCATTTTGGTCATTTTTCCCCTAATTCTTGGTTTTGCTACTTAACGTGTTCCAATGACTTTCAAATAAAATAAAATCTAATACAGAGTTTCATAGCATTTGGTGGTCATCTAGGTCATGAACCGTAGGTAGATATCCTTAGGGTCATAAAGGTCATTTTGTACCGTTTCTTGGTTTACCTACTTATCCTTATCTAATGACCACCAAATTTCATATATAACCTCAGCGTGCTATAATATGCTCAACATTAAAATATCATAGGTAGCAGAGTTCATCTACTGGGTTATTTTAATGTTACCTAATTCTCGAGCAATTTGATCGGTTTAGGGCCTTAACTCACGGTTCTTTGAGTTTTTCTTTCATATATCCTTAATTCATACTTGGTTTAGGGTTCATATGGAAATCCAAGCAATTTCTACAAGTATTTCTTAACAAAAAGTCGAAGGTGGCTACTTACCTCGTTGTCGACGTTCGTGACCTGTGTTCTTGAGCTTCTGGTATCCGAATTACCTCAAATTTTCTTTGACAGACTCCTTATTGTGTCTAGTTTCTGGAACCATAAAGTTTTTCATGAGAACTATTCTAGAAGGGTGTTCAAATTGAGAAAAACTGAGGGAAGGTCGGACTTTGGGTCGAGTTGGCCGGTTCAACTGAATCGGCAACGACATCATCATCTTCCTTCAGACGGGAAGAAGACGGGCGCGTCCATTAGTGCCATCGTCTGAAACTCGGCCTCTATGGTCACATTTATAATGTTTCTCCCCTCGATTTCTTCATGAAACATAAAGATGGTGTTACAAGGAAGAGCTAGGGATTGTTTTCATACCTTTTCGTGGATTGTAGTCTAAGATATTTGTCTATATCAAAACATAGGATTTCTTATTGGGTAGCCGATTCTAGGGGTTTTCAAGGCTCGATTTATTCATGAAACCTCTTTCTTATTCTTCCCTCAAGCTAAATGAATTTATTTGGAGGAATGACTTTGAGTGTGGGACCTTAATTTTGAGAAATCACTCTCGGTCTACAAGTAACCTGACTGCTCTGATTTTTTATCTCTTGGGTAGCTTGTTCTACGGTGTTTCAACTCTCGATTCCTTCATCAAAATTACTCAACTTTTTGCTCTAAAGCTCAAAGAATCCTTAATTTGAAGGAAAAGGGACAGTAGATAGGAACTCAAAACTTACCCCCAATTTGAGCCTAAAACGGATTTTCTTCAATTGGCCACGTTCCTGAGGTTATTTCTCTTCGTGGTCTTCTATGGAAACATTCCTTGGAGGTGCAAAAACTTATTTGGATCGTCCTTGCTCGACGTATTTTCGTGTATCCTTGGATTTGAATTTGAATTTTTTTCTTGAAGCTCTTCAATGGCGGATTGGATTGGAGGAATAGTTTCTAGGCACTTTCCGCACTTGATTTCTTAATGTGGGTAATCTATTTTAGAAACTCTAGGAACAAATTTGAAGAGAAATGGTGGAGAATTGCTCTCGAATTTGGAAGAAATCTGAGAGTAAAAGACCCAAAATCTAAACGCATATTACCTACGATTGGGAGCTCGACCTTGCTCAATTCTTGTTCCAAACTTTTCCCATCTTCGTACTTTATAGGGGAAGCTTAAACCAACATTGAGAGTTCCAGAACCATTGTTATTTGGAGATTGAACTTTTTGGATAATCTGTCAGAAATATCTACTTCGATCATAGCCTTACCGACCTTGGTTTTGAATCCTAGTCGTTGGATGTGATGATTTGTGAGTGTTCTAGAATATATCCAATTTTGGAGGAGATCCAACGGCTGAGAGTCGAGATTCGATGGATTTTGTGCAGATGGTCACAATTGATCATCTGATTCTTGCCAGAATGGTAGTTTCGTAATTATCCATATCTTCAGAGGTAATTTGGTAATTTCCACTTTTAGAATATTTTATTATTATTTTTTTCGACAATCCATAATTTTCCTTAAAAAAAATTCATCCCTTGTTGGTCATTTTTTACTTCTTGAGCATCTTAAAATTCCCTCTAGATAATGAACTAAAAATCGAGAAAGTTCCTTAGAAATTAGAAAAACGACATTTTCGTCATTTTCGCTTATATTTTAATTCACAATCCTTCTCCAAAGGCTTTAAGTCCTTAAAATTACTTCTTAGGGTATGGCAATGACTTGCTTAAGACCATTTTCCTTACTCAATCCTCTTAATTTCTTTGCTTGGATCCTTTGGGTCTTACATGGGTGGCCTTCCTTTATTTTTGGGATGTTACAAATTCTCCCCCCTTAAGAACTTTCGTCCTCGAAAGTTCATTGTCGTTAATTCCTTGTGTTCTTATCATTAGGGTGTCTATATTCAACCTTGTTCTTCTTAGTGGTCCTTTTCGGCTTACCTTTCTCCGGCTTGTCCTTGTCCTTGTGGCCTTAGTGATATGAACCAAGAGACATAAATCATACAATATACTTCAATGAAGATGTGAAGAAAATGTTGTTGAAATTATCAAAAAAATATTTCAATTCATGCCACATTGAAGAAGAAGTTTCATTGTTATAAATTTTGGGTAGGTTACTATTTAGAGTAATTTAGAGTTACTGTATTTCATTAATATATTTTAAGACTTTTTAATTACTTTAAGTTACAATTATATAATTGTTAATTATGGCCATAAAGTATGAATGTTACAACTCTTGGAATGCCTTTAATAGTTTCATTTTGAGGCTATATAAAGCCATGTATGTTGTAAATGTAACAAGACTTGAAAAATATATTAAAAGGAGCATTTCTGCTATCTTTAGCCAATGACTAAATTTCTTTGCAATTCTATGTAGTTTAGGTTGCATGTAGAATCATTCAAGCTCGACATGATCAATCTTGCTTGTGGAGTGATTCGAATCTCAAACAAATGTTCTTGCGTTGAGATATTTGATCAACAAGAATCATTCAAGCTAGACATGATCGATCTTGCTTGTGGAGTGATTCGAATCTCGAACAATGTTCTTGCCTTAAGATATTCGATCAACAAGGTAATCTGAATCTTACTCCCCTTGTAGTGATTCCTTATCATATCAATTAGTTGTATTATTTGTAGGGTTGATTTTGAATTCATTTGTATCTAACATTGGTTGGGAAATCTTACTCCCCTTGTAGTGATTCCTTATCATATCAATTAGTTGTATTATTTGTAGGGTTGATTTTGAATTCATTTGTATCTAACATTGGTTGGGAAGGGGAACAAAGCATTCGGCCTTGGGTGTCAATTAGTTGTATTATTTGTAGGGTTGATTTTGAATTCATTTGTATCTAACATTGGTTGGAAAGGGGAACAAAGCATTCGACCCTGGGTGTTAGTTAGTTGTATCATTTGTAGGGTTGATTTTGAATTCATTTGTATCTAACATTGGTTGGGAAGGGGAACAAAGCATTCGACCCCGGGTATCAGTTAGTTGTATCAACAAAGCATTCGACCCCGGGTATCAGTTAGTTGTATCACAGGGTTGATTTTGAATTCATTTGTATGAATTGTATTATTTGGAGGGTTGATTTTGAATTCATTTGTATCTAACATTGATTGGAGAGGGGAACCAAGCATTCGACCCTGGGAGTTAGTTAGTTGTAATGACATACAGGGTGTGGAAACCTCTATTAGGTCATGAGGTAACGGGCCAAAGCGGATAATATTTTTTAGCGGTGGCCTTTGGCTAGTACCAAAAGAATAAACTTTTCATCAACTGAGAGATTCAAACTCTCGAGGGGAACCCCATGTACTTAGTAGGCACACGCCTTAACCACTCGGCCAAAGCGACTTTTTTGTTTTAGGAAGGAATCTCGAAGAGGTACTAAGCACAACAAAGGTAGATGATTAATGAGGAATCAATTAGAACTTCGAGACCTACACGATAGCTTAGAGCATAGTAAAGAGTAAGCCCAAACTTCCTATAGACCAAAGGAAAGTCTTGGAAACCTAGTAGAAGAAGCAAGCGATGAGAGCCTACAAGTAGGTTGGTTACCAAGTATATTTTTATACTTACCCCTTTTTTCTTTTCACGTTCAGGTATTGGTCAAGGTGGAGAGATGCTCGGGAGCTCTACTATCACAAAGGGGTGTCGACCCGCAGTGTTTGTTAGTTATATTCAACCTGGGACATCATTGAGTTTGTTAGTTATATTCAACCTGGGACATCATTTAGTTGTATAATTTTTGGGGTTCATTTTGAATTGTTTTGTATCTCATGCCCTTTTTTTTCGTTTGTAAATAACTTTGAATTTCTGACAGAGGTGTTGTATGTCTTTTAAACTGGGTAAAATTTCTTTATTCGTCGCAGTTCGATTTGTCGAAACCATTAAAATTGGGAACAAAGCATTCCTTATAATAAGGACCTCTATGAGATCGTGAGGTGACGGGCCAAAGCGCGGACAATTTCTATTAGCGGTGGCGTTTGGCTAGTACCAAAAAAATGAACTTAACATCGCCGGAGAGATTCAAACTCTTGCGGGGAAACTCCATGTACTTGGCAAGCACATGCCTTAACCACTCAGCCAAAGCAACCATTTTGTTTTATGAACAAATCTCATAAAGGCCATAGGGACAACAAAGGTAGATGATTAATGAGAAATCAATTAGAACTTCAAGACCTACACGGTACCTTAGAGCGCAATAAAGGGTAAGCCAAAACTTCCTATAGACCAAAGGAAAGTCGTGCAAACCTAGTAGAAGAAGGAAACGATAAGAGCCTACAAGTAAGTTGGTTACTAAGTATATTTTTATACTTACCCCTTTCTTCTTTTTTAGTTCAGGTACTGGTCAAGGTGGGGAGATGCTTGGGAGCTCTACTATCACAGAGGGGTGTCGACCCGGAGTGTATGTTAGTTGTATTCGACTTGGGACATCAATTGATTGTATTCTTTTTGGGGTTCATTATGAATTATTTGGTATATAACTTTGAATTTCTGACACACGTGTTGTATGTCTTTTAAACTTAAAAAAAATCATCCTTTCGTCTCGGTTTGATTTTTCGAAACCTCGAAAATTTCGTTGTGAAAAATCCAACATCGGTTGGAGAGGAGAACAAAGCGACTTTTATTTTAGGAACGATTCTCGAAGAGGCATTAGGGACTAATAATGTAGATGATTAATGAGGAATCAATTAGAACTTTGAGATCTACACGGTAGCTTAGAGCGCAGTAAAGGGTAAACTCAAACTTCCTATAGACAAAATGAAAGTCGTGGAAACCTAGAAGAAGAAGAAAGCGGTGAGGGCCTACAAGTAATGGGTTACTAAGTATATTTTTATACTTACCCCTTTCTCCTTTTCCATTTCAGGTATTGGTCAAGATTGGGATATGCTCGGGAGCTCTACTATCACTGAGGGGTGTTGACCCAGAGTATCTGTTGTTGTATTCGACCTGGGACATCAATTATTTGTATAATTTTTTGGGTTAATTTTGAATTCTTTTGTATCCCATGCCATTTTTTCCATTTGTAAATAACTTTGAATTTCTGACACATGTGTTGTATGTCTTTTAACCTGCACAAAATTTATCCTTTCGTCTCGGTTTGATTTCTCGAAACCTCGAAAACTTCGTTGTGACAGATACCTACGTGTTGTATGTCTTTTAAACTGCGCAAAAATTTATTCTTTTGTCGCGGTTTGATTTCTTAAAACATCAAAAATTTGGTTGTGACAGATCTCTCATCGACTGAAGAAAGGAATGAATCATTTCTTATAAGAGTGTGAAAACCTCTACAAGATAGTAAGGTAACGAGCAAAAGTGGACAATATCTTTTAGTGGTGGTGTTTGGTAGGTCCTAGTTTAAGCTAAGATAAAGTTAGTATCAAAATCGGTGTGAAAATAGACAAACGAGAGTTGAAACAGGCAAAAATATCACCTTATGAACCCGCGCATATGGAAGGCAGTCCACAAGCACAACCCACGCGCGAGTACCCATGCATGTCTAGAAGGGTAGGCGCGCTCTTGGCTTTACACATGACGCACTTGGACTAGCCTCTTCGATCTCCTGATCTTGGGTTCATCTTGCCCACTACTTTTTGTTTTTGCAAATTCATTTGCTTTTTCTCTTTTAGTCGCGTTTTCATTGCCTTCACCTAACATTTGTCCTCTACTGACACTAGACGCGTCCCTGATCTTTCAAAAAAAAAAAAATATTTAATTTGTTTCAATTTTCATTAATTTTTTTTATATAACTCGATTCGACTTAGTTCTTTCACCAAACTCGATGATTTTTAATTAAGCTTCACAAAAATATTAATTTCATGCTATTTGATTGTCTATAAAGAGAAATCAATGCTTTCAAAGTTGTTAAAAACCAGAAAACTAGCATTTCTTTAGTTTCAAGTAACTCAGCCTTCTTGTTTGAGTCATATTGGAATTTCTTCCTGTAGTTTGTGTGAAATTACTTCCTAAATCATTATAACAAGTTTTAGAACCTAAATCGTCAAGAATCTCATTGATCTAGAGAAAAATTAAGTCTAAAAAATTAAAACTACTACCTCCCAATTATCCTCCGTTCTTGATGAGTTTTGATGATTCTAAGTATTTAATCTCCTCATGATTTTGAGTAATTTTCATGAAGAAACCATGACAAAAAAATGACTCCAAATGGTCGGACCGGATTAAGTAACCGTTATTTTTTCTAAAACCCTTTTTGCTTTCTCCTCCTTCCTCTTTTCATTCCTTTTTCTTTCTTTCATTTTACTCTATTCTTCACTGACCCTTTATTAATTCAATTACAAATAATTAATTAAGGAAGGGAGTTAAAATGTCCTAAATACCCTCTAGGGTTGACTTTGAATTTTTTTTCCACTAAACTTTTTATATTATTCTTAAATTCTTAGAAATTTTGCAAAAAAAATTTCCCTTCTAAGACTCTCAAGAAAATCTCACTTTAAAAAAGGTCTAAAAATTAATTCCCGTTAGGATTTTTGTGCTACAGAGATGATTTTAGGTTCTAGTGTATCTTCTAAAATTTACGGACAAAATTCTCCATGTAGAGTCAATAATTTTTTCTTGATTCTTATCTTATTAGATCCACCTTGATGAACACTACAATTTTTGTGAAAGGACTAAAGTCAATAAGAATGGAATCGAGTTTGATAAAGTATAAAATAGAAATGGAACGAAAATGATACCTACTTCTCACGTGTGTGAAAATGGAGGTTGAAGAACGAGTTTGGTTGATTCAATTGAATAGGAACTATTTTTATCTATTTTGATCCCTTTGACATATTTTTTTTTTCCATTTTCTGAAATAATTTCAACTATTATAATTTTTATTATTTTGGAAACTAATTGGAAGATTTTTGGAATTTAAAAGTGGAAAATAGCACTAATTTTGCTAGAATCCAACTTAGATTGAGGTAAGTAAATATTTGGATTACTTCGATTTCTCTAGATTGAGGTAAGTAAATCGAACTTAGGTTGAACTAGGGATGTGTCATAGGTGCATGTAGTGCTATCAAGTTATTAGGTGAAACGCCTCATACCATTTTAGGGCCTTCAAGCCTATCATTTCTATAAGATTTCTATAGTCTATTCCTTCGGATGGGTTTTGAATATAAAAACTAGTTTTTTTTATCTAACCTAAATTAATATTATGAATTTAGTACAACAAATGAAAGTATCGTTCTTGTCTCCATTTTTTGTCACGTTGTTGGAACAAAATTGAATGTGTATCAATATTGAAATATTTGGTACATGGAGTCGTGATTTGGCATACGATCTATCTTTTCTTTTTTTAATTTTTTATAGATAGAAAATATCTTATCTGATATAGATAGAAATTTATTTTATCCTTTGTTATTTTATCTTCTATTTTGGAATTAAAAAAAGATATTTTTAACCAGCTCATAACTTGCAATAAATGTTTCTCTTTAGAGACGTGGAAATAATAAGTTTTTTCCAAAAATAAAAGGATTTAATCATAAATGTTGATAAATTCATGTGTGGAGTCTGAAAAAATATGGAGATGAAATAAAAAGATTCACTATTCTAGTTTAATCTTTATCGAATTTGAATATTAAAATACTAGATATAGTCATAATTTAATGGGTTAAGTCCACATACTTTTTATTTTATTTTATCTTTCTGGTTGATTTAATTTTTTTTATAATTGATTAGAATAATGGAAATGAGGAATGGTTTAAAACTTAAGAAAATGACTTATGGTGATTCATGTCGAGAGGATCTCTAACTATGGTCTTATAATAAACATATTGTTAGGGATCAAGGTCTACATAAGTTTGATAGGAGTTGACAAGCACACGGGTCACTCTCCATATTATTATGACTATAAGATGACTACTAGATATTCGCCAATTAATCTCGAGTGACAAGTCATCTGATGTGGCACGAGACATATATCTCCTATAGTTGAAATAGGTAGGAGGTGGCCTCACCGGTTGCAACTTGAATCTATATGACGAGAAATGGTAAGAGCATAACTAAATTACGTGAACTCTCATATGCTTAGAAGAGTTAAACTGCGTGGCACAATTGGTCAAATAGCACAGACGAGCTAAATAGGGCACAATTGTAATAACTAAATTTTCAAGACTTCAAATCATGGTTCATGACACGTACGGCCAACGGAAAAATTTGATAAAAATTTATGCAAATTTATAATCAAACAACACCCCATTTAAAAGAAATTAAAAAACATTTACAAATGAAAGTGTTGTCAAAAGTTTATTACAAAACGGGGACAAGGGAACGAGATTCAAAAACTAAGGAAAACAATTCCTAACACATAGAACGGACGACTTGGGACGACCCTCCTCTGTGACCACATAGCTCCTAAATGCTTAACGAACAATTAGAGATCCTCAAAAAAAAAAAAAAGTAATATCTAGTGCATATAAACATACTAAATCAATAACCTTGATCGAGCAAGTTGCCACGGGCTTTTCTCTTGGTTATAGAAAGTTTTGGTCTAAATTATATGTAATGACCCTAGTTTTTTACTCACCTAGAGTCACTACCATATACATGACGTAATTTTTTTATGCGAAAATAAATTAAAATGACTTCATAAAACTATGTCATGGACTTATAAGTATAAGAAAGTGTCTTTAAAACAATACAAAAGAAATATTTTTATTGTTCCTTTGTTTATAAATTATGTTGCTAGCTTAGGTTCATTTGGGGTAGGCAGAAATTGCAACATTTAAATAAGTCTCATATTCCATTTGATAAAATTAATGGTTTATGGTGAAAATCAACACAACATAACAAGAGTAAAGAAACTTTGGTTATACCAACTGTAACGATCCTATTTTTATTACTGAAATAAAGTTACTACAACATGCATGAATTAACTAAGAAACACGAAAAAATATTTAAAAACATTTTAAGACGGTGCAATGGAGTTATATGTTAATAATTACATCATTAAACTATTAGAGCAGAAAACAAATAACATGAGATTTAAATAAAGCAAGTAAGATAATAAAACTACGTCATGTTCTAACCTAAGGTCTACAAATATCATGAAATGCAACTATTCTAGCTTCAGTCCCATGGTCGTCATCTCGATATCGTCTTTTGTGCAAAGGTGCCTTACCTTTACCTAAAAAATAAGAGCAACGCATGACTTGAGTATTTTAAGAAATACTCACTAAGCGACCCCACTACTAGTATAGGGTAATGCAAACACATGAAATCATAGTTGGAACTTATCATAAAACATCATTTCATGGCCTTGGTCTCAGATTCCCGTCCGGGTAGAATTTGATGAGCAGTACTTATCTACTCAAGAGTTACATATGCACACATTGCCCCCAGGCGAGCTCGCATACCTACCCATTGACCTGGCCTTCGACTAGCATATACTCACGCTGTTGGTATATCATGGAGGGAAGGGAGTGCACATAGTATTGTGATGTATACAATATCGTATCATAACATTATGGTGAACATAAATGTCGTAAGGTACGTGTCCATACTAATCATGACGGGGAGGTATTTCAATACACGTGAACATATAATATGAGTGAGATCCCAATAGTTTAAAATCATGGCATATAACTAAGAATAAGGTAGTGTACAATGTAGTTGAACACAACTCTCTGTGGGAAACACTCACACTCTTTATTAAGACCAATCGAGAAGAGAATACAAAACACTTTGTAGAATACTACTACTTTATATTGC
Source organism: Cucurbita ficifolia (assembly GCA_033971965.1). Taxonomy (NCBI): domain Eukaryota; kingdom Viridiplantae; phylum Streptophyta; class Magnoliopsida; order Cucurbitales; family Cucurbitaceae; genus Cucurbita; species Cucurbita ficifolia. The sequence goes on from CM066981.1 coordinate 8,963,351, forward strand.
TTGGGATTTCTTGGGATGAAAACCTAGGTAGGGTGGAGGGGTATTTATACTAGAACCTACGCAATCTATTCGTAACAAATCTAAATCTTTTTCCTAGAATATCTCGATCTCTTTCCTAAAATCTCTAGATATCTTTATGTTAAAATATCTACCAAAATAAACATACAATGGGCTTAGGCTCGTACAAATATTGGGCTTGACTCTATTGGGCTAGTGATGATATTTTAACACTCCCCCTCAACACTAGTCCTCAATCGCTACACCATGTTGAGCTGTCAACGAAAGCTCTCATGTTAGCCCTTTTGTAAACAAGCCTGCCACTTGGTCATCTGTTTTGATTTGCTGCATCTTGATTTCTTCCTTTAGAACTCTCTTTCTAATGGAATGGTAGTGCACCTTCACATGCTTTGTTCTAGCATGAAACACTGGATTTTCTGCTAGGCAATTCGCAGATCAGATGTCACAATGAAGTGGTATTGGATAGTCAATGTTCTGGTGCCAATCTTCCATCAAGAGTTTCAGCCAAGTACTTTCCTGAGCTACTCCAGCTGCTGCTCTATACTCTACTTCTCTGATGCTTGATCTTCAGGTATCGTGATATCCTGCATGGTCAGCATCACAGTATCCAACTAGCTTGCAAACTTTACTTCTTTTGTACAAACGATTATAATTGATTGTACCTTTGACATATCTCAAGATCCATCGAGTCGGATCCAAATGAAGATTCTTTAGACTTTGGCCGTGTTGACTAATTGCTCCAACTTCATTTTCAAATCCATTTGGTTGGTTCATGTAGATCTCCCGGTCAAAATCTCCATCCAAGAAAGCTTTCTTCATATCTATCTGCCATAACTTCCAATCTTTATTTACCACAAGTACGGGAGGAACCTATACGATAATGATCTTCGCCACTGGACTAAACGTTTCATCATATTCTAGTCTATATTCTTGAGAAAACCCTCGAGCTACGAGTCGAGCCTTGTATCTCTCAATTGATCCATCCGGTTGACGCTTTATTTTGTAGATCCACTTGCAAGAGATGGGTTTGACATCTCCTAGTCTTGGCACTAGTTCCCAAGTTTGATTTTGCTCCAAGACTATAATTTCTTCCTCCACTACTTGCTGCCCAGCCGTGTGTAATGTTTCTTCATACGTCTCTGGCCCTTTAACTTCGTCTTGTATAGTAACTCCGTTGGTAAACTCCGGATTTGACTTTTGGATTATTTCTGACTGTCTAAGTTGTTAAGGTGCCATTTCCTTTTCACCAGGTTTACTTGGTTGAGTCACTTCTTACTCATCAACATTAATGTCACTCAAATCTCCAGGCACATCAGCGTTTAAGCAAACGTATACAATTTGGTCCCCCATCTTCTGTGGAAGAGTTTCTTTAGTTTGCTCCCCCATCTTCTGTGGAAGAGTTTCTTCCGTTTGCTCCCCCATCTTCTGTGGAAGAGTTTCTTCCGTTTGCTCCCCCATCTTCTGTGGAAGAGTTTCTTCCGTTTGCTCCCCCATCTTCTGTGGAAGAGTTTCTTCCGTTTGCTCCCCCATCTTCTGTGGAAGAGTTTCTTCCGTTTGCTCCCCTATCTTCTGTGGAAGAATTTCTTCAATGTTGTCAAGCCTGGTAATATTTCCTTCTCTGAGGGCCACCCTTCTTCCATTGCACCACTTTGATCGTCAATCATGTGGTTTAAACATTCTGAATCAATGATTCAGTCATCCTCGTAATCGATATGCTCTTCCATCATTGCCATGAGTGCTAGCTCGTCTTCTACTATAGGACATAGTACCTCTGCATCTCATTCATCCTCTATCTCCTTTTTGGATATTGCCACATTGCTTTCAACAGACTTTTTCCTAGACCAACAATCTCTAGACATGTGACCCTTTTTCCCGCAATTGTAGCAAATACCTCCAAATCTCTTTCCTTGGAAACTCTTGTTGTCGTTCTTCTGAGCTATCTCAGGTTGTGCAGTTCCTTGATGGCTTCTTCTTTTGTCACCATTGTATCCACGTTTGGTAGACGACCTATTATTGCTCCGGCTTTCACTTGTGTAGAGTGCTTCTTCTTCACCCTTCAATGGGATGCCTCCCATTTGTTTAGCCATGGCTTCTTGGCTGGCTAACAAATTTTTGAACTCTACAAGTGATGGTTGAGTGGGTCATCCTTGTACAGCAATAATAAAGCTTCTATATTCTGGTCGCAATCCGTGGATTATAATCCTCTTCATTCGAGATTCTACAATGGCGGACTTCGGGTCTAGTTTAGTAATCTCCCGACAGATCGACTTGACCTTGTGGAAGTACTGAGCAATCATCATGTCACGTTGTGAAATTGACAACAACTCATTCTCTAGAAGTTGTAGCCTCGTATCGTTCTTCTTTGAGAACAGCAGCATAAACGTGTCCCATGCTCTAGAACTTGTCATCCCAAATATGTTCTAACATCTCTTCTTCGATTGTGGTCTTCAAGGAAAACATTGCTTTGCCTGCTTTGATTCTCCATTTGCGCAAGGCGCCGTTAGAATCCTCCTCTGGTGGCGTAGTTTCACTTCCGCCAACGATCTCCCAAAGATCATGTCCTTGTAAATAGGACATCATGCATGTTGCCCACGTGTTGTAGTTGTTGTTGTTGAGTTTTTTGATTCCTCATACGATTTGGAAGTCACCCATCGTGTTGACAATACCTTAATAATACCAAACAAGCCTTTTCGACACAAGACTTGCAGAGTCACAGACTACTCACGACACAAAGAAACTCACTCACTAATGATCTCAAGAAATCGTTTCTGATGTGGAAGATAAGACAGAGCTGCAGCCACAGAGCATACTAAGAATTCCAAGAGATCAGATAACCTATACTAACCTCGCTCTGATACCAAATTGTTGAACACAACTCTTTGTGGGAAACACTCACACTCTTTATTAAGACCAATCGAGAAGAGAATACAAGACACTTTGTAGAATACTACTACTTTATATTGCTTGGGATTTCTTGGGATGAAAACCTAGGTAGGGTGGAGGGGTATTTATACTAGAACCTACGCAATCTAATCGTAACAAATCTAAATCTTTTTCCTAGAATATCTACCTCTCTTTCCTAAAATCTCTAGATATCTTTATTCTAAAATATCTACCAAAATAAACATACAATGGGCTTAGGCTCGTACAAATATTGGGCTTGACTCTATTGGGCTAGTGATGATATTTTAACAGTATTGTGATGTATACAATATCGTATCATAACATCATGGTGAACATAAATGTCGTAAGGTACGTGTCCATACTAATCATGACGGGGAGGTATTTCAATACACGTGAACATATAATACGAGTGAGATCCCAATAGTTTAAAATCATGGCATATAACTAAGAATAAGGTAGTGTACAATGTAGTACCATACTTTCACATCATGTCACGTTCCTCAATGGCATAACGTGTCAATATGATATTCCATAACATTATACGTCTCATCATTACAACACGTCATAACATAATAAACAAATACAACAATCAAAAGGTATGACACGTGCAACAGCCACTAGACATGCGTCATTCATACTTCAAACAATTCATCTAACTCAAATAGTAGTGAAGCCACTTATATGAGTAGCTTAAGCCGGAGTTGCTAAATTATACAATTTTTTCATTTGAAATCTAAGTCAACCTACACGAATTTAGGACACCGGATAAGAATACGTTGAGTGATTTAATTTACCTAATGCTCACAATTAAACCTCTAATTTATCATAGAACATTTGGATTGGCAAAACAATAGTCGTACTCATCTCAAATCCTTTTAACAATGCTAAACTTGACTACGAAAGGATACAAATGGTAGGAATGGTCTAGGAAATAGTGCGGAGTAAAGTTAGATGAATCGAGCCGTATAAGCTATTGGAGCCGTCGCCACCAAGTTGTGGATAGAAAAGTGTAAGTCACATTCTGGTCATGGTCTAGGTAAGTGGGTCAAAGTTGAGTAGGCATGCGTGAGTTGGAGTTAGGTCGAGGCACGGATAATCGGGTTGTTTGATTCTAGGTTGTGGGTCGAGTGGTGACGGGCTGGTAGACATGCAACGTGGATTGGGTTGAAGCTTCGCTGAGCTAGACTAACGTTTGGGCATGCGTTGGCATGTGTAGGGTTGTGAAGACGATGGGTTGTGAAAGTTGGGCTTGGGTCAACAGGGTTGCGCACGCGTCAAAGGGCTCAGAATACTAGTGGGTTTGGATTTCCAAACCTAGCTTCATATACGGACGTGGTTAGGGCTCAGAATACTAGTGGGTTTTGATTTCCAAACCTAGTTTCAAATATGGACGTGTGGTTAGGGCTCAAAATACTAGTGGGTTTAGATTTCCAAACCTCGCTTCAGATACGGACATGTGGTTTAGGTTCTACTTCCTACTGAACTGAGGTTCGATTTTAGGCTCGTACTTGGGCAATTTTCATTTTTTCCTTTTGGTTTATCTCCCCGTTTTTGGATCAATTTCATTTTGGCTAAGTTTTAATGGTTTCTTGCATAGTAAATTCCTAAAACACTAGCAAATTTTTATATTTTAATATCTAATCTTAAATCAACATCACATTAATATAGGCTCAATCATTGAAATATTTTTTTCTAGTCTAAAATGTATATTATTCCATATGTTGATCCTTTGCTGTTTGTGACCCCCAAATGTTCAATCGACTATTCTAAATCTTGCGAAAATTATTCCATATCATATCGACAATTGGGAGGGCTTAAACTTCCAACCTTGTGATTAACAACCACACGTTCTAATCAACTGAGTTATTCGAACTAAACATTTGTTATAGCTCAAGTCCACCATTAGTAGATATATTCCACTTTGGCTCGTTACGTATTCTGTCAACTACACGGTTTTAAAATGCATCTATTTGTGAGAGGTTTCTACACCCTAATAAGGAATGTTTCATCTTCTCTCCAACCGATGTGGAATCTCACAATCCATCCTCCTTGGGGGCCCAGCGTCCTCGCTGGCACTGACTAACTCTGATAACATTTGTAACCGCTCAAGCCCACCGCTAACAAATATTGTCGAAAACCCACTACGTATCATCATCGGCCTCACAATTCTAAAACGAGTCTACTAGGGAGAGGTTTCCACACCCTTATAAGGAATGCTTCGTTCCCCTTTCCAACCGGTAAAATATATTTTCCGTTTTTGCCGTTACATATCGCTATTAGAATCACAGTTTTAAAACACGTCTAGTAGAAAGATTTTTACAGACTCTTATAAATTATACTTCATTCCCCTCTTTAACCAATGCGGGATCAGAGGGCGTGGGTTCAAATCCCACTTCTGACAACTCAAATAAAGGTAAAATAAAAATACAGTAGCCTATCATTATTGAAATCAATTGAACTCACTAGAGATGTAAAATAGTCGCGACATGATTTTCCAACCTTCTACACAAGTTAGTGTTGTTCAAGTTTACCCTTACGCCCGAATCTCAAGGACACCCTGATATTGTCTACTTTGGCTAATTACTTGTCACCATCAGCCTCATGATTTTAAAGTACCTCTACTAGGAAGAGGTACCCACAACCTTATATTGTTTTTTTTGCCCATTACGTATTGTCGCAAGTCTAAAAGTTTTAAAACGTGTCTATTAGGGAGAGGTTTCCACACCCTTATAAGGAATGCTTCATTCGCCTCTCAACCCAATGTTAGATCTCATTATAAATAGTCAGGATGGCTGAGTGGTCTAAGGTGCTAGACTCAAGTTTTGTTCCTCGTGAGAGGGAGTGGGTTTAAATCCCACTTTTGACAACTTATATATTATCTATTAGGGTAAGTTGAAATTCAAGAATTGTTAACACAATGTAGTAAGAGTATTCTAGCTCGAGGTTTCGTTCGTAACTCTCGAAACTTTATCGAGTGGCTCCGTTTTTTGTCTCATTGAGAGATTTTATACTAGGTAATCTAGTATCGGTCATTGTGACCAAACTCTATTATGGATTTCTGACCACATTTTCTATGGGTCTTCTTATCTCTTATGTGAAAGAAGGAACAGATATTCCAAACAATAAAAACGATACATCTTATATTCTCAATCGGTCAAATTACCAGTTTAATCTTTCCACTTTTCATTTTTTATTGAATAGGTGTTTGAACTTACAAGCTATTTGATACATTGAAAATTCAAGAAAATATTAAAATCTGTTAGTCCATTAAGGTCAAACCAAATAATTGAATGAGCATGAATGTTATGTTATGTAACAATGTCAAGAATAGCTACCTTTAAAAAGAACTAAAAACTATAACACAATTCAAGGGTTTTGATTCAATAGAAATGGTTTGACGATATATTACCGACGATGCTTGATTAAGACTAAGTAACAATGTCAAGAATCACGAACCTCCATAATAATATGATATTTTACATTTTGAACTTTGAGTGTAATACTAAGGAGAGATTTCTACACCCTTAGTGCTTCATTTCCATTGCTAAAATAGAATAAAAGACGAACAAGTAATAGTAGCTGAACGGACCATAAGTGTAGTCCTGAAAGTAGTGAGTATGACAGACTTTTCAGTCATTTTAGGAATGGATTGTCTAGCCGAGAATTATGCAAGTATAGATTGTCACAAGGAGTAGTATTCCCACCGCCGAACCTCCATAATAATATGATATTTTACACTTTGAACTTTGAGTGTAATACTAAGGAGAGATTTCTACACCCTTAGTGCTTCATTTCCATTGCTAAAATAGAATAAAAGACGAACAAGTAATAGTAGCTGAACGGACCATAAGTGTAGTCCTGAAAGTAGTGAGTATGACAGACTTTTCAGTCATTTTAGGAATGGATTGTCTAGCCGAGAATTATGCAAGTATAGATTGTCACAAGGAGTAGTATTCCCACCGCCAATTGAGTCAAATTTTAAGTTCAAGGGAACCTAGTAGAAGAAGGAAATATTTTTATACTTACCCCTTTTCTAGTTCAGGTACTGTTCAAGGTGGGGAGATGCTCGGGAGCTCTAATATCACAGACGGGTATCGACCAAAAGTGTATGTTAGAAATTGTTTTGTATCCCATGCCCTTTTTTCCGTTTGTAAATAACTTTGAATTTCTGACATAGGTGTTGAATGGCTTTTAAAGTGCGCAAAACATATCCCTTTCATCGCTTAAGAGATTCGAACTCTCGCAAGGAAATCCCATGTACTAAGCAGGCACACAACTTAACCACTCAGCCAAAGCAACTTTTCTATTTTAGGCACGAATCTCGAAGAGACACTATGGACAACAAAGGTAGACTATTAATGAGGAATCAATTAGAACATCGAGACCTAAACGGTAGCTTAGAACGTAGCAAAGGGTAAGCCCGAAGTTCCTAGAGACCAAAGGAAAGTCATGGAAACCTAGTAGAAGATGGAAGCGTTAAGAGCCTACAACTAGGTTTATTACTAAGTATATTTTTATACTAACCCCTTTCTCCTTTTCTAGTTCAGGTACTGTTCAAGGTGGGGAGATGCTCGGGAGCTCTAATATCACAGAGGGGTATTGACCCGACATCAATAAGTTGTATAATTTTTGGGGTTCATTTTAAATTATTTTGTAACCCATGCCCTATTTTTCGTTTGTAAATAACTTCGAATTTCTGACACAGGTGTTGTATGGCTTAGAATAAGGGTGTGAATACCTTTATGAGATCGTGAGGTAACGGGCCAAAGCGGACAATATCTTTTAGCGGTGGTCTTTGGCTAGTACAAAAAAAAATGAACTTTTCGTCGCCTAAGAGATTTAAACTCTCGTTGGGAAACCCCATGTACTTAGCAGGCACACGCCTTAACCACTCAGCCAAAGTGACTTTTCTATTTAGGCATGAATCTCGAAGAGACACTAGGAACAACAAAGGTAGATTATTAATGAGGAATCAATTAAAACTTCGAGACCTACATGGTAGAAGAGCGCAGAAAAGAACAAGCTCGAAGATCCTATAGACCAAAGGAAAGTCGTGGAAACCTAGTAGAAGAAGGATGTGATGAGAGCCTACATCTAGGTTTGTTACTAAGTATATCTTTATATTTACCCCTTTCTTCTTTTCTAGTTAAGGTACTATTCAAGGTGGGGAGATGCTCGGGAGCTCTAATATCACAGAGGGGTATCGACCCGTAGTGTATGTTAGCTTTATTCGACCTGAGACATCAATAAGTTGTATAATTTTTAGGGTTCATTTTAAATTATTTTGTAACCCATGCCCTATTTTTCGTTTGTAAATAACTTTGAATTTCGGACACAGGTGTTGTATGGCTTTGAATACCTTTATGAGATTATGAGGTAACGGGCTAAAGCGGACAATATCTTTTAGCGATGGTCTTTGGCTAAGATACCAAAAAAAAATGAATTTTTCATCGCCTAAGAGATATGAACTCTAGCGGGGAAACCCCATGTACTTAGCAGACACTCGCCTTAACCACTCAGCCAAAGCAACTTTTCTATTTAGGCACGAATCTCGAAGAGACCCTAGGGACAACAAAGATAGATTATTAATGAGGAATCAATTAAAACTTTGAGACCTACATGGTAGCTTAGAGCGCAGAAAAGGATAAGCTCGAAGTTCCTATAGACCAAAGGAAAGTCGTGGAAAATAGTTTTTCCAAGACATCAGATGGTGAAAGCTATGTCAACGACGGCTGTGTCCGAGTTGTGGAGGTATTAAGAAATGAAAAATTAACTGAGGCACATCAAATCCCTATGGAACAAGATTTTAAAGAACACTTTTGATGGTGAAGTATAGAAAAGGATATAGTAGAATTCTTGAGTAAATGTCTGATGTGCCAACAAGTAAAATTTTCTAGATAGAGGATGACAGGATTATTGGGAGTTAGCACTCGAAGCTACATTTAAGGAAATCTTCGTATAATAACAGCTTCAACGCAACCATCGGTGATAAGGATCAAGGTGTTCAAAATGTTCCAACTGGACCTATTACACGATTCAATGCCAAGAAGATTCAACAAGCATTCATTCTTCATCTACAAAATTAGATAGGCTCGGTTCAACCATCATTTCATATGTTGCAAGGTGATTCAATTGAGTAAGGAGGAGCTTCAAAAGTAAATATTTTTACGGTTGAAGTAGCGGAGGTAGTTGCAAGCATCATTTCATGAGTTGTTAGAAAACTTTATTTTTTGTTTTTAATTTCATAATTCTTGTAATGGGTCGAAAGGGTGGAAGCTAATTTTCAAATTGACTTTGTCCTTTGCGAAGATTTGAGGGGATAGGGATTAAATCATGGTCACTAACTTCTTTAGTGGGCATTTGAAGATTTGAAAGTTTTTATGTGGGGAGACTATAAGTACCCACAAATTCATCCTTTGAGAACTCTTGTTGTCATTTTTCTGAGCTTATGAGGGTTGCTCGGTTTCTTGTTGACTTTTTCCTTTCTTAGAATTTCTGCATCTAACTTTGGTGGACAAATTATTTTTGCTCCAACTTTCACTTGTGTTGAGCGCTTCTTCTTCGCCCTTCAACGTGATGCCCCTCATTTTTATAGCCATAGCTTCTTGGCTAGTTAGCAAATTTTTTAGCCGGCCATCCTTGAAGAACAAATAACGAAGCTTCTATACGTTGGTTGTAATCCATGGATGATGATCCTCTAGATTCAAAGTTCTCAAATCACGGTCTCCAAATCTAGTTCAGTAATATCTTAACAAATATATTAATTTGAAGGGTTATGTAACACCAAGGAAAGCTATCCATGTAAGACCCAAAGGACCAAAGGAATGAATAAGAGATTAAGCAAGGAAAAAGGTCTTTAATTAAGAGGATTAAGCAAGGAAAAGGGTCTTTAAGTAAGTCATTTCTATTTCGTAAGTAGAAATCTTAAGGACTTAAAGGCCTTCAGAAAATTATTGGAAAGGAAAAAGTAAGCGAAAAGAACGAAAATGTCATTTTTTCAATTATCAAGGATCTTTCCGGATTTTTAGTTCCGAATTTCAAGATGCTAAAGAAGAGAAAAATGTTTAGGAAAATTATGGATTTTTTTGAGAAAATAATAATAAAATATTCAGAAAATGGCAAATTACCAAAATACCCCTAAAGTTAAGGATAATTACGGATTTGCCATTCTGCTAAAATAGTCAGAACCTTCACTGTGCCTTCTAAACCTTCGAATCTCAACTCTCAGCTGTTGGATCTCCTCCAAACTTTAATATCTTCTAGAAACCTCACGGATCATCACATCCAACGGCTAGGATTCAAAACAAAAGTCGATGAGACTCTGATCGGAGTACATATTTCTGACGGATTTTCTAGAAAATCCAACCGCGAATTCACGACGATTCTGGAGCCCTCAATGTCGATTTAAGCTTCTCCTATAAATTCTGAAGTTGGGGCAATAGTTTGGAACAAGAATCGAGCAAGGTCGAGCTCCTAGTCGTTGGCAATAAGTGTTTAGATTTTGGGTCTCCTACTCTCGGATTTCTTCCAAATTCGGGAGCAATTCTCCACCATTCCTCTTCAAACTTGTTCCTATAGTTTCTAAACAAAATTACCCACAAGTGCTATGAAGGAATAGAGTCCTGAAAGTGCATAGAAACTATTCCCCCAATCCTATCTGCCATTAAAGAGCTTCAAGGAACACTCAAAATTCCAATCCAAGAATATACAAGAACTAGTCGAGCAAGGATGATCCCATTAAGTTTATGCACCTCCGAGGAATATTTTCATAGAAGACCACGAAGAGAAATAACCTCAGCAACGTCCCCAATTAAAGAAAATCCGTTTCGGGTTCAAATTGGGGGTAAGTGTCGAATTCCTATCTACGGCCTCTTTTCCTTCCAATTAAGGATTCCTTTAGCTTCAGAGGAAGAGTTTGAGTAACTTTGATGAAGGAATCGAGAGCTGAAACGTCGTAGAACAAGATACCCAAGAGATGGAAAATCAGAGGCGTCGGGTAACTTGCATACCGAGAGCGATTTCTCAAAATTAAGGTCCCACACTCAAAATCGTTCTTCCAAACAAACTCCTTTAGCTTGAGGGGAGAATAAACAAGAGGTTTTGTGAAGAAGTCGAGCCTCAAAAACCCCTAGAATCGGCTACCCAATAAGAAATCCTCTATTTTTACTCTGGCGAGAAATCATATTTTGGACGAACTTTGGAAGAGAATATCTTAGGCTCAAATCCACGAGAAGGTATGAAATTAATCCATAGCTCTTTCTTGTAACACCCTCTTTAAGTTTTGTGAAGAATTCGAGGGGCGAAACGGCGTGATCGGAGCTAGAGAGGGCGAGTTTCAGACGGCGGCGCGAACGGTCGCGCATGTCTTCTTCCTGTCTGGAGGAAGATGAAGATGACGTGGCCGGTTCAGTTGAACCGATCATGTCAACCAAAAAATCGACCTTCTCTCGGGTTTTTCAAATTTTGACCACCTTTCAGACCGGTTCACATGAAAATCTCTATGGTTCTAGAAACTAGACACAATAAAGAGTCTGTGGAAGAAAATTTGAGATAATTCGGGTACCGGAAGCTCAAGAACGGAGGTCTAGAACGTCGACAACGAGGTAAGTAGCCACCTTAGACTTTTTGTTAAGAAATACTTGTAGGAATCGCTTGGATTTCCATATAAACCCTAAACCAAGTAGGAACTAAGGATACATGAAAGAAAAACCCAAAGAACCGTTAGTTAAGGCCCTAAACTGATTAAAGTGCTCGGGAATTAAGTAACATTAAAACAACCCACTAGATGAACTCCGTTGCTTATGAAATTTTAGTCCTGAGCATTTTATAGCATATTGAGGTTATATAAAAAATTTGGTGGTCATTAGATATGGATAAGTAGGTAAACCAAGAAACGATGCAAAATTACCATAATGCGCCTAAGGAAGATTACCTACGGTTCATGACCTAGATGACCTCCAAATACTATGAAACTCTATAGTAGGCCTTATTGTATTATGTTTGATGATGTGATGAAGTTTGAAAGCCATTAGAACACGTTAAGTAGCAAAACCAAGAATTATGAGTAAAATGACCAAAATGCCCCTAGGACTACTTATGAGAATTCAAGGTCTATATATGCTCCAGATGATTTGCTACTTCCTATAAGGTCTATTATGAAGGACATGAAGATATGCTTTAGGTTTTAAGTTGATTGGAGCAAGTTAGGAACCTAAACCAAGTTAGGAGCCAAGAAACTCCTAAAGGAGACACCACAAGAATCAAGACTCTTCTAGAACCCTCTAAAGCACTCCCTAGGAATATGTGACCTTCTAGAATAAATCACGCTAATCATCTTCATTTTCTTTTATCCTAACCTCTTAAATTTGTAAAGGTATATATTACATCTTCATTTTCTTTTATCCTAACCTCATTGTTAGAAGATCACATTCAATCATCCAATTATATCATAGATTTTCTCTAAATTGTTGCAATTATTTAGTTTGAGTTAGAAATTAAATGCTAACAATTTTACCTTACTTGGAGTAAATGAATAGTCAAAAAAGTCGATTAAAAATTGTCCAATAACATACCTGAACAAAATTAAACTGCCAATAACATACATGAGAAAAGAGACGGATGATTTGGAAATAACAATCAATTAAAAATTTACCAATAATACATGTGAACATAATGCAAAGTAAATACAAGACAAAAAAACAACAAAAAAATCAGTTAATAAAATTAAAAAATAACATTAAATACAGATAGATGTTTTAGAGAATTGTGTTTATGACTATACGTTACAATTAGCTAGTGACGATTGTGGTATTGATGACCATGGAAGTTATTTTCGATACTATAGATACTCATTAATGTTGTTACTTTACGATGAAGATTTTTTGATATTAAAATCAAAGTGGTATATTATACTTCTTAAGCCATGAATTTGTTCCTTTGTATTTCTTGTGTTTAGATTTGCATGCTAAAGTCATTCAATTAGTCTTGATCAGTCTATCTTGTATGACTAAAAAAAAAAAAAAAAAAAAAAAGAAGTCAGAAAACGACACTCAGTCGTACAGGCGTGCCTTGCCTTTACCTGAAATTGAAGCAGCACAGGACTTGATTATTTTAAGCACTAGCTCATTCGGTGGTTTGAGCATGTTGAATCAATGGTCTAATAATTGTCATAATCGGTGTAGTCTCTCATCTTCGTCATGAGCACTAGCTTATCTTCTGCTAAGGAACATCGTACCTCTATATCCCTTCGTCCTCCATCTTCTTTTTGGAGGTTATCGCATTGCTTTCGCAAGCTTTTTTTTAATCAACAAACTTTGGACTTGTGGCCCTTCTTTCTGCCGTTGTATCAAATATCTTCAATTTTATTCCTTTGAGAACTTTTGTTGTCATTTTTTTCTGAGCTTATGAGCGTTGCACGGTTTCTTGTCGACTTTTTCCTTTGTTAGCATTTCTGTAACCTTTGTAGCCGATACCAGTTATGTATATATTTGTAGCCGATACCAGTTATCGCCATGCTCACATTGTCTTACTCGTGATTCGAAATTAGAAGAAAAAAGCATGGTTGTAGTAAAAATTTTGCAATTTTCTCATTTTGGATTTTTTTTCATGTTTGTAGAAGAGACACGGTGTTTCACAATTATTTCGTATTTCGTATAATTTTTTTTAACAATAGTGTTGTTTCCAGAATTCTAGAGTATTAGCTTTTGAACTAAAAATTTATTCAGGTTTTGTTTCCCAAAATTTTTAGACACTTTTTTCGGTTCTCATTCTTGAAGATTTCTATTTACTAAATGTATGTTAATTTGTCAAAATATTGGTGCTATTAGCCATAAACATAGCAAAATTATGCAAGAACTTCTTAAACTTGTTATTGTAATATGGATTCTAATAGAGAGACTTGAAATTGTTGGCCGTCGTTAATTCTTTGAGCTTATGTACAAAACTTTTGATGTTCACAATTGCAATCAATCTTGAGAACCGCAATTTATAGAAAAATGCATTGAACTCGAAGGAAAGATAAGTTTTTATAATTTTATTGATAATTTAATATCTTTTGCAAAGAAATGAATGAAAGTTTAAACAAAATTAAGGGGAACAACAACAAATTATTTTTGCTGAGGTTGGAATGCATACTCCATGTTTAAATCGTCTTCTAAAGCATAACTGTATGCATTTATCATTTTCAGATTCGCTGTCGTTTGGACAAACTTCATTACAAATTAATGGAAGTGAAGTTCCCTTCTTCACCTCTGTATCTGCATCAATCGAAGTAAACAAAAAGTTAGGGCCTCATAAAACTCGAAGAGAGAAAGAGAGGGAGTAGGGGAGCAATTAGAGATAATAGAGAAGGTACGAGAGCAAACTAAAAGCGAAAGCATGGCCATTGTAGCGACAGAAATCAAGAGAAACTTGTCCATCTTCATTCTTATCTCAAAAAAAAATTATATGTTTTAATTTTCTTTGACGGTGTGATTTTAGCTTTTCAAAATAGCTTCTGTAATAACTTAAAAAATATAGGTATATATATATATAAATAAATAAACAAATAAGAAAGATTACCTTTCTTAGAAAAACAACATTTTCCCACTTTTCTTTGTTAACCTCTCTGTCCCTTTCTCTAATTATCTATCCTCAACCAACCCTTTACCCATAATATTACAGTTATTGTAAAAAAAAAAAATAAAAAAAAAAACAAAAAACAAAAAAGGTAGATTTGAGAAAAAACCAAAATAGTGATTTACTTGATGACAAACCTCTTAAATTTGTAAAGGTATATATTACATCTTCATTTTCTTTTATCCTAACCTCATGGTTAGAAGATCACATTCAATCATCCAATTATATCATAGATTTTCTCTAAATTGTTGCAATTATTTAGTTTGAGTTAGAAATTAAATGCTAACAATTTTACCTTACTTGGAGTAAATGAATAGTAAAAAAAGTCGATTAAAAATTGTCCAATAACATACCTGAACAAAATTAAATTGCCAATAACATACATGAGAAAAGAGACGGATGATTTGGAAATAACAATCAATTAAAAATTTACCAATAATACATGTGAACATAATGCAAAGTAAATACAAGACAAAAAAACAAAAAAAAAATCAGTTAATAAAATTAAAAAATAACATTAAATACAGATAGATGTTTTAGAGAATTGTGTTTATGATTATACGTTACAATTAGCTAGTGACGATTGTGGTATTGATGACCATGGAAGTTATTTTCGATACTATAAATACTCATTAATGTTGTTACTTTACAATGAAGATTTCTTGATATTATAATCAAAGTGGTATTTTTTACTTCTTAAGCCATGAATTTGTTCCTTTGTATTTCTTGTGTTTAGATTTGCATGCTAAAGTCATTCAATTAGTCTTGATCAGTCTATCTTGTACGACTAAAAAAAAAAAAAAAAAAGAAGTCAGAAAACGACACTCAGTCGTACAGGTGTGCCTTGCCTTTACCTGAAATTGAAGCAGCACAGGACTTGATTATTTTAAGCACTAGCTCATTCGGTGGTTTGAGCATGTTGAATCAATGGTCTAATAATTGTCATAATCGGTGTAGTCTCTCATCTTCGTCATGAGCACTAGCTTATCTTCTGCTAAGGAACATCGTACCTCTATATCCCTTCGTCCTCCATCTTCTTTTTGGAGGTTGTCGCATTGCTTTCGCAAGCTTTGGACTTGTGGCCCTTCTTTCTGCCGTTGTATCAAATATCTTCAATTTTATTCCTTTGAGAACTTTTGTTGTCATTTTTTTTAGCTTATGAGCGTTGCACGGTTTCTTGTCGACTTTTTCCTTTGTTAACATTTCTGTAACCTTTGGTGGACAAAATATTTTTGCTCCAACTTTCACTTGTGTTCAGCGCTTCTTCTTCGCCCTTCAACGTGATGCCTCTCATTTTCAAAGCCATGGCTTGTTGGCTAGTTAGCAAACTTTCTAGTCGGCCATCCTTGAAGAACAAATAACGAAGCTTCTATACGTTGGTTGTAATCGGTGGATGATGATCCTCTAGATTCAAATTTTTCAAATAACGGTCTCCAAATCTAGTTCAGTAATATCGTGACAAATCAACTTGACCCTGTGGAAGTACGAAGTACTAACTTCTCAAATAACGGTCTCCAAATAAGACGGATCTACCATACAAAGTAGTCGATCTACCACTGAGTAACATCACCCTAACTAACGTCTCGCCTAGCTCAACGATACCACACCGGAGTAGAAAGGGAAGTTTAGAATCCTTGAACGTCATACTAGCTATTGTCGGCTAAGAAGTTTTTTCCCTTCGTCTCGGAGTTCTAAAGTGGTCCTCTAGGTCTCAAGGGTAGTTCAATTGGTGAGTTAGGATTCACTTTTTCAAGACTTCCAAGTCTATAACGGTCTCCAATCTAAACCCAACTCAATCCCTACAAGTGTATACCCTAGGCATAACTCAACACTACTACTTATCATTCACATCATAAGATCACACAATCACTCAATAGGAGTTTATGTATGATTAACTATGTATGCAGTCACACAAGCTCAACAGGGTGATAACATCCATCATCACCTGGTGTGCAGATACACAAATACCCTCGTCCGCCACATAGCATGGAACAAATAGAAGCAGCAGTAAGACAATCCAGAAATCATACAAAATCTAAGTAAGAAATCTCACTAGGGTAGCAAGTCCAACAAATATATAATTAACTTCGTAAGTGCAAATGACTATTAGATCTAGTAACCTACGAGTAATTTCCTCAAGCATGCATGCAATTCCAAGCGCACCCTACAAGTATTACTTCCTAATTTTGTGTGGTTACTTACATGTCTGTTGCGTGCCTTTCCAAACTTGATTTATAGTCGTAAAGGAGTCCAAAATTACAAATTCTCTCTGCGGGCTCCTATTATACAGTAAAATAGGATTAGTATTGGAATCGGGACGAAAAACTGGCAAATTGAGCAAAAAACAGTTGAAAGTCGGTGGTCCACGCGTGGGCAGTGGCATGCTTCGAACCCCAGCAGACGCAGACTTACCCTTCGCATTTTCTTGGCGTTACACATGGCGTGCAGGGATTGCAGATCGAATTAAGGTTGGACCACAGGTCGCCGGATCGTTTCCTCCTGGCGCGCGGGTCAATTTTTGACTCGATTATCCGGGTCGGCAGTTAGATGCTTGTTAGCACACGCCATCAAATGCGCCCCTCCATAGAGTGTTTGACGCGTGTCCTCCTTTTTGCCGGACGCGTCTCCCCCTTTTTCGGCCGCCGTGTCTCTGTCGCAACTTGCCAAAATTCATCAAATTTTCCAGATTCCGGTCAAATCGTATTTCAACCTCTTTGAATTTTTCTATCTTCCAATCCGTAACTCAAATTAACTTCATTCATTCATGAGAATTCAAGATCTCAAGTCCACCTATCCAAATGTTAATTCTTGCATTTTTTTTGATACTCACAGAGCTTAATTAATGAGATCAAAAATCAAGAAAAGCTTAGTTCCTTACCGAAGTTGGATGATTCTCGATTTCGCTTTTCGACACGATTTTTGGCCGCGTTTCCTCCGAGCATTTGTAAGAATCCTTATCTAAGGTATTGTAACTTTATTATTAAGACCTAAATCATCATAAACTCACAGATCTAGGGCGAAATCTTGAAACAAAAGATGTTGCGAACTTAACTCGTGTTCTTGCCCGTTTCTCCCCGAAAATGATCGATCCAAACGATGGACCACTCCTCTTAATCCTCTAAGTAGATCTGGAGGGAGACCTGAGATCGAAAGTTTTACGGCGTTCGAATTTGGGCGTTGTTCCCTCATTCCAATTCTTCTCCTTCTTAAAGTCCCTAGCTCCTCCTTTCTCTTCCTATCTCTCTTTTTCTATTCTTCTTTTTTTTTCTTTTCTTTTCTTTTCCTTGAAGGTCTTTCTAGACCCCCTCAAGTTGGTGTGTGGAAAAATTACCTTTTTGCCCTGGTTGAATTTGACCCGAGTTTTCGATTAAATCACCATTTAAAAAAAAAAGTTCTAAGCTCCTTGGTGTTTCCCGAGCATCTTTTCCTTCTGCACCAATTTAAAAATCACGCTCTAGGACCTTCAATAAAATCTATAAACTCGTAAAGGTTAAGGTGGTGCTTATCATAAATAAATGCGAGTTTATACATGTTGATCTCGAGGTGTTACATGATAACAACAAATTCTATAAATATAAGAGTTCCTAATTTCAAATCCCTACCTTTTTCCTATTATCTTAGACTGAATGTGTAATTTAACTTATTTCTTATGTCAAAATATTCATGGGAGTCTCTGGAATATTTTTGCTAGATTTTACTACCAAATATTTTAGAATTATATGACAATACAACCTCCAAATATCAACACTTTAATTATTCTTCTTATGGATCAACAATAATCACTAGAAAAAAGTCCTCATTGAGGACTTTTTTATGTTTTCAAGGTGGGTGGGAGCTTATTTGATATGCAGAAAAATAAAATGTGGGGAACTCTTCTCAGCAATTACGTTGAATTCTTCAGAAAAAAAAAAATTATTCAATGAAAACGTCACAACGAAACTGTCTCATAAAAAACAGTCGCAATAGATTCAAAAGTCAACCTACCCTCTAATAACCATTGTATATAAATTCAAGATACTTTTATCTCCACATCGAATAGGGAGACGGTCACAATATCATTGGATGTAGAGAGAGAAGTACCTTAAATTTACGATGGCTATTAAGGCATACAAATGATTAAATATACATTCAAAATGGTTATATTATACTATAGATATTGAAACTAATGAGAGATATATATACAAATCGAAATAAGAGTTAAGCTTAGATAATTGTAAAATTAAGGCTCAAACTTCAAAAACCTAGAGAAAAGCTCATGGTAATTTACTAGATAAGTTTGCGATGAGAGCCTCTACAAGTATGTTTTTTTACTAAGTAGTATGTTTAGGCTCACGAAACTCTAATTTTCTTCTTAAGATGATCGTTGATTGATTGACGAGTGGGAGAGCAATTAAAAGTTGCGCAAGCTTTTGTGTATTTTGAACTTTTTATTATGTTTGAATTTGTATCCGGTTTCCTAGTCCCCATTTTGTAATAAACTCTAAACAACACAAAATTGTAATTGATTTTGATACTTTTGTCCTTTTTTTTTTTTTTTCACGGTCTGAGATTCAAACTTCAAAATTCAAGTCGAGATACTACATATATGAAAGTAATACACATCCCTAGAAAATAAAATAGGTCCCAACAGAGTCATACTTTTTACCGACCACAAGAGTATGGTTGTTAAGAAAATGCCTTATACCAAAGGAGGTAGTGTCTGTTAGTGCCTGTCACTTGTTAGGAAAAAGACCTCATACCAATGGAGGTAGTGTCTGTCACTTATATACTCTCAAATAGAGTATACTATAGAAGAGTCCCTGAGGCCTCCTTCTTTGGAACTCTCGTACAACCTCCCTTAATTGAGGCTCGAATCATTCTCTAAATCACCTTCAAAGTACACCATAATACCATAGATCACCTGAGGCATCATTAGTTGAATCAATCGAACAACCTCCCCTTAATTAAGTCTCGATTCTTTTTCTGAAGCCTTTGATCAACACCTAACTTCTTTATTTGACATGGAAAAGTCAAGCTAAAAGGCATGGCTTATAATACCATGTTAAGAACAACGAATCTCAATATTGATATGATATTATCCACTTTGAGCATAAGCTCTTATGGCTTTACATTTGGTTTCCTCAAAATGCCTCATACCAATAAAAATAGTGTCCTTTAACTTATATACCCATGTTCTTACCCTTAATTAGCCAACATGGGACTCGGACAATTCTTAATATAAGTGACTTACTAGATATTCTTGATAACTCATGATTATTTATGTGGAGTCTTTGAAATCCTAACCAAGTATGTTTACTTACTATCGGCTCGGTAGGATGACCTGCCTTATTATGACGACATGTGCCCAGTGGTCCTTGCACGTGTCATTTATGCTTTATATTATATGATGATGATGTGACTGGTGTATGATGATGGGACTATGTTATAAGAAGGTTGTTACGTGATGATGTTATATCATGACATTATATGATTATGCATGATGATGATGTGTAGGAAATTTCTGAAGTGCCCAATTGCAATCTATCTTGAGACGTGAAATTCAATTGCAATATCAGTTAATTGTCCAGAAACGAGAATTAAAGGAAATTCATATCAGCTCGATTCTCAAGATTATTCGTTCCTTGATTCTGGGCGTTAAGATAGAGTTAATTGCACAATGAGGTTGGAAGAAACTTCATCCGTTAGAGGCACATAAAAGAGCTCTCAAACTATTTATTGGCATAAAAAATCGTGTAGCGCCTCCCCAGATTTGGAATTGAGATTTGACAACTAATTACCCCGACATTTCCCTATGATATGATCATGTTACCTACTTCTTACTTTTAAGAGCTAAGACTATCCCGACAAACCTATACTGATCTTTTTAGAATCATTTATCTTTACTCATCTTTCCTAATAAATTCACAGTAGGTCATCGAACATAAAGTTGCTTCGAGTAAAACATACTTAATTTGAAGTTCTTATGATTGAGCCACCATAAAAGAAGACCCTGGTTGGTATCTTAATGGTATAGATAGTAACTTTTAATTGTTTGAAGTCTTTCTTAACCATCCTAAACTCAAAATTACTCTTATTAGAATGTGGTCTCAATTCATAAAAATAATGAGATACAAATTAAAATTAAGGAAGCAAGTATTTTAGTTTTGGAGAAGTCTAAAATGTGGTTACTATAAATCCTTTGATATCCTTAATTTTACCTTCCATGCATAAAAAGTTTCCTATTTACGCATTTGCTAAAAAGAAATTGTTAATGAAATGCTGATATTTTTTTTAAACTACATTTCAATGTGATTACTTTGAAGAGATGTACATGAAAATTTATTGAACAAATGCATTGAATTCGAAGGAAAGATCAATTTATAATTTTATTGATAATTTCATATTTTTGCAAAGAAATGAATTAAAGTTGAAACTCAAATTAAGGGGCACAACAACAAATTATGTTTGTTGGGTTGGAATGCATATTCCATGTTTAAATCCTTTTCTAGAGCATAACTGCATGCATTTATCGTTTTCAGCATCGCTATTGTTTGGACAAACTTCATTACAAGTTAATGGAAGTGAAGTTCCCTTCTTTACCTCTCTATCTGCATCAATAGAATTAAATAAAAAGTTACGGCCTCATAAAATTGAAAGAGAGAAAGAGAGGGAGTAGGAGAGCAATTAGGGATAATAGAGAGGGTATTGTAGCGACAAAAATGAAGAGAAACTTATGCATCTTCATCCTTAACTTCAAAAACTATATGTTTTTTCTTCAACGGTGTGATTTTAGCTTTTGAAAATAGCTCTTGTAATATATATATATATATATATATATATATATAAATAAACAAATAAATAAATAAGAAAGATTACCTTTCTTAAAAAAAAAAAACAACCTTTCTCCATTTCTCTTTGCTAACCTCTTTGTCCCTTTCTCCAATTATCTCTCCTCAACTACGCTATAATATTATAGTTGTTGCAAAAAGAAAAAGAAAAACAAAAAATGTTAGATTTGAGAAAAAAAAGAAGATGGCTATTCACGTTAAAAAATAATCTTAAATTTGTTAAGGTATATATTAAATCTTTCTCTCTTTTATACTAATTTTATTGTTATGACATCACATCCAATCATAAAATTATATCTTCGATTTTTCCTAAATTGGTGCAATTATTTATTTTCAGTTACAAATTAAATGCTAACAATTTTCGTAGACAACGAATCCATTAAAAATTGTATAAAATCTGTGAAAATAATTAAATTGTTTAACTTTATCTTCATCTACTTCTACTCCATTTTACCAACTATAAAGCTAAGAAAGTTAACTTTTTCCACAAAAACTACCCTTATTAAAATTAGCATAAAGTTTCTCTTTCCTAGCATAATTAAAACTTGCTCCACATGCTCATGCAAAGACTTTGAATAAATTAAAATATCATCAAAATATACAACCACATGCTTTCCTAAATATTCTTTTAAAACATGATTCATTAAGCGCATAAAATGTACTAGGAGCATTAGTTAACCCAAAAGGCAAGCCATTCATACAATCCAAACTCAGTTTTGAAAGTTGTTTCCCATTCATCATTCATCTCCTATATGCCTTCTAATTTAATGATATCCAAATTTCAAATCAATCTTTGTAAATAGACATGAACCGTGCAATTCATCAAGCATATCGTCTAGCCTAGGAATAGGATGTCGATACTTTACCGTGATTTTGTTGATGGCTCTACAATCCACGCACATACACCACGTTCCATCTTTCTTTGGCATCAATAAGTTTGGTATAGAACATGGACTCAAACACTTTCGTATATAGCCCTTCTTCACGAGCTCAGTTGGGTTGGCTCTATAAGCTGGCTTATTAGAAATGACTGCCCCCGGAATGAAATCTATTTTATGTTCAATATCTCTAATGGGAGAGAGTCCTTTAGGTACTTCATCTTGGAACACGTCCTCAAATTCTTGTAAAAGAGATTGAAGCATACTAGGAAAAGAAAAATTGTTATCGTTAGAGACCAAACATCCTTCGTTGTACATAAGTATAAAGATGGTTTTTTGTGAAAACATTACCCTTCTAACCTCTCCAACTCTAGCAAAAAAACTCACTTTGTTGAACTCTTTCTTTTTTTCAATTTCATTATTCTTTTCACCATTTTTTTCCTCTCAATTCTTCTTCCTTGAACTCTTTTTCTTTTTTTTTTTCTCAAAGAGAGATTGATCAACAAATACATCTACAAAATTCAAAGGTACCATAGTGGTTTTTCTACCATATTTTATAAAAGAATACCTATTCAAATAACCATCATACATGATCTTTCTATCAAATTGCCAAGGTCGGCCAAGAAATATGTCTCCAACAATCATTGGTAGCACATCACAAACAACTTCATCTTTATATTTTCCCAAACTAAAAGATATTAAAACTTGAGAAATTACCTTCACTGTTCCACTCTCATTGAGCCATTGAAGCTTGTAAGGTTTAAGATGGTATTGGGTTGGAATTTGCAACCTTTTTATCAGCATGGTACTTACTACATTCGTGCAACTTCAACTATCAATAACAAGACTACAAGAAGTGCATTTGACTAAATACCTTGGGTGAAATAGGTTGTTTCTTTGATCATCAACATCATTCTTCGTAGCATGAGTTTTAAGAAGTCTTCTTGTAACAAGTGCCAAATTACTCGCTTCTTCCAATTCCTCCACATTCTCCTTGATTTCTTCTTCTACTAGCTCATCTTGGTCACTTTCCTCATTATCTGTGACTAACTTGTCCATTCTTGATGATCATGGCTCTCTTGTTAGGACAATCACGGCTAATATGGCCAATTCCTTGACATTTCCAACATTTGACGTCTCTATTTCTTTCTCTAACCTCCTTATATTCCTCCACTTTCTCTTTACCCTTGGATGTCTCAGCTTTGTTATTTTTTTCAATCTCATACTTGCATCTAACCTTGAAATCTATCCTTTCAATATTTACATTTTTTTTTTTTTTTTTTGAAAGTAATAGACTTAAAAATAGCAAACCTCTTGGAGTTCTCCTTCTCCCAAGCTAGTTGCCTTTTGATTTTGACAGCAAGTTGTAACAATTCCTACATATCAAAATACGCTTGTCTATCCACTTGATGAGCAAGTTTTCAGTTCATCCCACAAAGGAATCTAGCCTCAATCAATGCATCAATGCCTGCTTTATTCATAAGGGCCTCCATTTCTTTGTAATATTCTTCAACACTTTTGGATCCCTGTTGCAGAATCTAGAGTTTTTGCTTGAGTACTCGAGAATAATGCTTACGAATGTACCTTTTTCTCATTAATGTCTTCAATTCCTCTCACGTTTCAATTGGTTATTCATAATTTCTCATCCACTCTAATTTCAAAGAAGTCCACCATATAATTGCATAATCACAAAATTCAGCCACAACAACCTTCAATTTTCTTTCTTCACTGAAATTTTTGCAATCGAAAACATGCTTAATATTGTTCTCATATTGAAAATACGCCTCTGGATCAGATCTCCCATAGAAAGTTGAAATTTTAAGCTTTACCCCCCAACTCCTCTTTCTTTTCCTCTCTCATATTGGTACTCCCTCTCCATTCTTTTTTTGTGCTAAAATTTCTCTACCCCTTCTTCGGACTCTTCCTCTCCCGCCACCGACATCTCTCCCTCCCCTAGGACTATGTCCCGCTAAAAGGGTGACATTGTCATCTTCTTCATTTTCAACTCCTTCATTCAAGAGTACTTCCCTTCCTTGAAGATTACCTAAGGCTATTTCAATTCACTCCATCCGGTTTGTCGATGTACTAATAACTTGATTCAAACTAGTAATGGTTCCGACATGTGCTTCTCTCCACCTAGCTTCATTGATCTCCCGTCAATTTCCTCCATCTTGATTAATGATTGCACAAACAATAGTTAAATATGTTTAGGACCTCAGACACACAACTCACTAATTTTACACTCAGGGACACTCGTGTTTATTACACACAAAGGTAGGCTATTTGGGAGAGTGACTAAATTATTATCAAGGTAATCTAATATATGTGTTTATTACACACAAAGGTAGGCTATTTGGGAGAGTGACTAAATTATTATCAAGGTAATCTAATATATGGATACATCAATTATGATAGCAGCAAGCTATTCAAGGAAATCAAGACAAGTTAATTATGAAATAACACCAAAATAAAAACAAGAAATAAACAAACAAATAAGGGCACAAAGATATTCTTGGATGGAATTGCACTCAAGAAAAAGAATTTCAAAGAGAATGGTTGGGAAGATTTGAGAATAATCTAATTTTCTTTTTTATAGAATTCTAAAAAATTTAGAAGTTGTAACGACCCGGAATTTTCTACTTAATTTAAGGTCGCTACTGTATACATATCATAAACATGATTGCGGAAATACTTCATTTGAACTTTCATAAAATATAACCTTCAGCTTAAAACACTGTCATGGACTTATGTGTTTTGAAAACACTTTTAAAAACGACACAACAAAAGACTAAATAAAATAAATAAACGTTAAAAAAAATCCTATTCTAGCCTAAGTCTAAGAAAATAATACGACTACCCTATGCATGTGTCATGGTCTCGATTTGCGATTTCGTCGTCAGCCGTACAAGAATGCCTTGCCTTAACCTCAAATAGAGGTAGGACGTGGCTTGAGTATTTTTAAGAAATACTCTGTAAGTGACCCCACTATTGGGGGCTAAATGCAAGAACATGCAAATGCAATGACGGGACCTATCATATCAGTCTATTTTTCCTACGACACTATTCTAATGGGAAGCTTGAATGTGTACCATATACTCTACACACAGCCCATACGTGCGAATAATGGCTCACCAGACAGTTCGTACACCACTGGATCTCTTTTCTTATCGGGCGAGCCTTCTTTGGTAGCTCAACATTTATCGGACACCATTTAGAATTAGTAACCGTCACGGCAGCAATATGTAAAACATAACGATACTTCGCCTGCCTAATGAATGTACGCGTCCGTACCCTCGTGATGGAATAGGGGTATCCCCCAATGCATGAGCACACATAATGCATGAGGTCCCAACATTTTTTCATTTTCATTATCATTTAATACAACCCCGCTAGCGTTTTATACATATCATATCCTTTTTCATATCATTTCACATATCGTTCATCATTCATATCATATCATTTCTCATTCTTCAGGCTCACATCATACATAATTCTAACGGTGTTATATTTTATGGCATTTATTGTGATTTCATGTCATTCATATTATGCTTTATACACACAATTTAGGAGACATAACATAACGTCTCATGCTTTTAACATAACATTTCATCATATACATATCATACCATAACATATTGCATCACAATATATCATATAATAAACGTGTCAATTTATCACATATCTCGTACCATAACATATTTCATATCATATGACAATATATATATATATATATATATATTTGTCATTCACATGTCGTATCATAATCATATCACATCGTAAACACTTCGTGGTCATATCGTTCCCTAACTTATCATAGTCTTAACGTTCTTATACCTATCACAGTCGTATCGTTACATGAACATACCTTAGTCATATCATCTAAGAAACATATCATAACGCTATCTTTCTATCAATCTATCACAAACTTAGCCCTTTCTACCCATAACCTAACCGTATTCTTTTATCAAACTCTCATATCTAGCTCACTTCGATATGTAACCTAACCTTAACGTTTCATGAACGTATCTTACTCCTATCGTTACATTTTGTTATGTGCATCATTCTCGTATCCTATCTCAAACATATCATTGAGCACATTGTACCGTGATTATTTTTATACAATTCACATATTATTACATATACATAACATATCATAAAGACCGTTAATTATTTCTTTTTTTGTTTTAGTTTTTTCAAGATCTAAATATGATCTTTAAAAAGAAAATGAGAACAAGGTCAAAAGATGATGAACAATGATGGCAATGACAAGAAAATAAATGGACAGATTTGAAGAAAATAAAAATAATAGCATAAACGAATAAACGAAAGATAAAATCAATTCTAGAGTAGGCCACATAGATACAACCTAGGCTCTGATACCAAATTGATAAGACAACTCTAATCCTCAGGTCAACAATCCAAGCTTTTATTGAAGCAAGAACCCTTGAATCAAAGAAATTAACAGATCTTTATACAAAATCCGGCGATCGAAGATATAGAAGCAAGATTTAGAACCTTGTTCTAAATTGAGTCACTCCACAATTGAACTTGATCAAGGCTTGGTTGAATGGCTCGGATGCAATCTACCATAAGAATTGCTTGAAACTTAGAATGGCAAAGATGATGCTCGGATTTCTAAGGGAACGTCTCAACTATTTCATTCATCACAAATCTGATTTTTATATAATAATTTGTGGGTATTTATAGTCTCTCCACAAAAGACGTTTGTGACCATGATTTTGATGGTATTGTTATAACACATGCGGAAGCAATTCGGATCTTAGGCACTCTAAGTACATCAATTAGAACCCATTGGATGAATCTAGCCGTATAACCCATTGGAGCCATTGCCGCGATGTTTGGGATAGAAAAGTGCAAGTCACATTCGGGTCATTGTCTGGCTAAGTGGATCGAAGTTGAATAGGCATGCGCGAGTTGGAGTTTAGTCGAGGCACGGATAATTTGGTGGTAGGGTTCTAGGTTGTGGGTCGAGTGGTGACGAGCTGGTAGACACGCGACGTAGATTGGGAAGCTTCCATTTTTTTAGATTTTTTCGTGGGTTTCGATGGCATTGGGTGGCTATTCATTTTCGGTGTTGGAGGGAGCTTGCTACTTTTTAGATTTTCTCTATTTTAAAATATTTTTTTGTTTACTTTGTTCATAAATTATAGTGCGGGCTTAGGTTCATTTAGGGTAGGTAGAAATTCTTGCCTTATGTTTTTGTAGCTTATTTAAGATTTAAACTTTTGTTATCGTGCATTTTGAAGTTAAAAAAAAAAATAATACGTGTTCAACCCAACCAGTAATTTCAAGAATATTGGTGGGATTAAACTATGTTCATGTTGCTAGTTATGTGATCGAAGTGTGATTTGGAGCTTATTATTTGGTTATTTTGAACCAGAACCGTAGCCCAAACCTAAAATAAGCTTCAATTTAGATTTAACACTTAGAAAGCAATATAGATATTGTAAATATGCTTCAAACACCTTAAAAGGGATACCTAAAAATTAAAAAAAATTAAAAAAAAATTACTCAAAGTTTCATTTACATCTTATTTCAACCACCCTAAAAAAATTATAACTCAATTCAAGGGTTTTGATTCAATAGAAAAGGTTCGACGATAATATTACCTATGAAATGTCATCGAGAATGCTTGATTAAGACCAAGTAACAATGTTAGAAATCACGAACCTCCATAATAATATGATATTGCTTGTTATTTCTTAAAGGCATCATACCAAACAAATGGAGTGTGAATAAAACTTTTTAGTGGTATTTTTGATCGAAGAGTTCATTATTATTATGGAGAACACATATGGTATTCTTCTAAGTGTTATCTATTTTATTACATTGATTCAAAACCTCCGATCTTGTGGTTAAAAGCCACACGCTCTAACCAACTGAGCTATTCCGGCTAATCATTTGTAATAACTCAAGCCCACCACACCCTTATAAGAAATGTTTCATCCCCTCTCCAACACATGTGGGATCTCACAATCCACCCTCCTTGGGGGCCAGCGTTCTCGCTGACACGCCGCTCGGTGACTAACTCTTATAGCATTTGTAATAGCCCAAACCCACTGCTAGCAAATATTGTCCGCTTTTGCCCATTTTGTATCGTCGTCAGCCTTATAATTCTAAAGCGAATCTACTAGGGAGATGTTTCCACACCCTTATAAGCAATGCTTCGTTCCCCTTTCCAGACGCTAAAAAATATTGTCCGTTTTTGCCCGTTACGTATCACCGTCTGAATCACAGTTTTAAAACATGCTACTACAGAGGTGCTTACAGACTCTTATAAGTATTCATCATTCCCCTCTCCAACCAATGCGAGATCAGAGGGCATGAGTTCAAATCCCACTTCTGACAACTCAAATAAACTTAAAATGAAAATACAATTGCGAATCATTGTTGAAATCAATTAAACTCACTAGAGATTTAAAATTGTCACGACATGATTTTCCAATCTTCTAAGAAAGTTAGTGTTCTTCAAGTTTACCCTTATGGCCAGAATCTCAAGGACACCCTGATTTTCTGTACCGCCTGGGTGCATAGCAAATGGCGAGTTGTGAGCCTCTGTCAATATCTCGTTCCTTAATTCCTGATAAAACCCTCCATCATCTTAGGATTTAGAGAAACTGTCCACTGGGCCCTCTATTAACTAACTCATAATATATATATATATATATATATTTTTTTTTTGGTCTTCTTGTTACATATTCTCCAGCTAATCTCGAGTGGCAAGTCATCTGATCTTTCAGGAGTCATATATGCCATATAGTTGGAATCAATAGGAGGTGGCCTCACCTATTGCAGCTTGAATCGATAGTAGGGAAAATGGTAAGAGCATAGCTAAATTACCTAATTTCTGGTATGCTAAGAAGAGTTAAACTGCGTGGCACCAATGGTCGGGAATAAGTTAGATAAGCTAAATAGGGCACAACTGAAATAACTCAATTTTAAAGACTTCAAAGCACAACTATAATAACTCAATTTTCAAGACTTCAAATCATGGTTCATGACACGTACTAACAAAGAAAAAATTGGAACGAGATTCGAAAACTAAGGACAACAACTCGTAACACATAGAACTGACGGCTCGGGACGACCCTTCTCTCTGACCTTATATCTCTCAAATGCTTAACTAACAATTAGCGATTACCCAAAAAGGAAAAGTAATATCTAGTTCAAATAAATAAGTAACCTACTTGTAGACGCTAATCAAATCCTTGATCGAGTGAGTTGCCACGGTTTTTCTCTAGGTTATAGAAAGTTCAAGTGTAGATTATATGTAACAACCCTAGTTTTCTAGGGACCTAGAGTCACTATAATATGCAGGACATAACTGCTTTATTCGAGTTTTTCTCTAGGTATAGAAAGTTCAGGTGTAGATTTTATGTAACGACCCTAGTTTTCTAGGGACCTAGAGTCATTACAATAGGCATGACGTAACTGCTTTATGCGGAAAGGAAATATTTTTTACATTATGCTTTTGTATCGAAACTACCCCTAAAAGGAACTCAACATTATTATTAAGGATGCTTGGTTAAGACTATGTAACAATGTTAGGAATCACGAACCTCCATAATTATATGACATTGTCCACTTTGGTTTGAGAGTTAAATTTTTCACATACTAAAATGGAATGATTCATTCCCATTGCTAAAAAGAGGGCTTGGACCTCCAACCTTGTGGTTAACAATCATACTCTCTATCCAACTGAACTATTCCAACAAATTATTTGTATACACCCAGATATTGTCTACTTTGGCTCGTTACGTATCGTCGTCAACCTCACGGTTTTAAATTGCATCTACTAGTGAGAGATTTTCACATCCTTATAAGAAATGTTTCATCCCCTCCTCAACCGGTGTGGGATCTCACAATCCACCCCATTGTGTGCCCAGTGTCACGGTCATGCTCGTTCAAGGCATGTTGCCCATGGGCGCATGCCCATGATAAGCCAAACCCTTTTATGTCTTTCCATGTTTTAGTGTTTTACTTTTGTATTTCTAGGGAGTATGACATTTCGGAAAAATCATGTCTAGGCCTGCCATACATGAAATGCCTCAGAATGTACTATAGGGGGATATGACTAGTTGTCAACTTCTCCCTACCCAAGGTTATATACTGTGAGCGGTTGTTGTTACTCTCTTGTTTCCTTATATAACGTCTCTTTCTAAAATCTCTCTTTGCCATCGTTTTTTAAAATCTTCTTCCAAAACCGAGGCCAGAGGCTCAAGCATACGTCGCTTGGCCGTAGGCCACGTAAGAATAAATTGGCTTAGCTCACTTGTCGTTGGAAAGTGAGTGCCGCACAATCGCAAGTCCGCTGCAAACAAGAGTGCGATTGTGAAAAGTGGTATCAGAGATTTGTTAGCTCCATGACATAGCAAAACACCGAAAACATGTCGACAACGAAATCACAAGCCGACCGGCTTACCCTAATAGAGGAGGAAATGTTGTTCCTAAAAGAAGTCCCTGACACCTACGCTTCCTTGAAGCACGGATGACGGAATTGAGTGAGAAATTCGTAGAAATCGACACAATGGGCAACCGCCTGGATGGGTTGCCAATCACAGAACTGATATTTTGAGTGTCCTCGCACGAAGAAAGAGTTGCTCCTACGAGAAGCTTAAGACCTACTGGTAGCCCTGAAAGCTCCGTCGCGCACAAGGAGGGACGTGGCGAAGAGTTCGACGTGCTACAAAATACTATAATGAGTTTGTTTAATGGATTAGCTGACAAGTTCAGAACGACGATCGATACCATCCAAGAAAAGATGGCCGACATGGACACCCGAATTGGAGTGACGATGAAACTCGTGGACAACGTCGCGACTGGACAAACTCATTCAGGATCCAATAAACTGAAGTTCCCAGACCCCAGACCCTTCAAAGGGAATCGGGATGCCAAAGAGTTGGAGAACTTCATCTTTGATGTCGAGCAGTACTTCAAAGCCACAACGGCTTGTACTGACGACATGAAAGTGACAGTAGCCTCAATGTATCTCATCGACGATGCGAAACTTTGGTGGCGTACAAAGGTGCAAGACATTGATAATGGACTATGCACCATCAACTCCTGGGAAGACCTCAAGAGAGAGTTGAGGGACCAATTCTTCCCCAAAAATGTAAAACATATAGCAATGGAGAAACTAATAGCCCTAAAGCAAACTGGAAGCATAAGGGATTATGTTAGACAGTTCTCGACCCTGATGCTAGATATCTGGGGCACGTTAGAGAAAGACAAAGTATTTTTCTTCATAAATGGGTTACAACCGTGGGCCAAAACAAAGATACACGAGAAAAAGGTTCAGAACCTAGCCACCGCAATCGCCAGTGCCGAGAGACTTCTAGATTTTGGGAATGAATCGAGTTTCCAAAGAAAAATAACACAGACCCCAAACACTGGGGGCAGAACATATAAACCGCCACGTTATCGGAGTGAAGGCCCCAATAGGCCGAATGGAAGTAACGACAGACCAAGTGGGTGGATAGATAGATCCCCTCAAAACAACCAAGCGGGGACATTTCGAGAACCTTACCCTCAGAAGAGTTACCCGACGGCACCTTTAGAATGCCTGATGTGTAAAGGCCCTCACAAACTGTCTTACTGTCCTCATCGAGCCTCTCTTAGTGCACTCCAAAACAACCCCCGAATGGGTGCTCTAAAATTCTTGTCTGCCCTCCAACGAAAAGTCGATCCAAAGGACATAATAGAGAAAGGGCTCAGGTTCGTAGATGTAACGATAAACTCCCAACCAAGCAGGAGCACCTTGATTGATTCAGGTGCGACCCACAACTTCATCGCTGACCAAGAAGCACAAAGATTGGGACTCACCGTAGAAAAGAACCCCGGAAAAATGAAAGTTGTCAACTCTGAGGCCTTGCCTATCGTGGGAGTCTCCAAAAGAGTCCCCTTCAAGTTAGGGGCCTGGACGGGAGAGATGGACCTTGTCGTGGTTCGCATGGACGACTTCGATGTGGTACTTGGGATGGACTTCATCTTTTAATACAAAGTTATCCCAATGCAACTAGCAAAATGCTTGGTGATCACCGGCCACAATCCCACAGTAATACCTGCAAGCATTAAGCAACCAGGTAGTCTTAGAATGATCTCGAACATGCAATTGAAGAGGGGACTCGCACGAGAGGAACCTACATTTATGGCCATACCCCTGATTGAAGAAATGACCACTGAGGAAGCTATTCCAAACGAAATCAAGAACGTACTGGATAGTTATGCTGACATAATGCCAGAGAGCTTACCGCAGACGTTACCACCCCATCGAGGCGTTGATCACGAAATTGAACTCCTCCCCACGGTTAAACCCCCAGTGAAAAATGCATACCGGATGGCTCCCCCCAAACTAGCTGAGTTGAGAAAACAACTAGACGAGTTGTTAGCGGCAGGGTTCATCCGCCCGACAAAGGAACCTTACGGAGCCCCCGTACTATTTCAGAAAGAGAAGGATGGGACGTTGCGTCTGTGCATAGATTATAGAGCCTTAAACAAGGTGACAGTACGCAATAAATACCCACTGTCGATAATATCCGACTTGTTTGACCAACTTTACGAAGCCAAATACTTCACGAAGTTGGACTTACGATCAGGGTACTACCAAGTACGTATCACAGAAGAGGACGAGCCCAAGATGACTTGTGTAACGAGATATGGGGCCTTTGAGTTCCTGGTAATGCCCTTTGGCTTGACAAACGCCCCAGCTACGTTTTGCACGTTGATGAACCAGGTTTTCAAAGAATACTTGGATCAGTTCATCGTAGTATACCTCGACGACATAGTTGTATACAGCAATACCCTAGAAGAACACAAGATGCACCTAAAGCTAGTGTTTGACAAGCTGCGGCAGAATCAGCTGTACGTCAAGAAAGAAAAATGTACCTTCGCACAAACATGCATCAACTTTCTAGGACATGTCATCAATTGCGGACAGATCGATACGGATAGCAATAAGATAAAAGCTATCCAAGAGTGGAGAATCCCTACTTCCGTATCCAATGTGCGATCCTTCCTAGGATTGGCAAACTACTATAGGCGGTTCGTCGAAGGATTTTCATGACGAGCCGCCCCATTAACAGAACTCTTGAAAAAAGACCACCCCTAGTCTTGGTCAAACGAATGTCAAATGGCCTTTGAAGATCTGAAAGCAACCATGACGAGGGGTCCTGTCCTCGGATTGGTAGATGTTACAAAGCCATTTGAAATGGAGACAGATGCTTCGGACTTTGCCCTAGGTGGTGTCCTTATTCAAGAAGGCCACCCCATCGCGTATGAAAGTCGAAAGCTCAACAATGCAGAGAGGAGGTACACTGTCTCCGAAAAAGAAATGCTAGCCGTGGTCCATTGCTTACGAGTCTGGAGACAGTACCTCTTGGGATCACAATTCGTAGTGAAGACCGATAACAGCGTCATTTGCAACTTCTTCGATCAGGCGAAATTGACGGCAAAACAAGCTCGGTGGCAAGAGTCGTTAGCTGAATTTGACTTCAAATTCGAACACAAGGTAGGAAAAAGTAACCAAGCAGCCGATGCACTGAGTCGGAAGGGCGAGTATGCAGCCCTGTGCATGCTAGCCCATATTCACTCAAGTAAGATCGATGGATCGATGAACGACATCATCAAGGAACATCTACATAAAGACCCATCAGCCAAAGCCGTCGTCGAACTAGCCAAAGCTGGGAAGACACGACAGTTTTGGGTCGAGGGAAACCTTCTAGTGACAAAGGGAAATAGATTATACGTTCCAAGAACTGGAGAACTGAGGAAGAAGCTCATTCAGGAATGCCACGATACTTTGTGGGCCGGACATTCCGGGTGGCAAAGAATATATGCCGTAATAAAAAAGGGGTACTTCTGGCCAAATATGCGAGACGACATCATGCAGTACACCAAGATGTGCCTCATCTGCCAACAGGACAAGGTCGAGAAAGCCAAGGTCTGAGGACTCTTGGAACCTCTACCCGTGCCAACTAGACCTTGTGAAAGTGTGTCTCTGGACTTCATAACACACCTCTCAAAAGTTGGAGAATATGACGCCATCTTGGCTATTGTCGACCGATTCTCGAAATACGCAACATTCGTTCCCACCCCCAAATTATGTTCGGCTGAACTAACAGCCCAACTATTTTTCAAACACATTGTAATGTTATGGGGCATTCCGTCGAGCATCATCCGCAATAGAGATGGTAGATTCATTGGCACAATCTGGACCGAGTTATTCGCCTTATTGGGAACGACTCTAAACATCTCCTCGAGCTATCATTCTCAAACCGATAGACAGACAGAACAGTTCAACTGCTTGCTCGAAGAATACTTACGTCACTTCGTCGCGCTCGTCAGAAGAACTGGATACAACTACTAGATGTCGCCCAATTCTGCTTCAATTGTCAAACGAGTTCGTCTACAGGAAAGAGTCCCTTCAAAATTGTAAGTGGACGACAACCGGCCTTGCCCCATATTATTGATCATCCTTATGCAGGATAGAACCCTCAAGCTCAAAACTTCACCAGCGAATGTAAGCAGACAACAGATATAGCTCGGGCATATTTAGAGAAAGCCTCCAAGTATATGAAGAAGTGGGCGGACAAGAAGCGTCTCCCCCTCCAATTTCGAGCAGGTGACCAAGTCCTTATCAAGTTGAGACCTGAACAGATCAGATGTCGCAGCCGAAAGGACTAGAGACTAGTTAAAAAATATGAAGGCCCGGTTGAAGTCCTTGACAAGATCGGGGTTACGTCATATAGAGTTGCGCTACCCACATGGATGAAAATCCACCCAGTAATTCATGTGAGAACCTTATAGCCCTATCACCCTGACCCAAACGACGACCAACGAAATGCAATCACTAGACCGAGCATCGATCTGAAACAAAGAGACACTAGAGAGATAGAGAAGATCCTAGCCGACAGGGTTAGGAAGATTCGCGAATTCCTTGTCAAATGGAAGAATCTCCCAACAGAGGAAACCAGCTGGGAACAAGCAAAACCCTTTTATGTCTTTCCATGTTCTAGTGTTTTACTTTTGTATTTCTAGGGAGTATGATGTTTCAGAAAAATCATGTCTAGGCCTGCCAGACAGGAAATGCCTCAGAATGTACTATAGGGGGGATATGACTAGTTGTCAACTTCTCCCTACCCAAGGTTATATACTGTGAGCAGTTGTTGTTACTCTCTTGCTTGCTTATATAACGTCTCTTTCAAAAATCTCTCTTTCTAAAATCTCTCTTTGCCCTCGTTTTCTAAAACCTTCTTCTTCAACCGAGGCCAGAGTCTCGAGCATACGTCACTTGGCCGTAGGCGACGTAAGAACAAATTGGCTTAGCTCACTTGTCGTTGGAAAGTGAGTGCCGCACAATCGCAAGTCCGCTGTCATCAAGAGTGCGATTGTGACACCCAGCAACCTCGTTGACACACCGCCTGATGACTAGCTCTAATACAATTTGTAACAAACCAAGCTCACCGCTATTAGATATTATCTACTTTGGGAAATTACGTATCACCATCAGCTTCACGATTTTAAAATACGTCTACTAGGAAGAGGTATCCACAACCTTATAGGAAATGTTTTGTTTCCCTCTCCAATCGCTAGCACATATCGTCAGTTTTGGCTTGTTACGTACTGTCGTAAGTCTAAAAGTTTTAAAATGCGTCTATTAGGGAGGGGTTTCTACACCCTTATAAGGAAGACTTCATTCCCATCTGCAACCAATGTTAGATCTCTTAATAAATAGTAGGATGTCTTAGTGGTATGGGTTCAAATCCTTCTTTTGACAACTTTATATTATCTACTAGGATAAGTTTAAATCCAAGAATTGTTGACACAATTTAGTAAGAATACTCTTAAGAATAGTACTTGGAGTAGGCATACAAAACACACAAAGTTTAAATCCAAGAATGGTTGACACAATTTAGTAAGAGTATTCTTAAGAATAGTACTTGGAGTAGGCATACAAAACACACACAAGTATTAGTCTTTAGAGTGCTTCAACGCTCATTCTAAAAACCATTAGTATATATTTTAAGAGCATCAAATAGATCCGAGTGTTTACCAAAAAAAAATAATAATAAATAAATAAATAAATAAGAAGTTGTGTTCAAAGAAAGTATTAGATGATTTTTTTTTTTGTTAAATTTAAATCTGTATAAAATATTATATTAGAAACTAACCCCTTTTTTTAATTGTTGAGAATATTTAAAAAACTGAATCAATGATAAAAAATATAATATTTAAATAAGTCTCATATTCCAATTGATAAAATTAACCCTGGGTAGTGAAAATCAATATAAGTAAATAATATTGTTTCATCCGAAACAGCCACGGAAATTAAAAGTCTTCTAACCCTCATCTTTTTTCTTTCTTCTATTTTTCTTTTTGTGTTTTTCTAGTGGGTCTAGTCGACATTGGGTGGCTATCCATTTTCGGTGTTTGAGGGAGCTACTTCTTGGGTTTTCTCTCTCTTTAAATATTTTTTGTTCCATTTGTTCATAATTTATGTCCCTAACTTTTTTTTTTTTTCTTCGTTAAATATTTTGGGTAGGTAGAAATTCTTACTTTATGTTCTTTTTAGCTTATTTAAGATCTTAACTTTTGTTACCGTGCCTTTTGAAGTTAAAAAAATAATTTACGTGTACAACCAATAATTTCAAAAATATTTGTGAGATTAAAATATGATATTGATGTCAGTTATGTGATTGAAGTTTGATTTGAAACTTATTATTTGATTAAATTTTGCTAGAACCTGCCTAAACCTAATATAAGCTTCAATTTAGCGTTAACACTAATAAAGCAATATAGGTACCGTAAATATGCTTCAAAGACCTTAAGAATTTTCGGCTCAAAATTACATTTACATCCTTTTTCAACTACTCGAAGCTACCCCTAAATAGAACTACAAATTATAACACAATTCAAAGGTTTTGATTCAATAGAAATGATTTGACGATAATATTACCGACAGTGCTTGACGAAGACTAGGTAATAATGTCAAGAATAGCTACCCCTAAAAAGAACTAAAAATTATA
Source organism: Cucurbita ficifolia (assembly GCA_033971965.1). NCBI lineage: Eukaryota > Viridiplantae > Streptophyta > Magnoliopsida > Cucurbitales > Cucurbitaceae > Cucurbita > Cucurbita ficifolia. The sequence goes on from CM066981.1 coordinate 9,000,638, forward strand.
ACACAATCAAAGGGTTTTGATTAAGTAGAAATGGTTTGATGATAATATTACCGACAATGCTTGATTAAGACTAGGTAACAATGTCAAGGATCACGAACCTCCATAATAATATGATATTTTACACTTTGAACTTTGAGTGTAATACTCGGGAGAGATTTCTACACCCTTACAAGGAGTGCTTCATTTCCATTGCTAAAACAAAATAAAAGATGAACAAGGAGGTAGTATTCCCACTACCAACTGAATCCAATTTTAAGTTCAAGGGAACCTATACCGGGGGCCACCCAAAAATAGTGTCGATAATGAAAGCAAAAAAACTAGTACAACAAGGAGGGTGGGTCATATTTGCTTGTGCAACAGACGTAAAAGTGAAAGAAAAGACCATGGACAGAGTACCTATAGTAAAGAAAATGCCGAATGTCTTTTTGGAGGATTTACCAACAGTCTCTCCTACCCGAGCGGTAGATTTTAGGATAAAACTTGAACTAGGAACAAGAGACATTTGTAAAGCCCCGTACTGTACGGCACAAGCAGAATTAAAATAACTTAAGTTACAGTTATAAGACCTGTTGGATAAAGGTTTCATCTTCCCTAACATATCCTTCTACGGTGCGTCGATGCTATTTGGGACAAAGAAAGATGGCTCGATGCGCCTATATATTGATTGTGGGTCGTGAAATAAGAAAACAGCAAAGAATAAGTACCCACTCCCACACATCAAAGATTTGTTTGGTCAGCTCTGAGAGGCGACGATATTTTCAAAGGTAGATCTTCGATCCGGCTATCACCAGATTACAATCAAAGAAGGGGATGTACCGCAGACAGCCTTTCGAATAAGGTACGATGGCCTCAGAAATGCCCTAACTATGTTCATGGATTTAATGAATGTAGTCTTCAAGGAGTGTATAGACAAGTTTTTTATCGTGTTCATTTACAAAATTCTAGTATACTTGAGAATAGATCAAGCGAACCAAGAACACAATCGAAAAGTACTAACCATCTTGAGAGAGAATAATTTCTACACCAAATTCTCGAAATACGAATTTTAGCTATGGCAAGTCTCATTCTCTTGACACATGGTATCAAAAGATGGAATTTTAGTAGACTCCACCAAGATTGAAGTTGTCACTAGGTGGGATTGCCAAATTATAGTTATAGGGGTACGAAGCTTTCAGGGCTTAGCTCATACTACCGAATGTTTGTGCAAGACTTTGCACGAATAACCTCACAACTTACACAACTGATGAGGAAGGACGTAACATTTGAGTAGAATGATGCATAGAAGGCCAACTTCCAAGATTAAAAATAGAGGTTAATGTCAGCTCTAGTGCTCACAAACCAGAAAGATAAGAGGGATACGTGATATACAATGATATCTCCTATAAGAGACTAGGATGTATATTGATGCAACATGGTAAGGTTGTTGCGTATGCGTTCCGTTAATTGAAAGAGTATGAGAAGACTATCCTAAACATGACCTAGAATTGGCCGCAGTAGTGTTCGCATTAAAGATTTGGCGACGCTACCTGTATGGAGAAAAGGCCCAGATATACACCGTCCACAAGAGTCTAACATAATTCTTCACCAAGAAAGAACTAAACATGAGGCAACGAAGGTGGTTAGAGTTGGTGATGGATTACAATATAGGCATCTAGTACAACCTTTGAAAGGTTAACATGGTCGCAGATGTCCTGAGTCGTAAAACGACACACTCGTCGACCATCATTACTAGGGAGTCAAGAGTACAAGCAGTTTTCGACCGAGCTGACATAGTTGTAGTAATTGAGGGAGTTATAGCACAGATTTCTCAACTCACATTGTTGCCCAACTTCCGACAGAGGATTATCGACTCCCAACAAGAGGCCCTAACCTAAATAAGATATTGAGTCAGCTCACAATGGATCTAGTGGATAGTTTTTCCAAAAAATCAGATGGTGAAAGCTATGTCAAGGACGGCTGTGTCCGAGTGGTAGAGGTATTGAGAAACGAAAAATTAACTGAGGCACATCAAATCCCTATATACCAAGACTTTAATAAACATTTTTGGTGGCGAAGTATAAAAAATGATATAGTAGAATTCTTGAGTAAATGTCTGGTGTGCCAACAAGTAAAATTTCCTAGACAGAGGATGACAGGATTACTGGGAGTTAGCACTCGAAGCTACATTTAAGGAAATCTTCGTATAATAACAGCTTCAAGGCAACCATCGGTGATAAGGATCATGGTGTTCTAAATGTTCCAACTTGACCTATTACACGATTCAGGGCCAAGAAGATTCAACAAGCATTCATTCTTCATCTACAAAATTAGATACGCTCGGTTCAACCATCATTTCATGTGTTACAAGCTGATTTAATTGAATAAGGACCATTTGGAGCTTCAAAAGTAAATATTTTTACGCTTGAAGTAGCGGAGGTAGTTGCAAGCATCATTTCATGAGTTGTTAGAAAACTTTATTTTTTGTTTTTAATTTAATAATTCTTGTAATGGGTCAAAAGGGTGGAAGTTAATTGTCAATTTGACATCGTCCTTTGTGGAGATTTAAGGGGATCGGGATTAAATCATGGTCACTAACTTCTTTAGTGGGCAATTGAAGATTTGAAAGTTTCTTTCGTGGGGAGACTATAAATACCCACAAATTATTACGTAAAAAATCAAATTGTGAAGAAATGAAATTCAGATCTCAAATTGAGAATTTCACCCTTAGAAATCCGAGCATCATCTTTGCAATTTCAAAGTTTCATGTCATTCTTGTGATAGATTGCATATGAGTCATTCAATCAAGCCTTGATCAATTTCGATTGTGGAGTGACTTAATTTAGAACAAGGTTTCAAATCTTGATTGTAGATCTTTTATCTTAGGAGGTAATCTAATTCTAGCCTTATCTCTTGGTTGATATGAATTTTGTATAAGGAGGTGTTAATTTCTTTGATTCAAGGGTTCTTGCTTTAACAAAAGCTTGGATCGTTGGGCTGAGAATTAGGGTTGCCTTATCAATCAGGATGACACCATTTAATTTAAATTGAAAATGGTGTAGATCCAAGTTATGATTGGATGATATGGGCGATAGGGAGTTAGTGGGACCTGAGTTAGTTCGGGTCATTAATGAGGTTGTACAAGAAAATGAGGGTAAGGATGTGCACCGCTCAAAGTAGACAAAAGAGCTATGCAGATGTGAGGCATAAAAGCTTGGAATTCGAAGTATGGGATATGGTATTCTTGACAGTTGCTTCAATGACGGGTGTCTTTAGGTCTGGGCATAAGGGCAAGCTAAATTCTGACTTCATCGGACGCTTCGAAATTCTAAAAAAAATTGATCTGGTAGGTATAAGGGTGTCTTACCACTCTCACTCTCAAGCATCCATGATGAATTCTACATTTCCATGCTCAGGAAACATATGACAAACACTATTCACGTGCTAGACTACAAGCCACTTCAACTGGATGAAGTTATGAATAAGAATCTTGTCCCGTGAATTAAAAGCCTTATGCAACAGAAATGTAGTTTTTTTTCAAGTCTATTGGAAAGAGGTTTCCACACCCTTATAAGAAATGTTTCGTCCTATCTCCAACCGACGTGGACTTTCACAATCCACCCCCCTTGAGTGCCCAAAGACCTCGTTGACACACCACCCGATGATTAGCTCTGATACCATTTGTAATAACCCAAGCTCCTAGCAATTCTTATATGCTTTAACCCACTACGTATCACCCTCAGCCTCACGGTTTCAAAACGCGTCTACTATGGAGAGGTTTCCAACCCTATGAGGAATGCTTTGTTCCTCTATCCAATTACTAGTAGATATTGTTTATTTTTGCCCATTACGTATCACAATCAGCCTAACAATTTTAAAATGCTCTACTGGGGAGTGGTATCCACACCCTTATAAAGAAGGCTTCATTCCCCTCTCCAACCAATGTGGGATCTCACAATAAGCATCAAGTGTCCACATAATTTTCAAAACTTCAATACAATAGGTAAAGTTGAAATACGTACAATCCAATAAAAGTTAGTGTTCTTCAAGTTTAATAACAAATGGAGAATGTGTTCGGAGTACAATTCCTGAAATCCAATAAAAGTTAGTGTTTAAGTTTAATAATAAATAGAGAGTGTGGTCAGAGTACAATCCAATAAAAGTTAGTATTGTTCAAGTTAAATAACAAATGAAGAATGTGTTACGAGTACAATTCAATTAAAAAATTCAAAATTCAAAATAAATAGATGTATATCGACCAATAGTAAAAAAGAAACGTAAAAATTCAAAATAAACAGATGACTTAACAACAACTAAAAAAGAAACGTAAAAATTCAAAATAAACAGATGACTTAACCCGACGACCCCTCTTAGACTGCACAGTTCTCGAGCAACGATTCTTATTTCAATGAATAGTCAACAAACAAGGAAAAAAAGAATGTAGAATTTCAAAATAAATTAAAAAATTATAGACGCCTTGGGACCACCCCCTCTATGACGAGCAACACTTTTTACCTTAACCAATAATAAAAAAACAACTAAAAAAGAAATGTAGAATTTCAAACAATTCTGGAGGAGCTCTTTTTACCTTGACCAATATTCAACAAACAACTAAAAAAGGAATGTAAAAATTCAAAATAAATTAAAAAAAACAGTTCATTGGACGTCTTGCGATGACTCCCTCTATGACTACACAGTTCTTGAGCAGCGCTTCTTACCTCAACCTAGTCAACAAGCTACGAAAAAAGAAATGTAAAAATTCAAAATATACAGACGGTTGGATGCAAACAAACGATTGGACGTTGTTACAACCTTCCAATTAACCATACGTTACTATAAGGTTTATTTTCAAGATTATAAATAGTCATTAATGTTCTTACTTTAAGATAAATTTTTTTGATATTATAATCAAAGTCGTATATTATACTTCTTAAGCCATGATTTTGTTCCTTTGTATTTCCTGTGTTTAGATTTGCATGCTACAATCATTCAAGTAGTCTTGATCAATCTATCTTGTAACGACTGAAAAAAAAAAAAAAAAAAAAAAAGTCAGAAAACGACACGTAGTCGTATAGGTGTGCCTTGCCTTTACCTGAAATTGAAGGAGCACACGACTTGATTATTTTAAGTACTAGCTCATGCGGTTGTTTGAGCATCTTGAATCAATGGTCTGATAATTCTCATAATTAGTGTAGTCTACCATGATCGTCATGAGCACTAATTCATCTTCTTCTAAGGCACATAGTACCTATATATCCCTTTGTCCTCCATCTTCTTTTTGGAGGTTGTCGCATTGCTTTCGCAAACTTTTTTTTTTAACCAACAAACCTTGGACTTGATGCCCATTCTTTCTGCCGTTGTACCAAATACCTTCAATTTTCTTCCTTTGAGAACTCTTGTTGTCAGTTTTCTGAGCTTATGAGGGCGTTGCACGGTTTCTTGTTGACTTTTTCCTTTGTTAGCATTTCTTCATCTAACTTTGGTGGACAAATTATTTTTGCTCAAACTTTCACTTGTGTTGTTCTTCGCCCTTCAACGTGATGCCCCTCATTTTTATAGCTATGGCTTGTTTGCTAGTTAGCGAATCTTTAGTCGGCCATGCTTAAAGAACAAATAACGAAGCTTCTATACGTTAGTTGTAATCCGTGGATGATGATCCTCTAGATTCAAATTCTCAAATAACAGTCCTCCAAATCTAGTTCAGTAATATCCTAACAAATCAACTTGACCCTGTGGAAGTACAAAGTACTAACTTCTCAAATAACGGCCTCCAAATGAGACGGATCCACCATGCAGAGTAGTCGATCTACCACTGAGTAACATCACCCTAACTAGCGTCTCGCCTAGCTCAATGGTACCACACTGGAGTAGAAAGGGAAGTTGAGAATCCTCGAACGTCATACCGGTTACTGTCAGCTAAGGAGTTTTTTTCCCTTCATCTCAGAGTTCTAGAGTTGTCCTCTAAGTCTCAAGGGTAGTTAGATTATTGAGTTAGGGGTCTTGGCTTCCAGATTTATTCTTAATGGTCTCCTATCTAAACCCAACTCAATCCCTACAAGTGTATACCCTAGGCATAACTCAACACTACTACTTATCATTCACATCATAAGATCACACAATAATTCAACATGAGTTTATATATGATTAACTATGCATGCAGTCACACAAGCTCAACGGGGTGATAACATCCATCATCACCCGGTGTACAGATACACAAATACCCTCGTCCGCCACATCGCATGAACAAATATAAGTAGCAAGACAATCCAAAATGCATACAAAATCTAAGTAAGAAATCCCACTAGGGTAGCAAGTCAAACAAATATATAATTTGTTGGGATTTATGCCCTAAAACCGGGTAATTAATTATTTAGTTTTTAACAATAATTTTTATCATTTTATTTGTAATTTAATTGTTATCCATTGTAGGAAAATCCAAGGTTATTAATGTAATCTTGAATAGTATGTGGTTGACATACAACATGATCGTGTTCAAGTAATAACCTAAAGAGTCTATAGTATATGGATAAGGTTGGGTGCCTTATCTTGGTAACACTATTGATACAGCCCAGTTTGTAATCGTTACAAATTATTTGATCCAAATCGTTCATGTGGAGATATGCAAGTGGGGGTGTCTTATACAATGAGTTTGTATAAGACTAGACCAATAAATATTTAATCTCTCTTTATAAATCCGTTAATTGAGAAGATTAATATTTCACATGATGATCATATGTGACTCGATCTTAATCCTGAGTGAGTTATGAACTCCTGCCTGTGAGGGCTTGTCCTTTAATTTACATGGGTGAGAATGGTTCTGTTAGTCGATTCAATATGCCTACCATTTTTTTGGACTTGACCAAATAGGGAGTTGGGAACATAATATCATGAGATGGAATTCACTCATTTCCATATAAGGAAAGTAGATGAGTTGTTCTCTTAAGTACTGTTTTTGGGACTTGAACAATGGGGCCCCACCCTCTCATTGGCCCGAGAGGGACTTTGTTTATGATTGGATCATAAACAAATTGTTCATTAGAGAATCAGTGGTACTTAAGGTGAAAAATGTAATTACAGGGGTAAAACGGACTTTTGACCCAACTGTAATCATGAACAACTCGTGAAGGATCGACTTGCTTGTAATGATTTTATCAATGGACATAACTTGTCATACAGTCATAAGAGTGCAACTCTAGGTCTATAGTGGAGTGGCCTATAGTTCATAAACGGAAATTGATTAATTAAATAGTTTAATTAATTAATTTTATATCATTGTAGCTTATAATCGGTAGGTCCATAAGGTCCCCTTGAAGTAACGATAAAAGGTTCAATTTATTTGAAAGAAAATTTGAAGTGTTCAAATTGATATTTAATATATTAGATATATTAAATATAAAGGAGAAAATAAATTTAATTTGAAATGTCAAATTAATATTTAATATATTAAATATATTAAATAAATAGAGAAAATATATTTAATTTGAAGTGTTCAAATTAATATTTAATATATTAAATATGTTAAATATAAATAGACAAAATTATATTAATTGGAAATATTCAAATTAATATTTAATATATTAGATATATTAAAAAATGAAAAATATATTTATTCTATTTGATACAATTAAATATTAAATCAATTAATGTATTTTGATACATGAAACAAAATTTTTTTGAAATTTGAATGAGATTCAAATTAATTAAATATATATTAGGATATCTTATAATATTTAAATATGATTTATATAAGGTATTATATCCTAATATATTAAATATGCAAATATATTTTTTAGCAAAGATTCTCCAAGAGTACCTCTAAGTAGGACCTTCGGGTTGAGCCAAAGAAACATCAATCTCTCCCACTTTCTCTAGAGAATAAAATTACATCTAGAGAATTCTCGAAACTCTTCCTTCTTCTCCAATTCCTTTGGGATTTTCTTTTAAGAGGCTCCCACAAGCCTTGGCCTTGTGTTCGAAACATAGCAAGCAAGATCTTGGGGAATGCGGAAGAACGTTTGCATGGTTGGATTACTTCATGAAGTCTTGCAAGTTAGGGTTTCTACAAAGGTAGAGTTCTTACTCTTCTATTTATTGCTTTTCTTTTAATTCATAATAAAATAAAAACGGTTCCCAATGCTTTGGATGAAGAGTTCATTCCCTTCATCATTAATTTTGTAAGTGCAGATTACTATTAGATCTAGTCACCTACAAGTAATTTCCTCAAGCATGCATGCAATACCAAGCGCACCCTACAAACGGATGAAAGTAGGTGGTCCATGCGCGAGCAGTGTCACGCTTCGAACCTCAGCAGATGTAGGCTTACCTTTCAAATTTTCTGGGCTTGACACATGGTGTGTAGGGATTGTCGATATGATTCGGGTTGGACCACGGGTCGCCAGATTGTTTCCTGGCGCGCGGGTCGATTTCCGACACGGTAGTTGGACACGTGTTAGTGCATGGCGTCGGATGCATCCCTTCATAGAGTGTTTGACATGTGTCCTCCTTGTTGCCGGACGCGTCTTCCCCCTTTCCGGCCACCGCGTGTTCGTCGCCAATAGCCTAAATTCATCAAATTTTCTAGATTCCAGTCAAATCGCATTTCAACCTATTTGTTTTGGATTAGAGTATCTTGCAATCTGTAACTCAAATTAACTCGATTCCTTTAAGAGAATTCAAGATCTCAAGTCCACCTATCCAAATGTATTATTCTTGTATTTTTTTGATACTCACGGAGCTTAATAAATGAGATCAAAAATGAGGAAAAACTCAGTTTCTTACCGAAGTTTGATGATTCTTGATTTCATTTTTCGACACGATTTTTTGCCGCATTTCCTCCGAGAACATGCAAGAATCCTCATTTAAGGTATTGTAACTTGATTATTAAGACCTAAATAATCAGAAACTACCAGATCTAGGGCGAAATCCTAAAACAAAAGAGATTGCGGACTGAACTCGTGTTCTTGCCCGGTTCTCTCCGAATGAACGATCCAAACGATGGGACCACTCCTCTTGATCCTCAGAGTAGATCTGGAGGAAGACCGTAGATCCAAAGAGTTACGGCGTTCGAATTTGGGCGTTGTTCCCTCATTCCTCTTATTCTCCTTCTTAAATACCCTAACTCATCCTTTCTCTTTCTCTCTCAATCTTTTTCTTTTTTTCTTTTTTTCTTTTGTTTTCCTTTCCTTGCAGGTCTTTGTGGACCCCTCAAGTTTGTGGGTGGAAAAATTACCTTTTTTCCCCTCGTTGACATTGACCCGAGTTTTCGATTAAATCACCATTTTGAAAAAAAAGTTCTAAGCTCTTTGGTGTGTCTCGAGCATTTTTTCCTTCTGCACCAATTTTAAGATCACGCTCTAGGACCTTCAATAAAATCTATAAACTCGTAAAGGTTAAGATGGCGCTTGTCATAAATAAATGCGAGTTTATACACGTTGATCTCGAGGTGTTACATGATAATCTCAAGTTCTATAAATGAAAGAGTTCCTAATTTTAAATCACTACCTTTTTCCTATTATGGTAGACTAAATTTATAATTTAACTTATTTCTTATGTAAAAATATTCCTGGGTCTCTTGAATATTTTTGCTAGATTTTACCAACAAATATTTTAGAATTATATGACAATACAACCTCCAAATATCAACACTTTAATTATTCTTCTTATGGATCAACAATAATCACTAGAAAAGTAAATTTAATTTCTTAAAAATTCTCAATATGAGGACTTTTTTTTTATGTTTTCAAGGTGGGTGGGAGCTTATTTGATATGTCAATACAAATTCTCGTTAATTTTAGAAAAATAAAATGGTGGAAACTCTTCTCCGCAATTACCTTGAATTCGTCAGAAAAAATAAAAAAAATTATTCAATGAAATCATTACAATGAAACTGTCTCATAGAAACCATCGCAATAGATTCAAAACTCAACCTACCCTCTAATACCCATTGTATATAAATTCAAGATACTTTTATCTCCACATATAATAGCGAGACGGTCACAATATTGTTGGATGTAGAGAGAGATGTACCTTAAATTTACGATGACTATTAAGGCATACAAATTATTAAATATACATTCAAAATGGTTATATTATACAATAGACATTGAAAATAATGAGATAGATATATATACAAATAGAAATAAGAGTTTTAGAAGCTTAGATAGTAGTAAAATTAAGGCTTGAACTTCTAAAACCTAGAGAAAAGCTCATAGTAATTTACTAGATAAGTTTGCGATGAGAGCCTCTACAAGTATGTTTTTTACTAAGTAGTATGTTTATTACTAAGTATGTTTAGGCTCAACAAATTCTAATTTTCTTTTTCAAATGATCGTTGATTGATGGACGAGTGGGAGAGAAATTAAAAGTTGGTCAATCTTTTGTGATTTTGAACTTTTTATTATGTTTGAATTTGTATCCCGTTTCCTAGTCCCAATTTTGTAATAAACTCTAAACAACACATAATTGTAATTGATTTTGATACTTTTGTACTTTTTTCTTCTTTGTCATTGTCTGAGATTCAAACCTCAAAATTAAAGTCGAGATACTACGTGTATGAAAGTAATACATATCCCTAGAAAATAAAATATTTCCTAACAGAGTCATACTTTTTACCGACCACAAGAGTATGCTTGTTAGGAAAATGCCTCGTACCAATGGAGGTAGTGCCTGTCACTTGTAAGGAAAAGGTCACATACCAATGGACGCAGTGTCTGTCACTTATATACTCTCAAACAGAGTACACTATAGAAGAGCCCTGAGGTCTCCTTCTTTGGAACTCTCGAACAACCTCCCTTAATTGAGGCTCGAATCTTTCTCTGAATCACCTTGAAAGTACACCATAACACCATAGAGCACCTGAGGCATCATTCGTTGAAACTCTTGAACAACCTCCCCTTAATTGATGCTCGATTCTTTTTCTGAAGACTTTGATCAACACCTAACTTCTTTATCTGACATGGAAAAGTCAAGATAAAAAGCATTGCTTATACTACCATGTTAGGAACAACGAATCTCAATATTGATATGATATTATCTACTTTGAGCATAAGCTCTTATGGCTTTACATTTGGTTTCCTCAAAATACCCCATACCAATGAAAATAGTGTCGTTCACTTATATACCCATGATCATCCCCTTAATTAACGAACATGGGACTCCAACAATTCTTAATAAAAGTGACTTACTAGATATTCTTAATACTCAACCTTTTTCCAAACCTTTATTTTATATGGACAAGAACATTTTTTATTTCTCATGATTCTTTATGTGGAGTCTCTGAAATTCTAACCAAGTAAGTGACCTTACTATCGGCTCGGTAGGAAGACTTGCCTTATTATGACGTCACGTGTCCAACGGTCCTTACACGTATCATTTATGCTTTATATTATATGATGATGTGACTATGTTATTTGATGATGCGCCTATGTTGAATGATGATGAGAGTATATTATAAGAATGATGTTATGCGATGAGGTTATATGATAACATTATATGACGACGACATGATGATGATGATGCATGATAACACGACAATGTAAGATGCATGATGATGACATGACTTAATATGATGTTATTCCATAGTAAGATGATGTGAATATATTAAATGACATGATACATTATGATGATGAGTTTTCGAAGAAATAATGATAATTGATGTTAATGACGAGTTAAGTATGAAAGCCAACGCATTCACGTTGCCCAATGTGATGTGTGAATAATGTATAGGGTTGAGTCCTAAGGATGATTTAAGGATGATTTAAGGATGAAAAACTATAAGGACCTCATGCCTTTTGTGTGTTTATATACATCGAGTTACTTCCCCATTTACGATGATGAGTACAAACGCGTACACTATGATGATGATCATCATCATGCTTCACATGACACTCGAGGGTTTGCTGACCTCCATTCGTCTGACCACGAACAATTAGCCCGACTATGATGGGTTAAGAGAGTGCGAAAGACTATCTTGTAGAAGACCAAAATGAACAGATCTAGATTAAACTATTGTTCCTACCTATTTTTTTTTATTTTACTCTAAATTTGACCCTAAATAGGTCTTAAGAGACTTAATAGCATTGATTGAATTCCATTAATGCCAAAAACACAAGACCTTCGTGTTTATAATTAATAAATCCCAAAAAAAAAAATACTCGGGTTTCACACACCATTTAAGAGATGGAGAATAAGAGAAGCTTTCGCATTTCGATTTGAAATGCATCATTATAAGGATGGGTTCAAGAGAGCGCGAAACGCCTGGAGATTCACGCTTGCAAGTGTGGGTCATGTGTGGGGGAGTACTACACATCCAATTTTGTCTGGACTGGAGGCCACCCGTATGATGGTTTTAACGTTAGATCTCTAATCATGAGTTGCATGTGGTAGCACTCCTGACCCCAATAGTACGGTCACTTACTGAGTATTTCTTAAAGTACTCAAGCCATGTGCTACTTCTATTTTAGGTAAAGGCAAGACACCACTGTATAGCCGAGTGCGATTTTCGGACTTTTTTATTTATTTTTTAATTCGTTACAACATAGCTTGGTCAAGAATACTTGAATGACTTTAACATGCAAATCTAAATATAAGAAATGTAAAGGAACAAACTCATTTGTTAAGAAGTATAATCTGCAACTTTCATTATAAACCTTATAGTAACCAATGGTTAATTAAAAGGTTGTAACTTTCATGGCCATAAATACCATAAACGCCACTATCTAATTGTAACGTATAATCATAAAGACAATTCTCTATAAAACTTAAAAAAAGAAAAAACAATAAAACCACCTTAAATCTAAATAACATATACGAGTTTTGTGATCCTTGGTACATTTTTTTTTTCCCATTTTAGATGATGTATAAATATACGAGGCCGTGTGACAAGATCATTTCATCTAGTTTTAATTTTCGCTCGTTTCTTTTTCTCCCATATTTTTAAATATCATGAAGGTTTTGAAAGATTAGGTATGCTTGATATATATATATATATATATTAATATGGACTTTAGTTTGTTGCGAAAAGTCGATGTCATGTATATATTTGTAGCCGATACAAATTATCGTCATGCTCACATTGTCTTACTCGTGATTTGAAATGAGAAGAAAAAGGCATGGGTGTAGTAAAAATTTTGCAATTTTCTCATTTTGGATTTTTTGAAATTTTTGTAAATCTATGTTAATTTGTCAAAATATTGGTGCTATAAACAAAGCAAAATTATGCAAGATTCTTAAACTTGTTCTTGTAATATGGATTCTTCTAATAGAGAGACTTGAAATTGTTGGCCATCGTTAATTCTTTGATCTTATGTAGAAAACATTTGATATTCACAATTGCAATCAATCTTAAGAATTTCAATTTATAGAACAATGCATTGAACTCGAAGGAAAGATAAGTTTATAATTTTATTGATAATTTCTTTTTTTTTTTTTTTTGCCAAGAAATGAATTAAAGTTTAAACAAAATTAAGGGGAACAACAACAAATTATTTTTGCTGAGGTTTGAATGCATACTCCATGTTTAAATCCTCTTCTAAAGCATAACTGTATGCATTTATCATTTGCAGCGTCGCTGTTGTTTGGACAAACTTCATTACAAATTAATGGAAGTGAAGTTCCCTTCTTCACCTATGTATCTGCATCAATCGAATTAAACAAAAAGTTAGGGCCTCATAAAATTCGAAGAGAGAAAGAGAGGGAGTAGGGGAGCAATTAGGGATAATAGAGAGGATACGAGAGCAAACTAAAAGCGAAAGCATGGCCATTGTACTGACATAAATCAAGAGAAACTTGTGCATCTTCATTCTTAACTTCAAAAACTATATGTTTAATTTTCTTTGACCGTGTGATTTTAGCTTTTCAAAATAGCTTCTGTAATAACTTAAAAAATATAGGTATATATATATATAAATAAATAAACAAATAAGAAAGATTACATTTCTTACAAAAATAACATTTCCCAACTTTTCTTTGTTAACCTCTCCGTCCCAATCTCCAATTTTCTATCCTCAACCAACTCTTTGTGCATAATATTACCGTTACAGTTATTGCAAAAACAAACAAAAAAATAAAAATAAAAAAGGTCAGATTTGAGAAAAAACCAAAATAGTGATTTACTTGAAGAAAAACCTCTTAAATTTGTTAAGGTATATATTACATCTTCCTTTTCTTTTATCCTAATCTCATTGTTAGAAGATCACATTCAATCATCCAATTATATCTTAGATTTTCTCTAAATTGTTGCAATTATTTAGTTTGAGTTACAAATTAAATGTAACGACCCGAAATTTTCTACTTAATTTAAGGTCGCTACTGTATACATATCATAAACATTGCATGCGGAAGAATTCATTTAAATTCCATAAAACATAACCTTTATCTTGAAAACACAGCCATGGACTTACGTATTTCAAAAACATCTTTAAAACGACACAACAAAAGAGTAAATAAAACAAATAAACATTTAAGTTAAAAACATCCTATTCTAGCCTAAGTCTAACAAAATAAATACCACTATCCTATGCATGTGCCATGGTCTCGAGTTGCGATGCCGTCGTCAGCCGTACAGGAATGTCTCGCCTTAACCTGAAAAATGTAGTAGCACATGGCTTGAGTATTTAAAGAAATACTCAGTAAGTGACCCCACTATTGGGGTTAAATGCAACAATTACATGCAATGAAATGATGGGACCTATCTTTCGTTTCGTTTCATTTTTCCTACAGTACTGTCCTAACGGGTAAACTTTGGACGTGTACCATATACTCTACACACAGCCCATACGTGTGAGTATGGGCTCACCAGCTAGTTCGCACACCGCTGAGCCACTTTCATTACCTGGTGGGCATACTCTGGGAGCCCCTTATGCCGGGACCCGTTAGAACTAGTAACCGTCACGGCAACGCTATGCAAAGCATAACGATCGTTGTCCTGCCATTGGATGTACGCATCCGTACCCTCGTGATGGAATAGTGGTATCCCCCAAATGCATGAACACACATAATGCATGAGGTCCCAATATTTCTACTTTTATCATTAATGAATATAACCCCGCTATCATCTTTCATTCGTATCATATCCTTTGTCATATCATTTCACATATCGTTCATCATTCATATCGGGGTTACATTTCATTTCATTTATCGTGATATCATGTCACTCATAACATACTGTATACATACAATTTAGAAAGCATAACAAAACACTCCATGCTTTTAACATGTCATTTCATAACGTGCAATTCATACAACAACTACCTCAATGGTCACACAAAACAGTTTAAACATAACACATCACATCACAATATATCGTACAATTCACATATTATAACATAACATAAACATAATATAGTCATACCGATTCACAGATAATTCACACATATCAGAACATATGACACGTGCAGAACCACAGGCATGTGTCAACATCAAATATAACCATGCCGATAGTAAGGCCACTTACTTGATTAGCTTAGGCTGGCGTCACCAGTTTATCCTTAAGAAAGTTCGACTTTGTCCTTTGTATTCAAGTCAACCTATAGGAACCATGACATCAACATCAAGTTCAATTCTCTATATTATACCATGCTTCACGTGTTATACTTCATGCGAGCATCAGAGACTTTGTTTATATTTATAATTTTATTTTTATTAAAGATTTCATTTTCTATTATTACTGTTTTAGAAAGGATATTGTTACTGTTAAAGAATTTGATGAGTTTCTTGGTGTTTGATTTTACTGTTTTACCTTTCAACTATGTTTACCAAATTTTCCCTCTTCTTCTTCCACGGTTTTGTTTACTCTGTTAAATTTCATTGATGTATTCACGGTTAGGCTTTTTCTTTTAATTGATTCTTGTGTGTGATTTACTATAACTATTCTAGGGTGATTTCCTATCACATATACAATGCTATCTAAAATCTAAATAATTGGATAAGGAAAAAGAAGAGATCTGATTTATTTCTTTTTCGTGTAACAATTAGATTAAGGAAGAGGAGATCTGAAATATAAAGAGATCTAAAATAACTTACCGCGAAATCTCTCTCCAGATAAATCTGCAGCATCACTTGTAAATTTGTTGATT
The DNA here is from genome assembly GCA_033971965.1 of Cucurbita ficifolia. Taxonomy (NCBI): domain Eukaryota; kingdom Viridiplantae; phylum Streptophyta; class Magnoliopsida; order Cucurbitales; family Cucurbitaceae; genus Cucurbita; species Cucurbita ficifolia. The sequence goes on from CM066981.1 coordinate 9,016,687, forward strand.
GACATTTTGGTTTTTCCCTTTTTTTTTTTTTTTTTTTTTTTTTTCTCTCTCTCTTCTTGTTGCAGGAATTTCTAGAGGTGGTTTCAGAGGATGGTTCAGATCTGACAGGGAGAGGTAACCGTAACCTCTTCTCTTAATTAATTAATCCATTTTTTTAAAATTATTATTATAATTTATTTATTTATTTATCTATTTATCTCTTTTTGTTATTATTATTATTATTATTATTATTTTATTATTTATTATTTTTTATTTTTTATTTTTTATTTTAGGGTTGTTACATCATATACCTATAATAAAAACTTTCGTCCTCGAAAGTGCTTTAATCTAGGAATCATCGAGTCCTTATTCTAAGAGTGCTTTCTTAAGTCTTGAAGTACCACTAAGGATAAATTCTTAAGTATGCCCTCATTCGTATGGGTCATAAACATTTCTTTATATGCATAAATCTATCCTAAAGTCTTTCATAAATTCTTAACAAGTACGCCCTCATCCATATAGATCATAAAAACCTTGATTTCTTTACATTCATAAGTCTTTCGTACGCATCTAGTTGTTAAGAATACAAATTATGGGAAATGATGGAGAAGTTTTATAGATACTACCCAAAGAGAGGTGTGAAGTGAGCAGCACAGCGTACCACTTTCCAAGATCCTTCTACATCCTTGTAGGTTGTCCTATTTCATTGTAACTAAGTGTTCCAAATGATATAACAGAATGTTACAAGTCAGATAAGTTTACTTCTATTTTAAAAGGGTTTTAAACCGAACATCTCATCAAGTTCGGACAACTTTACTTGGACAACAAAATTTTTGAAAAATCTCACCAAAACCTTTGTAGCAAAAAGATATCTCCATGAAATGTGATCCTTGTTTTCTAACCAACGGCCTTGGCTAGAAATGTACTGTGAGTTTCGGAAACTAAGGATGAAGATCGCTGGACAAAAACCATTGTATTAATCCTCCTCAAGGAACCAGCTTGCAATAATCTTATGCCAAAATTAGTTTCCAGTAAAGGAAATATTTTAGTTAGCTTCAATATTCATCTGCTCATTTTGTTAACATTTTATTTATTTAGAGTGCATGACAACTCATGTCTTCCATATATGGTATATTTTCAATTTCATAATATAAAAGTTTATTACCGTACAATTTCGCATTAGAATATAAGTGAGAATACTACTATCATTATATATGTTTCCTAATGACATTGGTTGTTATCAATTGTCGAAGGGAATACTGTTATCCTTATATCTTTTCCTCTTGGTTCGTATCTCGAAGTTGTCCTAATCCTTAATATCGTATGAGTCTCATATAAGCAAATTTTCATAGTATTTTGAGTCTTTCAAGGTCTTAAAAACATCTTAGAATTCTCATAAGAGTATTTTGGTCATTTACCCCCAAATCTTGGTTTAATTCCTCAACATATTTCAATGGCTATGTAACTTTGTATAATCCCTTCATACCCTGACATAAGACGCCTCATCAACTTTCATGCTATTTGGAGATCACGTTGGTCATAAGCCTGTGGTACATAATTATTGGGGCATTTTAGTTATTTTACACATGCCCTTGGTTTCTTCCATTACCATGATCTAATGGTCACCAAAATTTCATAAGTAACCTTATCGTGTCATATTGATTCTTCTCATAAATTTCACAAGCAACAGAACTCGTTTAGTACGTTTGTGGCTCAAGTGCTTCATTGAAATCAATGTTAATGTGGACACTAAAATTGGCAACTTACCCAATCTTAATCTCAAGATCCTCACTTCTTTCTTTTCTTTTCTTCTTTTTATTTTATTTTATTTTTATTATTATTATTTTTTTCTTCATGATGTTCCCATCAACCATCAATAGTTTGCTAGTTTCCTGTATTACATGGTTCTCCAATTTAAACTCTCCAAACTTTGCTAAAGGTTCAATAATTGACCTCTTGGCCATACATCATCAAATTCTCATTTTAAAATAACAATCTCCGCCTACACAAGAAAATTGTTGATAAAACTCCAAAATAGAGTTTCCTTTTTATCCATTTTTTTTCTTCCTCCTTATCAATCAGGAAAGATAAAAAAAAAATTCAAGGTAGCAAACATTCTCGAGAAGTTCTCTTAGATTCGAATTCATAGCTGATGATAGAACTAGCATAGATATTTTATGTTTCCTACTCCCTAGAGCCCATATCTTTGCTTTTGGATCAATCTCTAATTCTAATCTTCCTCCCCAATCAGATATTATTGTGCCGGTATAGACCGAAATTCCATTATGGTCCAATTCTGACCGGTAATAGATACCGAGGCTTTGCAATATTTTGACTGGTCACAATTCTGTGTAGTCCATTTACTATAGAAGTTTGTAAGGAATTTATTAGAGGAATGTTTCCAATAAAAATTGTTAGCTCTCTATCTTTTTAATAATTAAAAGAAAAAGAAATGTTTTCCTTTCCTCATTATTGTTTGTAAACTGTCCACTTGATTTGGTTCATCATTAATATCTCATCTTTGTAGATGAATTACATATGCAAATTTGCCTATTTTCCCATACAAAATCAAAAAATTTGTAATACCTCCTCTCTTTGGGCTACCTACCCCAATTCTAGTAAATTTTTGGAGTCAAAATCAGGACATGAAACTGGTTAAAAATTTCATCCTAACCCAATGCAAATCGAATACACTAGTAAATCACATGGATCTACGAACGACTTACTATATTTGATTTATGGCCAAGCTAGAGTTTGAGATTTTGGTAACTTTCATTGTAAACATTGTCAACTAGGCTTTTCTCTTGGTATACCTTATCTAGTACAACACCAGACTAACGTTCCTATAACCATAACGGAAAGGCATCACAACCCTTCCAATGCCTTTGTAATATCAAGAGTGGACTTGACAAAATTCTCTTCTAAAAATTGGTATTATATAAGCATGGTGGATATCCTTAGATGTCATAAAACTTGGGATACTTGAAAATAAAATTTAACAGGTCAGTGTTGAAATTTTAACTATAGTAATACCTTTTTAAGGAGGTTGACATTGCTAGAAAAATTGTTCGATAATTTTCTACAACAATTTGTTTATGTTGAGCTTCCTGGAGTGCGTTCATGTACCATGAGGAGGATTACCACAAAACTTCTGGTTGATTTTAGAGACAATGTCACGCTGTAATTCTTGTGTATCCCCCACCCAAGTCCATCTTAAATCATGGTTTCTTAAATTTAAAGTATCTTGAAAATCTCATACTATAGTCCCTCTCCATATACCTCTAAAATTTTGACCATGATCGTAAAGCTTCATCCAAACTATGGATTGATACTTTTAAATTACCTCATAACTTCCATAATTGCGATTTTTTTTTTTTTTTAATTTTCAACTCATATTAAGGGGGAAAGTTTTTTATGTCTCACTACTTCCAAAGCTCAAATCCATTAAAGACACTTATGACATTCACCAATCAGTTTAAGTATACACGTTTTAAACTTTTATGGTCTTAATTCAGTTTTTTTTTTTTTTTTCTTACTGATACTTTAATTTCATCTTTACACACTTCAAAGTTATAAATTTGTCTTTCAAACACTACCACTTTTAATATCATAGTATACTAAAAGATATTGCCATTTATCAAGCTTCCCAGGTCATTTTCATTTCATTTGAGACTACTTACACGTCTTCGTTGGTACATTCCTTTCCATCTCTATGGTCATAGCACTAAGTAATTTATCTATGTTCGAGACGTCTAACTGAAGCATATGACATTCCTTAACAAAATCATTTTCACACATACACTAACATTTAGTAGCCTACTAAAACTTTATCTACCCATTCACCGTACCAACCTCAGTAAATCTAAACATCATCAATACAACAATTTACATTCAAATTCCACGCAACCTAAAACATAAAATATTATACATTATAATAAATATAGAATTAAGCCAACTATAACGCAGACAACTATAATACAATCAATGGTGTAAAAAATTCAATTATGAATTATATTTTATAATGACCAAGCAATAACAACATACACAATCAAAGACATTTCATTTTCTTATCTTACGCAAGACATACCTGACGAAGATGGGGCATCGACGGTGGGACCATGAAACATGCCAAGCCTACATCGTAGGCTAGTCTACAAGAGCTATAACCTAGAGCTCTGATACCAACTGTAACGACCCGGAATTTTCTACTTAATTTAAGGTCGCTACTGTATACATATCATAAACATTGCTTGCGGAAGACTTCATTTAAATTCCATAAAACATAACCTTTATCTTGAAAACACAGCCATGGACTTACGTATTTCAAAAACATCTTTAAAACAACACAACAAAAGAGTAAATAAAACAAATAAATATTTAAGTTAAAAACATCCTATTCTAGCCTAAGTCTAACAAAATAAATACCTCTATCCTATGCATGTGCCATGGTCTCGAGTTGCGATGTCGTCGTCAGCCGTACAAGAATGTCTCGCCTTAACCTGAAAAATGTAGTAGCACATGGCTTGAGTATTTAAAGAAATACTCAGTAAGTGACCCCACTATTGGGGTTAAATGCAACAATCACATGCAATGAAATGATGGGACCTATCTTTCGTTTCGCTTCGTTTTTCCTACAGTACTGTCCTAACGGGTAAACTTTGGACGTGTACCATATACTCTACACACAGCCCATACGTGCGAGTGGGCTCACCAGCTAGTTCGCACACCGCTGGGCCACTTTCATTACCCGGTGGGCATACTCTGGGAGCCCCTTATGCCGGGACCCGTTAGAACTAGTAACCGTCACGGCGCGCTATGCAAAGCATAACGATCGTTGTCCTGCCATTGGATGTACGCATCCGTACCCTAGTGATGGAATAGGGGTATCCCCCAAATGCATGAACACACATAATGCATGAGGTCCCAATATTTCTACTTTTATCATTAATGAATATAACCCCGCTATCATCTTTCATTCGTATCATATCCTTTCTCATATCATTTCACATATCGTTCATCATTCATATCGGGGTTACATTTCATTTCATTTATCGTGATATCATGTCACTCATAACATACTGTATACATACAATTTAGAAAGCATAACAAAATGCTCCATGCTTTTAACATGTCATTTCATAACGTGCAATTCATACAACAACTACCTCAATGGTCACACAAAACAGTTTAAACATAACACATCACATCACAATATATCGTACAATTCACATATTATAACATAACATAAACATAATATAGTCATACCGATTCACAGATAATTCACACATATCAGAACATATGACACGTGCAGAAACCACAGGCACGTGTCAACATCAAATATAACCATGCCGATAGTAAGGCCACTTACCTGATTAGCTTAGGCTGGCGTCACCAGTTTATCCTTAAGAAAGTTCGACTTTGTCTTTTGTATTCAAGTCAACCTATAGGAACCATGACATCAACATCAAGTTCAATTCTCTATATTATACCATGCTTCACGTGTTATACTTCATGCGAGCATCAGAGACTTTGTTTATATTTATAATTTTATTTTTATTAAAGATTTCATTTTCTATTATTACTGTTTTAGAAAGGATATTGTTACTGTTAAAGAATTTGATGAGTTTCTTAGTGTCTGATTTTACTGTTTTACCTTTCAATTATGGTTACCAAATTTTCCCTCTTCTTCTTCCCCGGTTTTATTTACTCTTTAAATTTCATTGATGTATTCACGGGTAGGCTTTTTCTTTTAATTGATTCTTGTGTGTGATTTACTATAACTATTCTAGGGTGATTTCCTATTACAGATAGAATGCTATCTAAAATCTAAATAATTGGATAAGGAAAAAGAAAGATCTAATTTATTTCTTTTTCGTGTAACAATTAGATTAAGGAAGAGGAGATATGAAATATAAAGAGATCTAAAATAACTTACCGGAAATCTCTCTCTCCAGATAAATCTGCAGCATCACTTGTAAATTTGCTGATTGACATTTTGGTTTTTCCCTTTTTTTTCTCTCTCTTCTTGTTGCAGGAATTTCTAGAGGTGGTTTCAGAGGATGGTTCAGATCTGACAGGTAGAGGTAACTGTAACCTCTTCTCTTAATTAATTAATCCATTTTTTTAAAATTATTATTATTATTTATTTATCTATTTATCTCTTTTTGTTATTATTATTATTATTATTATTTTTTTATTTTAGGGTTGTTACATTAAATGCTAACAATTTTACCTATTTGGAGTAAATAAATAGGCAAAAAAAAAAATCTATTAAAAATTGTCCAAAAACATAGTTGAACAGATTTCAATTGCAAATAGAATTAAAAGATAAAAAAAAAAGAATAGAGGGAAAAGAGAGACGGATGATTTGGAAGTAACAATCAATTAAAAATTTACCAATAATACATGTGAACATAATGCAGAGTAAATACAAGACAAAAAAAAAGGAAGATTCAGTTACTAAAATTAAAAAATGACATTAAATACGGATAGATGTTTTAGAGAATTGTCTTTATGATTATACGTTACAATTAGCTAGTGACGATCATGGTGTTGATGACCATGAAAGTTACAACCTTCCAATCAATCATAAGTTATTATCAGGATTATTTTCAAGGCTATAAATAGTCATTAATGTTGTTACTTTACTATGAATATTTTTTGATATTATAATCAAAGTTGTATATTATACTTCTTAGGCCATGAATTTGTTCCTTTGTATTTCTTGTGTTTAGATTTGCATGGTAAAGTCATTCAAGTAGTCTTGATCAATCTATCTTCTACGACTCAAAAAAAAAAAAAAAAAGAAGTCATAAAATGACACTTAGTCGTACACGTGTTCCTTGCCGTTACTTGAAATTGAAGCAGCACACGACTTGATTATTTTAAGCACGGGCTCATTCGGATGTTTGAGCATCTTGAATCAATGGTCTAATAATTCTCATAATCGGTGTAGTCTCTCATCATCGTCATAACACTAGCTCATCTTCTTCCAAGGCACATAGTACCTCTATATCCCTTCGTCCTCCAACTTCTTTTTGGAGGTTGTCGCATTGCTTTCGCAAGCTTTTTTTTTAACCAACAAACCTTGGACTTGTGGCCCTTCTTTATGCCGTTGTATCAAATATCTTCAATTTTATTACTTTGAGAACTCTTGTTGTCATTTTTCTGAGCTTATGAGAGTTGCACGGCTCCTTGTCGACTTTTTCCTTTGTTAGCATTTCTGTATCTACCTTTGGTGGACAAAATATTTTTGCTCCAACTTTTACTTGTGTTGAGCACTTCTTCTTCGCCCTTCAACGTGATGCCTCTCATTTTCATAGCCATGGCTTGTTGACTACTTAGCAAACTTTCTAGGCGGCCATCCTTGAAGAACAAATAACGAAGCTTCTATACGTTGGTTGTAATCCGTGGATGATGATCTTCTAGATTCAAAGTTCTTAAATAACGGTCTCCAAATCTAGTTCAGTAATATCGTGACAAATCAACTTGACCCTGTGGAAGTACGAAGTACTAACTTCTCAAATAACAGTCTCCAAATAAGACGGATCCACCATGCAGAGTTGTTGATCGACCACTGAGTAACATCACCCTAACTAGCGTCTAGCCTAGCTCAATGGTACCACACTTGACGCGTCCCTCCATAGATTGTTTGACGCGTGTCCTCCTTTTTTTCGGACGCGTCTACCCCCTTTCCGGCCGCCGCGTCTCCGTTGCCAATTGCCTAAATTTGTCAAATTTTCCAAATTCCGGTCAAATCGCAATTCAACGTATTTGGATTTTTCTATCTTCCAATCTCTAACTTAAATTAACTCGATTCATTCATGAGAATTCAAGATCTCAAGTCCACCTATCCAAATGTATTATTCTTGCATTTTTTATATACTCACGGAGCTTAATAAATGAGATCAAAAATCAAGAAAAGCTCAGTTCCTTACTGAAGTTGGATGATTCTCGATTTCGCTTTCCGACACGATTTTTGGCCGTGTTTCCACCGAGAACTTGCAAGAATCCTCCTCTAAGGTATTGTAACTTTATTATTAAGAACTAAATCATCAGAAACTCACGGATCTAGGGCGAAATCCTGAAACAACAGAGGTTGCGGACTTAACTCGTGTTCTTGCCCGTTTCTCCCCGAAAATGATCGATCCAAATGATGGGACCGCTCCTCTTGATCCCCTGAGTGGATCTGGAGGGAGACCTGAGTTCGAAAGTGTTACGCCATTCGAATTTGGGCGTTGTTCCCTCTTTCCAATTATTCTCCTTCTTAAAGACCCTATCTCCTCCTTTCTCTTTTTATCTCTCTTTTTCTATTCTTCTTTTTTTTTCTTTTCTTTTCTTTTCCTTGTAAGTCTGTCTAGACCTCCTCAAGTTGGTGTGAGGAAAAATTACCTTTTCGCCCCGGGTTGAATTTGACGTGAGTTTTTTTATTATATCGCCATTTAAAAAAAAAAAGTTCTAAGCTCCTTGGTGTGTCCCAAGCATTTTTTCCTTCTGCACCAATTTTAAAATCATGCTCTAGGACCTTCAATAAAATCTATAAACTCGTAAAGGTTAAAATGGTGCTTGTCATAAATAAATGCGAGTTTATACAGGTTGATCTCGAGGTGTTACATGATAATTCCAAGTTCTATAAATAAAAGAGTTCCTAATTTCAAATCCCAACCTTTTTCTATTATCTTAGACTAAATTTGTGATTTAACTTATTTCTTATGTCAAAATATTTACGTTCTAAAGGTGGGTGGGAGCTTATTTGATATGCCAATATAAATTCTAATAAATTTTAGAAAAAGAAAATGTGAGGAACTCTTCTTTGCAATTATGTTCAATTCATCAGATAAAATAAAAAAAATTATTCAATGAAATCGTCACAACGAAACTGTCTCATAAAAACAGTCGCAATAGATTCAAAAGTCAACCTACTCTCTAATAACCATTGTATATAAATTCAACATACTTTTATCTCCACATCTAATAGCGAGACGGTCACAATATTATTGGATGTAGAGAAAAAAGTACCTTAAATTTACGATGGCTATTAAGGCATACAAATTATTTAATATACATTCAAAATGGTTATATTATACTATAGATATTGAAAATAATGAGAGATATATATACAAATAGAAATAAGAGTTCTAGAAGCTTAGATAATTGTAAAATTAAGTCTAAAACTTCTTAAACATAGAGAAAAACTCATGGTAATTTACTAGATAAGTCTGCGATAAGAGCCTTTACAAGTATGTTTTTTACTAACTAGTATGTTTAGGTTCACGAAATTCTAATTTTATTTTTCAGATAATCGTTGATTGATGGACGAGTGAGAGAGAAATTAAAAGTTGCGCAATCTTTTGTGTATTTTGAACTTTTTATTATCTTTGAATTTGTATCCCGTTTCCTAGTCCCCATTTTGTAATAAACTCTAAACAACACAGAATTGTAATTGATTTCGATACTTTTGTACTTTTTTCTTTTTCATCATGGTCTGAGATTCAAACCTCAAAATTCAAGTCGAGATACTACGTGTATGAAAGTAATACAAATCCCTAGAAAATAAAATAGGTCCCAACAGAGTCATACTTTTTACCGACCATAAAAGTATGGTTAAAATGCTTTATACCAATGGAGGTAGTGTCTGTTAGTGCCGGTCACTTGTTAGGAAAATACCTCATACCAATGGAGGTAGTGTCTGTCACTTATATACTCTCAAACAGAGTATACGGTAGAAGAGCTCCTGAGGCCTCCTTCTTTTGAACTCTCGTACAACCTCCCTTAATTGAGGCTCGAATCTTTCTGTGAATCACCTTCAAAGTACACCATAACACCTTAGAGCACCCGAGGCATCATTCGTTGAAACAATCAAACAACCTCCCCTTAGAGGCTCGATTCTTTTTCAGAAGACTTTGATCAACACCTAACTTCTTTATTTGACATGGAAAAGTCAAGCTAAAAGGCATTGCTTATAATACCATGTTAAGAACACCGAATCTCAATATTGATATGATATTATCCACTTTGAGCATAAGCTCTTATGGCTTTGCATTTGGTTTCCTCAAAATGCCCCATACAAATGGAAATAGTGTCCTTCACTTATATACCAATGATCTTACCCTTAATTAGCCAACATGGGACTCAGAACAATTCTTAATATAAGTGACTTACTAGATATTTTGGATGACTCATGATTCTTTCCGTGGAGTCTATGAAATCCTAACCAAATAAGTTTACTTACTATCGGCTCGGTCGGAAGACTTGCCTTTTATTATGACGACACGTGCCCAGTGGTCCTTGCACGTGTCATTTATGCTTTATATTATATGATAATGTGACTATATTATATGATTATGTGACTGGTGTATGATGACGAGACTATATTATAAGAAGGTTGTTAGGTGATGATGTTATATGATGACATTATATGATTATGCATAATGATGATGTGTAGGAAATTTCTGAAGTGCCCAATTGCAATCTATCTTTAGAAGTGAAATTCAATTGCAATACCAGTTAACATTCCACAAACGAGAATTAAAGGAAATTCATATAAGCTCGATTCTAAAGATTATTCGTTCCTTTATTATGGGCGTTAAGATAGAGTTAATTACACAATGAGGTTGGAAGAAACTTCATCCGTCAGAGGCTCATAAAAGAGCTCCCAAACTATTTATTGGCATAATAAATCGTGTAGCGCCCCCTCAGATTTGGAATTCAGATTTGACAACTAATTACCCCGCCATTTCCCTATGATATGATCATGTTACCTATTTCTTACATTTAAGAGCTAAGACTATCCCCACAAACCTATACTGATTTTTTTAGCATCATTTATCTTTACTCATGTTTCCTAATAAATTCACAGTAGGTGCAACATAAAGTTGCTTCGAGTAAAACATACTTATTTTGAAGTTCTTATGATTGAGCCACCATAAAAGAAGACCGTGGTTGGTATCTTGATGGTATAGATAGTAACTGTTAATTGTTTGAAGTCTTTCTTAACTATTCTTAAAATAATGAGATACAAATTTAAATAAAAGAAGCAAGTATTTTAATTTTGGAGAAGTCTAAAATATGGTTACTATAAATCTTTTGATATCCTTAATTTTACCTTTAATGCATAAAAAGTTTCCCATTTACGCATTTGCTAAAAAGAAATTGTTAATGAAATACTGATATTTTTTTCTAAACTACATTTCAATGTGATTACTTTGGAGAGATGTACATGAAAATTTATTGAACAATGCATTGAATACGAAGGAAAGATAAGTTTATAATTTTATTGATAATTTCATATTTTTTCAAAGAAATGAATTAAAGTTGAACCCAAATTAAGGGGCACAACATCAAATTATGTTTGTTGGGTTGAAATGCATATTCCATGTTTAAATCCTCTTCTAGTGTATAACTGCATGCATTTATCATTTTCAGCCTCGCTATTTAGACAAACTTCATTACAAGTTAATGGAAGTGAAGTTCCCTTCTTTACCTCTTTATATCAATACGATTAAACAAAAAGTTAGGGACTCATAAAATTGAAAGAGAGAAAGAGAGGAAGTAGGAGAGCAATTAGGGATAAAAGAGAGGGTATTGTAGCTACAGAAATCAAGAGAAACTTCTGCATCTTCATCCTTAACTTCAAAAATTATATGTTTAATTTTCTTCAACGGTTTTTGAAAATAGCTCTTGTAATAACCCAAAAAATATATGTATATATATAAATAAATAAATAAGAAAGATTACTTTTCTTAAAAAAAAAACAACCTTTCTCCATTTGTCTCTGCTAACCTCTTTGTCCCTTTCTCCAATTATCTTTCCTCAACTACGCCATAATATTATAGTTGTTGCAAAAAGAAACTTAAAAACAAAAAATGTTAGATTTGAGAAAAAAAGAAGAAGGCTATTCGCGTTACAAAAAACATCTTAAATTTGTTAAGGTATATATTAAATCTTTCTCTCTTTTATACTAATTTTATTGGTAGGACATCACATCCAATCATCAAACTATATCTTATATTTTTTCTAAATTGGTGCAATTATTTAGTTTCAGTTACAAATTAAATGCTAAATATTTTAGTAGACAAAGAATCCATTAAAAATTGTACAATAATATATGTGAACAGAATTAAATTGCAATAAAAAAAAAAAACGAATAGAGATGAGAGAAAGCTAAGATTTGTAAGTAACAATCAATTAAAACTTTCAAGATTGCTGCAACTTTATCCTCATCTCCTTTTACTCCATTTTTACCAACTATGAAGCTAAAAAAGTTAACTTTTTCCCTGCAAAAACTACACTTATTAAAATTAGCATAAAGTTTCTCCCTCTCTTTCGTAAACATAATCAAAACTTAGCTAACATGCTCATGCAACTTCTTTGAATAAATTAAAATATCATCAAAATATACAACCACATGCTTTTCTAAATATTCTCTTAAAACATGATTCATAAATCTACTAGGAGCATTAGTTAACCCAAAAGGCAATCCATTCATACCATCCAAACTTAGTTTTGAAAGTTGTTTCCCATTCATCTCCTATATGCCTTCTAATTTAATGATATCCAGATTTCAAATCAATCTTTGTAAATAGACATGAACCGTGCAATTCATCAAGCATATCGTCTAGCCTAGGAATAGGATGTCGATACTTTATAGTGATTTTGTTGATGGCAATACAATCCATGCACATGCGCCACGTTCCATCTTTCTTTGGCAATAAGACTGGTACAAAACATGGACTCAAACTCTCTCGTATATAGCCCTTCTCCATGAGCTCCTCAACTTGCCTCAGAATTTCTTAAGTCTTAGTTGGGTTGACTCTATAAGCTGGTCTATTAGGAATGACTGCCTCCGGAATGAAATCTATTTTATGTTCAATATCTTTAATTGGAGGTAGTTCTTTAGGTACTTCATCTTGGAACACGTCCTCAAATTCTTGTAAAAGAGATTGAAGTATACTAGGCAAAAAAAAAAAAATTGTTATCATTAGACCAAACATCATCATTGTACATAAGTATAAAGATGGTTTTTTTGTGAAAACATTACCAACCTCTGCAACTCTAGCCAAACAACTCACTCTGTTGAATTCTTTCTTTTTTTCAATTTCATTATTCTTTTCACCATTTTTTTCTCTCAATTCTTCTTCCTTGAATTCTTTCTTTTTTTTTCTCAAACTTTAATTGATCAACAAATACATCTGCAAAACTCAAAGGTACAAGAGTGGTTTTTCTACCATATTTTATAAAAGAATACCTATTCAAATAACCATCATAAATGATCTTCCTATCAAATTCCCAAGGTCGGCCAAGCAATATGTCTCCAGCAATCATTGGTAGCACATCACAAAGAACTTCATCTTTATATTTTTCCAAACTAAAAGATATTAAAACTTGAGAAATTACCTTCATTGTTCCACTGTCATTGAGCCATTGAAACTAGTAAGGTTTAAGATGGTATTGAGTTGGAATTTGCAACCTTTTTATCATCGTGGTACTTACTATATTCGTGCAACTTCCACTATCAATAACAAGACTACAAGGAGTCCATTTGACTAAACACCTTGTGTGAAATAGGTTGTCTCTTTGATCATCAACATCATTTTTTGTAGCTTGAGTTTTAAGAAGTCTTCTTGTAACAAGTGCCAAATGTCTCCCTTCTTCCAATTCCTTCTCATTCTCTTAGATTTCTTCTTCTACTAACTCATCTTGGTCACTTTCCTCACTATCTGTGACTAACTTGTCCATTCTTGATGATTATGACTCTCTTGTTAGGACAATCACGACTAATATGATCAATTCCTTGACATTTCCAACATTTGACGTCTCTATTTCTTTCTCTAACCTCCTTATATTCCTGCACTTTCTCTTTACCCTTCGATCTCTAAGCTTTGTTATTTTTGTCAAGCTCATACTTGCATCTAACCTTGAAATCTATCCTTTCAATATTTACATTTTTTTTTTAAAGCGTTGAAAGTAATAGACATAGAAATAGCAGACCTCTTGGAGTTCTCCTTCTCCCAAGCTAGCTGCCCTTCGATTTTGACAGCACGTTGTAACAATTCTTGCATATCAAAATACGCTTGCCTATGCACTTGATGAGCAAGTTTTCAGTTCATCCCACCAAGGAATCTAGCCTCCATTAATGCATCAATGCATACTCTATTCATAAGGGCCTCCATTTCTTTGTAATGTTTTTCAACACTTTTAGATCCCTGTTGCTGAATCTAGAGTTTTTGCATGAGTGAATGTACCTTTTTCTCATTAATGTCTTCAATTCCTCTCACATTTCAATTGGTTCTTCATAATTTCTCCTCCACTCTAATTTCAAAGAAGTCCACCATATAATTGCGTAATCACAAAATTCAGCCACAGCAAGCTTCAAGTTTCTTTCTTCACTGAAATTGTTGCAATCGAAAACATGCTTAATATTGTTCTCATATTGAAAATACTCGTTTGGATTAGATCTCACATACAAAGTTAAAATTTTAAGCATTACCCCCAACTCCTCTTTCTTTTCCTCTCTCCTATTGCTACTAAGAGGTGCTTACAGACTCTTATAAGTTATTCATCATTCCCCTCTCCAACCAATGCGGGATTAGAGGGCATGGGTTCAAATCCCACTTTTGACAACTCAAATAAACTTAAAATGTAAATACAATAGCGTATCATCGTTGAAATCAATTGAACTCACTAGAGATTTAAAATTGTCACGACATGATTTTCCAATCTTCTAAGAAAGTTAGTGTTCTTCAAGTTTACCCTTACGGCCCGAATCTCAAGGACACCCGGATTTTCTGTACCGCCTGGGTGCATAGCAAATGGCGAGTTCTGAGCCTCCGTCAAAATTTCGTTCCTTAAATCCTGACATAACCCTCCATCATCTTAGGATTTAGAGATATCAGGGGGAACTCTTGAATGATAAGATAGTAATTTTATTTCCAATACTTGAACTACCCTACGACGGTACTTGTTGGGATCAAATTATAAGATCTAAATTGATGGGTTACATTTACGAAGAGATCATTAAGGTTGCTAATGATGTTCTTGACCGAACTAATGGTAACTAAATATTATAGGAATAAGAGTTATTCTGGTATAATGTTTGGTTGAGATTGTCTCAATTTCGTGAAGGAACACTTGACCTACCCTACGGCACCACTTGTTCTAAATCACTGAAGTACCATAGCATTAGAAATAATTTATAGGTTTATTTTATAAAGTTGTTTGTTTTCTATGCTGAAATTGAATGGATACTTGATTGTTTGTAGTTAAATAATATTTTATATATTTCAAATATTATGTTCAAATTCTCTCGATTGTTTAACTTTTATTATTGATAAGTCGAGAAAATTTTAATACTTGAAAAAATAATATTAGCACTCTATGATGGTAATATATAACTTTTTGTCTTTATTGAGAAATGTTGTGAAGACCTATTGTCAATGTGAATCGAATTCTTCGAAGAGCCTATGATTGGTGAATCAAAGGTGATGAGAAAGCTTTGTTCATATCTTCTAGTTGACATGTTGGATGTCATGACAAAAAGAAGAAAATGACAAAAACATGTGAAATGTTTAAGTCAATAAAAGCTAAATTTAGATAGTTATCTAAATGATCTCGAAATTAAGTATTACAAAAATTCAAGAAAAATCTTATGACTGAAGCTATGATAGGAAATAGTTCCTAATTAGGGAGCACAATCATAGTGAGAGAAATTTTCGAAATTACTCTATGGAAAGAAAAATCTAAATGAAAGTAAATTTGATTTACTAGATTTTTGGTGGAGACTCAGTACACCTCCTGGATAGTTGATATAAGATCTACTATCAAGATTTGTTCTTCATTACATTTATAAGTAATTTTTGGAAAATACTTGAGGTAGAATAGATTCTACTGGTTGACACTAGGAAATCAATCTCAGTTAGTGTAGTGGGATACATTAAGATGTTAAGAAAAACATGTTACTAAATGCTAAATATGGTGTTTTTAGTAACCATAAGAGAAATTCAATTGGATACATTAAGATGTTAAGAAAAACATGTTACTAAATGCTAAATATGGTGTTTTTAGTAACCATAAGAGAAATTCAATTTCTCAAACTTTATTACTAAGTAGTTCATATAGTATGAATTACTTTGAACTATTAAAGTTTATATTTTCAAAATTGTTTGAAAATATGTTTAGCTCAAATTAAGTACAATTAGTACGTGTTAAATGTTAACACGTACCCTACTACGAAGTATTGAGATATTCATGATTAGAGAATCAAGAATAAAAAGACATTGTTTTCTCCAAAAGATGATACTTGTCTTTGGTAGTTCATTTGATTAATATCAAATTGAATACAATGAAAAGACTAGTAAAAAGTAATTCACTAAACGTTGGAGTTAATTACTTTACATGTCTATAGATCTTGCTTTTCATGCAAGATAATCATTGGACTTTTATTGAAAAAGGATGCAAGACCGAAGAACTTTTTTGGCTTATGCATTCTGACCCAAGTGGTCTAATGAATGCAAAAGTCAAAAGAATATTGTTACTATTTTATAAATCTGATGGTGATTATTCAATATATAAGTATCCTTACCAAATGTAACTTACTCTATTTTTTTTTTAAATTTCAAGAAAAATGAGACTAAAGTTGAAATCTATTTTGGTAAATCTATCAAGACATTATGATCGGATCATAATAATTAGTACGAGAACCTTATGCATTAAAATTAGTTGATAGAAAGTGAAATTGATTTCCAACTCTAGATGTAAGAGGAGAAAACAAGACTATATTTGATATAGTCATATATTAAAAAAAATATATATATGCTATTACAAGACTCTTGTTAGGATATGCAATAGGGATTACATAGTGAACATGATTGCTTTCAAAATTGCCTATGAGACAATTTTTTGGATTATGAAAATGTAGTAAACTTGGCTTACAACACTTCAATAATTGGAGTTAAGTATATATGCGGAGATAAATTCAAAGAGGTTGAATATGTTCAAAATTATGCCTAAGTGTAGGCTACTCCTAAATAGAAACAAAATAGTATTTTATTTAATTCTAAATACAGAAACATATTTGTATGACAAATATAATTTTCTAAAAGAGTTCAAATAGAAGGACATATACCTTTAATAAGGTGAGATAGTGTTAATTAAATAGTTTCAAGTGAAAGCCGCTAATAGTTAACAAAAGTTGTTAACAATTTAATTTCGCTTGAGAGTCAAGTGGATCCTGGTCATTAATTTGATAAGCCTCATCGTAGTGGGAGACTTATGAGATCATTCAATCCTACTCAAATTCAAATTGTCATATTAGATGACCAAGTTAAAGACTTATTACCCTCAAAATAGTTATGAAGGATGATGACGAAGGATAAATAAGTTAAAGTCATAAAATTCATGGATTTGTAGATGTTCTTGATGAGGTTAAATTCATAGGATATGAATGGATCTACAAAAGGAAAATTATGTACAGATAAGAAGATACAGATCTTCAAAATAAGACTCATGACAAAGAGTTGAACTTAATGAGAGAAAGTAGCTGGAAGTAGATTTTCTCTCATGTTGTCATTCTAGAGTCTATTATTGTTCTCTAATTGATTTTTACATCTATGAGATATGTTGAATGAATATTAGAATTCTTTTGTGAAAAGAAATCTAAGAGGATGCATCTACACATATTAGTATATGAATTTATTATTAAAAAATTAAAAGCAAAATTTTTCTATGGGAGTAAAAGTTTATTTTTGAAATGTTTAATTTTGAAATGAATTTAACCTATAGATTTGTTAATATAAGGTTTGATAACCTATGACTTTAAATAAATTGTAATGAGCTTGGTGAAAAAAAGAAAATTACTAATTGATTGGTGGATTTTCTCATTTTTTTATGTTGATGACATATTACTTATTATGATGATGGAATCTTTCAATCTAACGTAAATAGATGACTACCTAACCAATTCAAAATAAATGATTTGAGATAATTCTGTATATCCTAAAAACAGAGATTTAAGGATAAACATTAATATTGTCTCATATATATTATACCGATAAAATTGTTGTCAAATATTTGATACAAGACTTCAAATAATGATAATGATTATTGAAATATGAGGTCAGAGGAATAGTATCCTAAGCAATCTCAAATGTTGAGAGTATGATTGATTATCTTTCATGAGTGGGAGACAATTAATGCGTATATGAGAATTAACGTTAAATATACCGTTAGTTAGTTATATTAGTTAAACTAATGGTGTGACCATTAAATGAAAAATTAAAGTTTTCTCAGAGTATCTGATGAGAATTTTTTATTTTGTGTATGGAGTTGAAGATTTGATCTTTAAGTGATACACTAGTTACATAAATTTAAAGAAATTTATGTTAAGATCAATTTTAATCTTAGATTGTGAAGTATGGTATACAAGCGGAATACTTTTTTGCTTTCAAAGCAACAAAACGACTTGTATGACCATAATAATTTCTTAAACATTTAAAAGGTGTTTCAGATGTGATTTAGTCTGTCACTTTTTATTGTGACCATAGTGATACAAAGACTAATATTAAGGAAATTATAGAAGATCAATCTATAAAGAATGATATTGAGAGAGAAAGCATCGTGGTAGTGACCAAGATGACTTTTAATGATAATTATTTTGATTTATATAAAAAGGATCTCTAGGCTAAAGTGTTTGAGGGTCACCTAGAATGTCTAGGATTACGAGACATGTCTCATCTTTTCTAGGACAACTGAGAGAACATGTTGGGCTAGTACTTGAGATTAGTTAGCCCAATTTTACGAGCATGCGTGTGATGTAATGATTTCTTTTTTAAATGAAAAATCACCTAGACTTAGGTTATATTTAATTAGCCGGAATATAGCTAAGTAATAAGTATACCCAACCGTCTAAAATACTTAGTGGGAAGAACAAAGTATATGAGATACATCCTTTTCTTTTTACGCTCTCTGGAAAATTCACACCGTGAGATTCATGCTCGGCTTGGTGTCACCCTGGGAGCGGCCTCCATTCGGAAGGTATTTGCATGAGTCAAATAACAAGGTGAATAGAAAAAGTATTTATAGTAAGTGGGAGAAGGAAGTATATCAACACATCCTATGGTCTCCACCACTAGGTTGCACCGTGAGATTCTCATGTTCCGCCTGCATGTTGCCCTAGAGCAACTACCCATTCGGAGGGTCGTAACATGGGAGTCGGAATAATGCAAACTCCAAAAATAGATAAGATTTCTTAGGTCCTCCCAACTTTGGCTTTTTCATTCGATAGCATTGTTGGGGCCGATCTCTGAGGTCTGAAAATGGCGAGTCACACTTACGAAGAATTACTGAGAGTTAGTATATTATTGACCAAAGTGGCGATAACTAAAACACTATAGGAATAAGAGTTATTATGGGATTAGTGTTTAAGTCAAGAATGTCTTGGTTTAGTGAAGGAGTGATTGACTGCCCCTCGGTAGCGATTGCTCTAACTCACTAAAGTATTGTTGCAAATTAATAATTTTTGGGTACATTATTAAATTTGCTAAACCTGATTGGATTAAAAATGATTAAGTCAATTCACTAATAGAATTTGTTTTAAATCTCAGCATGTCAAGCTCAATAGTACAATTACTCACTTCTAAGAAATTAAACGGCGACAATTACGCAACAAGAAAATCAAACCTAAACACAATACTTGTGATGATTTGTGGTTTGTTTTAACTTAGGAATGTCCCCTAAACCCCAGCTCAAATGCAAACCGAACAGTTTGGGATGCATATGACAAAAAAGGTTAGGAGAAAGACAAGATTCCTACTGATCGCAAACGCAAGGTTCAAAATGCAGATAATGGAAAAAATTTCCATTGCAATGAAAATGAGCACAGAAAAAGTGACTGCCCAAAATACCTTGCAGAGAAGAAAGCTAAAAAGGCACAAGTAAATATGATTTATTAGTTGTAGAAATATGTTTAGTAGAGTATGATCACTTAACCTGGATACTGGATTCAGGGGCCACTAATCATATTTGTTCTTTTTTTCAGGAAACTAGTTCCTGGAGAGTGCTTGTGGAAGGCGAGATAACACTCAGGGATGGAACAGGAGAAGTTGTCTCAGCAAGATCGGTAGGAAATTTAAAGTTGTTTTTTTAGATAGATTCATTATATTAGATAATGTACTTTTTGTTCCTGGAATAAAAAGAAATTTAATATCTATCTCTTCTTTATTAGAACAATTGTATAAAGTATCTTTTGAAATCAATGAAGTGTTCATTTGCAAGAGAGTTATTCATATTTGTTCCGGAAAACTAGAAAATAACTTATATATGTTAAAACCGAGCGAAACAAAAGCTATTTTAAATACATTGATGTTTAAAACAGCTGATACTCAAAATAAACGACAAAGATTTCTCCTAATACCTATCTTTAGCACTTACGACTAGGCCACATTAATCTCAATAGGATTGAGAGATTGGTTAAAAGAGGACTTCTAAATCAGTTAGAAGACAACTCTTTGCATCCATGTGAGTCATGTCTTGAGGGTAAAATGACTAAACGACCGTTTTCCAAAAAAGGTTATCGAGCCAAAGAAACCTTAGAACTCGTGCATACAGATCTCTGTGGTCCAATGAATGTCAAAGCACGAGGAGGGTATGAATATTTCATTAGGTTTATTGATGATTATTCAAGGTATGGCTATCTTTACCTAATGCATCACAAGTCTGAAGCTCTTGAAAAGTTCAGAGAGTATAAGACTGAGGTTGAGAATCTATTAGGTAAAACTATTAAAACACTTCGATCAAATCGAGGTTGAGAGTTTTTGGACTTAACATTCCAAGACTATATGATAGAACATGGAATAACGTCTCAACTCTCAGCCCCTGGTATGCCTCAACAGAACGGTGTATCAGAAAGAAGAAATAGAACTCTATTAGACATGGTTCGGTCTATGATGAGTTTCGCTCAATTACCTGATTCGTTTTGGGGATATGTAGTGGAGACTGCTGCATACATTTTGAACATGGTTCCTTCTAAGAGTTTTTCAGAAACACCTTATGAGTTAAGGAGAGGGCGTAAAGGTAGTTTACGTCACTTCAGGATTTGGGGATGCCCAACACACGTGTTGGTGCAAAACTCCAAGAAATTAGAACGTCGTTCCAAATTATGCATATTCGTAGGATACCCCAAAGAGATGAAAGGTGGTCTGTTTTATGACCCTCAAGAAAACAGAGTGTTTGTATCAACAAACGCTACATTCTTAGAGGAAGATCACGTAAGAAATCATCAACCTCGCAGCAAACTAGTATTGAGTGAGATTTCTAAAGAAGCTACTGATAAAATAAAAAGAGTTGTTGATGGAGCGTGCACTTCTGGTCAATCACATCCTTCTCCAGAGTTGAGAATGCCTCGACGGAGTGGGAGGGTTAGAATTCAACCCGATCGTTACATGGGTTTGGCAGAAACACAGGTCATCATACCTGATGATGGCATTGAGGATCCATTGACCTATAAACATGCAATGAATGATGAAGATAGAGATTAGTGGATCAAAGTAATGAATCTTTAAATGGAGTCAATGTACTTCAATTTAGTTTGGGAACTTGTAGATCAACCAGATGGGGTAAAACCTATTGGTTGCAAATGGATCTACAAGAGGAAACGAGACCAAGCCGGTAAGGTACAGACCTTTAAAGCTCGACTTGTGCAAAGGGTTATACCCATAGAAAGGAGGTGGACTATGAAGAAACCTTCTCTTCTGTTGCTATGCTTAAATCGATTAGAATACTCTTGTTCATTGCCACATTTTATGATTATGAAATTTGGCAAATGGATGTCAAGACAGCCTTTCTAAACGGCAATCTTGAGGAGAGTATCTATACTCCTCAACTAGAGGGGTTCATTGAACAGGATCACGGGCAAAAGGTTTGCAAGCTTAAAATATCCATTTATGGGTTGAAGCAAGCATCTCGATCTTGGAAGATAAGGTTTGATACTGCGATCAAATCTTATGGCTTTAAACAAAATGTTGTCGAACCTTGTGTTTACAAGAAGATAGTCAACTCTATAGTAGTTTTCCTGGTGTTGTACGTTGAGGATATCCTACTCATTGGGAATGATGTGGGATTTCTGACTGATATTACGCATTGGCTAGCGACACAATTCCAAATGAAAGATTTGGGAGAGGCTCAGTTTGTTCTTGGAATTCAAATTGTTCGGAATCGCAAGAACAAAACACTAGCATTGTCTCAGACATCGTACATCGACAAAATGTTGGTTCGATATAAGATGCAGGACTCCAAGAAAGGATTATTACCTTTCAGGCATGGAGTTCATTTCTCGAAGGAACAAAGTCCTAAGACACCTCAATAAGTTGAGGATATGAGACATATTCCCTATGCATCAGCAGTCGGTAGTCTAATGTATGCCATGTTGTGTACCCGACCCGACATATGCTATGCTGTGGGAATTGTCAGCAGGTATCAATCCAATCCGGGACATGCTCATTGGACTGCCGTTAAAAATATCCTCAAGTATCTTAGGAGAACGAGGGACTATATGCTAATGTATGGCGCTAAGAATCTGATCCTTACCGGGTACACTGACTCAGATTTTCAGACCGATATCGATTCGAGAAAATCGACATCGGGATCTGTTTTCACTCTGAACTGAGGAGCAATAATATGGAGAAGCATAAAGCAAGGTTGCATTGCGGATTCCACCATGGAAGCTGAGTATGCTGCTGCTTGTGAAGCAGCGAAAGAATCTGTATAGCTTAGGAAGTTCTTAACTGATTTGGAAGTCGTTCCAAATATGCATCTGCCTATCACTCTTTATTGTGATAACAGTGGAGTAGTTGCAAATTCTAAAGAACCAAGAAGCCATAAGCGAGGAAAACATATTGAGCGCAAATATCATCTCATGAGTGAGATTGTGCAACGAGGAGATGTGATTGTCACACAGATAGCTTCAGAGCACAGCATTGCTGATCCATTTACAAAGCCCCTCACGGCTAAAGTGTTTGAAGGGCACCTAGTGAGTCTAGGACTACGAGTTATGTAATTTAGGGCAAGTGGGAGAAAATGCATGGGTATGTGATGCCCTAGTTCATTGTATTTATGTCTTTCTCTCTACTCAGCATTATAAAACATCACTCGAGTTTTAGTCCAAGTGGGAGTTTGTTGAGTTTTATGTCTTAAAACTCATAGTTTGTAAATATAAACATATTCTATTTTCAATAAAGTTATTATTGATGTTTATTCAATAAAGATTGTTATTGAATAAAGTGAATTTTATAATCATTACTCTAAATCCAATAAACTAAGAATACTCTGGCTATAGTATGATTACTTGAACTATATGTAGAGACATAAGAGTGGATCAAGTTCAAGTATATAGTCAAAATGATCTATAGTACGGGGATAAGGCTGAGTACCTTATCCTAGGGACACTTTTGATGTGGCCCACTTTTGTATATGATATAAACAATGTGATCACTAAATTGTACACGTGGAGACATGTGAGTGGGGGCGTCCTACGCAATGAGTATTGCATAAGATTGGACCATGAAGAAAACCGCTCTCACTTTATAATGTCGTTTACTGTTGAGACTGATTTTTTCATTCGATGACCTAGGTAACTCGATCTTAATCTTGAGCTAACTATGAACTCTTGTTTATTCAAAATTATCCTTAGATTTGCATGGGTGAGAGTGGCCCGAGTTCGCCGACTCAATAAGCCTCCCATTTCAGGGGTAAGACTAGGTGAGTAGCTGGGGACATAGGGTGTAAGATGGAATTCACTCCTGCTAGGTTTTAGGGATAGTAGAGAGGTTGTTCCCTTAAGTATTGACTCCAGGTCTTGAACAAGGGGCCCCATCCTCTCTTTGGCCCAAGAGGGATTCGGTTTGGTTGTTGGACCACAAACCAATTGTTCATTAGAGGATAAGTGGAACTTAAGGAACAAGAAGTAACTTTAGGGGTAAAACGGTAAATTGACCCAGCTTTAGTTACAAACAACCTGTGAAGGATCGACTTACTAATCATGGTTATATCAAATGGACAGAAATATATCTATAGTGAGGGGAGTGCAACTACTAAGGCTATAGTGGAGTGTCCTAGTAGTTAACGAATGTTGGTTAACAAGGTTAATGAGTTTAGCCGGTTAATCTCGGTTCATTGGAGCCCATGATATGTAGGACCATTAGGTCCCTCTACTAGCTCATATCGGATTAAACCTTAGAACGTTGTGACGAGTGAGTTCGAAGTGTTCGAATTCATATTAGTGAATATACGCTAAATATATACGATATATTTAACCGCATTTTGTTTTAATTATTAGTTAAACAAAAAGAGAGAATTGGAGATATTTAAATAAGATTTAAATATTTTAACTATGAATAGGGATTCATAATGAATATGTGCCGAAATTGAATGGGATTAGCATTTGAATTAATATTAAATATTAATTAAATAGTTTAATTAATCCTTTAATATTACTTTAATTTGAAATTAATTATTCAAATTAATTGTTGAATTAAAATGAAGCTTCACTTAATGGAAATGGAAAAATCCATGTTTGAATTAGTAGAATTTTGAGGTGTCAAAATTTGGTTTAATCAAACTTGCATGCTTGCAAAATAAACCCCACAAATTTGAGTAGAATTTTGATTGTTAAAATTTGGTTAACTTAAACTTGAATGCCTGCCACATAATCCCCAAGTGAAATTTTGAGTGTCAAAATTTGGTGATCTCAAATGTGCATGAACATGCAAATATTACTCTATAAATAACCTTCATTGTTCTACTATCATTGAGCCATTGAAGCTTACAGGTTTAGGATGGTATTGGGTTGCAATTTGCAACCTTTTTATCAGCATAGTACTTACTACATTCGTGCAACTTCCACTATCAATAACAAGACTACAAGGAGTCCATTTGACTTGCTTGTAATGATTATATCAATTGACATAACTTCTCCTAACGTGCATAAGAGTGCAACTCTAGGTCTATAGTGTGGTGGCTATAGTTAATGAACGGAAATTGATAATCGGTAGGTTCATAAGGTCCCCTTGCTAGCTCATAGTAACGCTAAAAGCTTCAATTTATTTGAAAGAAAATTTGAAGGGTTCAAATTTATTTTTAATATATTAGATATATTAAATATAAAGGAGAAAATAAATTTAATTTAAAATGTCAAATTAATATTTAATATATTAGATATATTAAATAAATAGAGAAAATATATTTAATTTGAAATGTTACAAATTAATATTTAATATATTAGATATGTTAAATATAAATGTAGAATAATATATTAATTTGAAGGGTTCAAATTAATATTTAATATATTAGATATATTAAAAAAGGAAAAATATATTTATTATATTTGATACAATTAAATATTAAATTAATTAATGTATTTTAATACATTAAATAAAAATACATTAATTCATTTAATTAAATTAATTAATGTATTTTAATACATTAAATAAAAATATATTTAAAATTTGAATGAGATTCAAATTAATTAAATGTATATTAAGATATCTTATAAAATCTAAATATGATTTATATAAGGTATTATATCATAATATATTAAATATGCAAATATAATTTTTTAGCAAAGATTCCCCAAGAGTCCCTATAAATAGGACCCTCCAGTTGAGCCAAATACACATCAATCTCTCCCACTTTCTCGATAGAATAAAATTACATCTCTAGAGAATTCTTGAAACTCCTTCTCCTTCTCCAATTCCTTTGGGGTTTTCTTTCAAGAGGCTCCCACAAGCCTTGGCCTTGTGTTCGAAACATAGCAAGGAAGATCTTGTGGAATGTGGAAGAACGTTTGCATAGTTGGATTACTTCAAGAAGTCTTGCAAGCTAGGGTTTCTACAAAGGTAGAGTTCTTACTCTTCTATTTATTGCTTTTCTTTTAATTCATAATAAAATCAAAACGGTTCTCAATGCTTCCGCAACGTGGATGAAGAGTTCATTCCGTTCGTAATTATCTTTGTAAGTGCAGATGACTATCAGATCTAGTCACCTACGAGTAATTTCCTCAAGAATGCATGCAATACCAAGCGCACCCTACAAGTATTACTTCCTAATTTCGTGTGGTTACTTACTAGTCTGTCGCATGCCTTTCCGAACTTGCTTTATAGTCGTAAAGGAGTCCAAAATTACAAATTCTCTCTGCGGGCACATATTTCAGAGTAAAATAGGATTAGTATAGGAATCAGGACGAAAAATTAGCAAATCAAGAGAAAAACCGATGAAAGTAGGTGGTCCATGCGTGAGCAGTGGCACGCTTCGAACCCCAGCAGACGTAGACTTACCCTTCGAATTTTTTGGGCGTGACACGTGGCGTGTAGCGATTGTCAATAGGATTCGGGTTGGACCACGGGTCGTCGGATCGTTCTAAGCTCCTTGGTGTGTCCTGAGTATTTTTAACTTCTGCACCAATTTTAAAATCACGCTCTAGGACCTTCAATAAAATCTATAAACTCGTAAAGGTTAAGATGGTGCTTGTCATAAATAAATGCTAGTTTATACATGTTGATCTCGAGATGTTACATGATAACTCCAAGTTCTATAAATAAAAGAGTTCTTAATTTCAAATTAATACCTTTTTCCTATTATCTTAGACTAAATTTGTAATTTAACTTATTTCTTATGTCAAAATATTCATGTCAGTCTCTTATCAACGCTTTAAGTCTTATGGATCAACAATAATAACTAGAAAAGTAAATTTCATTTCTTAAAAAGTCTTCAATATGAGGACTTTTTTTATGTGTTCAAGGTGGGTGGGAGCTTATTTGATATGCCAATACAAATTTTCATTAATTTTAGGAAAATGAAATGTGGGGAACTCTTCTCCGCAATTACCTTCTATTCGTCCGAAAAATAATAAAATTATTTAATGAAATTATTACAACGAAACTGTCTCATAAAAACCGTCGCAATAGATTCAGAAGTCAACCTACCCTCTAATAACCATTGTATATAAATTCAAGATATTTTTATCTCCACATCTAATAGCGAGACAGTCAAAATATCATTAGATGTAGAGAGAGAAGTACCTTAAATTTACCATGGCTATTAAGGCATACAAATTATTAAATATACATTCAAAATGGTTATATTATACTATAGATATTGAAAATAATGAGAGATATATATATAAATCGAAATAAGAGTTCTAGAAGATTAGATAATTGTAAAATTAAGTCTAAAACTTCTAAAACCTTGAGAAAAGCTCATGGTAATTTACTAGATAAGTTTGCGATGAGAGCCTCTACATGTATGTCTATTACTAAGTATGTTAAGGCTCACTTAATTCTAATTTTCTTTTTCAAATGATCGCTGATTGATGGACGAATGGGAGAGCAATTAAAAGTTGGCCAATCTTTTGTGTATTTTGAACTTTTTATTATGTTTGAATTTGTATACCGTTTCCTAGTCCACATTTTGTAATAAACTATAAAAAACACAGAATTGTAATTGGTTTCGATACTTTTGTACTTTTTTCTTTTTTGTCATGGTCTGAGATTCAAACCTCGAAATTCAAGTCGAGATACTACATGTATGAGAGTAATACACATCCCCAGAAAATAATATATGTCCCAATAGAGTCGTACTTTTTACCGACCACAAGAGTATGGTTGTTAGGAAAATGCCTCGTACCAATGGAGGTAGTGTCTGTTAGTGCCTGCCACTTGTTAGGAAAAGGCCTCATACCAATGGACGTAGTGTATGTCACTTATATACTCACGAACATAGTACACTGTAGAAGAGCCCCTAAGGCCTCCTTATTTGGAACTCTCGAACAACCTCCCTTAATTGAGACTTGAATCTTTCTCTGAATCACCTTCAAAGTACACCATAACACCATAGAGCACCTGAGGCATCATTTGTTAAAACTCTCAAACAACCTCATCTTAATTGAGGCTCGATTGTTTTTCTGAAGCCTTTGATCAACACCTAACTTCTTTATCTTACATGGAAAAGTCAAGATAAAAGGCATTGCTTATAATACCATGTTAGGAACAACGAATCTCAATATTGATATGATATTATCCACTTTGAGCATAAGCTTTTATGGCTTTACATTTGGTTACTTCAAAATGCCCCATTCCAATGAAAATAGTGTTCTTCACTTATATACCCATGATCATCCCCTTAATTAGCAAACATGGGACTCCAACAATTCTTAATAAAAGTAACTTACTAGATATTCTTAATACTCAACCTTTTTCCAAACCTTTATTTTATATGGACAAGAACATTTTTTATTTCTCATGATTCTTTATGTGGAGTCTTTGAAATTCTAACCAAGTAAGTGACCTTACTATCGGCTCGGTAGGAAGACTTGCCTTATTATGATGACTCGTGCCCAAGGGTCCTTGCACGTGTCATTTATGTTTTATATTATATTATGATGTGACTATGTTTCATGAGCACTAGCTCATCTTCTTTTAAGGCACCTAGTACCTATATATCCCTTCGTCCTCCATCTTCTTTTGGGAGGTTGTCGCATTGCTTTCGCAAGCTTTTTTTTTTAACCAATAAACCTTGGACTTGTGGCCCTTCTTTTAGCCGTTGTATCAAATATCTTCAATTTTATTCCTTTGAGAACTCTTGTTGTCATTTTTCTTAGCTTAAGAGGGTTGCATGATTTCTTGTCGACTCTTTTCTTTGTTAGCATTTCTATATCTACCTTTGGTGGACAAAATATTTTTGCTCCAACTTTCATGTGTTGAGCACTTCTTCTTCGCCCTTCAACGTGATGCCTCTCATTTTCATAGCCATGGCTTGTTGGCTAGTTAGCAAACTTTCTAGCCGGCCATCCTTGAAGAACAAATAACGAAGCTTCTATACGTTGGTTGTAATCCATGGATGATGATCCTCTAGTTTCAAAGTTCTCAAATAACGGGCTCCAAATAAGATGGATCCACCAAGCAGAGTAGTCGATCTACCACTGAGTAACATCACCCTAACTAGCGTCTCGCCTAGCTCAATGGTACAACACCGGACGCGTCCCTCCATAGAGTGTTTGACGCGTGTCCTCCTTTTTTTCGGACGCGTCTCCCCCCTTTCCGACTGCCGCGTCTCCATCGCCAGTTGCCTAAATTCATCAAATTTTTCAGATTCCGGTACGATTGCATTTCAACCTATTTGGATTTTTCTATCTTCCAATCCGTAACTCAAATTAACTTGATTCATTCATGAGAATTCAAGATCTCAAGTCCACCTATCCAAATGTATTATTCTTGCATTTTTTTTATACTCGCGGAGATTAATAAATGAGATCAAAAATCAAGAAAAGCTCAGTTCCTTACCGAAGTTGGATGATTCTCGATTTCGTTTTTCGACACGATTTTTGGTCGTGTTTCCTCCGAGAACTTGCAAGAATCCTCATCTAAGGTATTGTAACTTTATTAATAAGACCTAAATCATCAGAAACTCATGGATCTAGGGCGAAATCCTGAAACAAAAGAGGTTGCGGACTTAACTCGTGTTCTTGTCGTTTCCCCCCGAAAATGATCGATCCAAATGATGGGACCACTCCTCTTGAAACTTTGAGTAGATCTAGAGGGAGACCTGATATCGAAAGTGTTACGACATTCGAATTTGGGCGTTGTTCCTTCATTCCAATTCTTCTCCTTCTTAAAGACCACCCCTCCTTTCTCTTTCTATCTCTCTTTTTCTATTCTTCTTTTTTCTTTTCTTTTCTTTTCCTTGAAGGTCTTTGTAGACCCCCTGAAGTTGGTGTGTGGAAAAATTACCTTTTTGCCCCAGGTTGAATTTGACCCGAATTTTCGATTAAATCACCATTTAAAAAAAAAAAGTTCTAAGCTCCTTGGTGTGTCCCGAGTATTTTTTCCTTCTGCACCAATTTAAAAATAACGCTCTAGGACCTTCAATAAAATCTATAAACTCGGAAAGGTTAAGATGGTGCTTGCCATAAATAAATGTGAGTTTATACATGTTGATCTCGAGGTGATACATGATAACTCCAAGTTCTATAAATAAAAGAATTCCTAATTTCAAATCCCTACCTTTTTCCTATTATTTTAGACTAAATTTGTAATTTAACTTATTTCTTATGTCAAAATATTCATACTAGTCTCTGGAATATTTTTGCTAGATTTTATTAACAAATATTTTAGAATTATATGACAATACACCCTCTAAATATCAACATTGCAATTATTCTTCTTATGGATCAACAATAATCACTAGATAAGTAAATTTCATTTCTTAAAAAGTCTTCAATATGAGGACTTTTTTATGTTTTAAAGGTGGGTGGGAGCTTATTTGATATGCCAATATAATTTCTAATAAATTTTCGAAAAATAAAATGTGGGGAACTCTTCTTGGCAATTACGTTGAATTCGTCAGAAAAAATAAAAAAATTATTCAATGAAATCGTCACAATGAAACTGTGTCAAGTGGCAATAGATTCAAAAGTCAACCTACCCTCTAATGACCATTGTATGTAAATTCAAGATACTTTTATCTCCACATCTAATAGCAAGACCGTCACAATATCATTGGATGTAGAGAGAGAAGTACCTTAAATTTACCATGGCTATTAAGGCATACAAATTATTAAATATACATTCAAAATGGTTATATTATACTATAGATATTGAAAATAATGAGAGATATATATACAAATCAAAATAAGAGTTCTAGAAGTTTAGATAATTGTAAAATTAAGTCTCAAACTTCTAAAACCTTGAGAAAATCTCATGGTAATTTACTAGATAAGTTTGCGATGAGAGCCTCTACAAGTATGTTTTTTACTAAGTATGTTTAGGCTCACGAAATTCTAATTTTCTTTTTCAAATGATCGTTGATTGATGGACGAGTGAGAGAGCAATTAAAAGTTGACCAATCTTTTGTGTTTTTTGAACTTTTTATTATGTTTGAATTTGTATCCCGTTTCCTAGTCCCCATTTTGTAATAAACTCTAAACAACACAGAATTGTAATTTATTTCGATACTTTTGTACTTTTTTCTTTTTTGCCATTGTCTGAGATTCAAACCTCAAAATTCAAGTCGAGATACTACGTGTATGAAAGTAATACACATCCCTAGAAAATAAAATATGTCCCAACAGAGTCATACTTTTTACCGACCACAAGAGTATGGTCGTTAGAAAAATGCCTCGTACAAATGGAGGTAGTGTCTGTTAGTGCCTGTCACTTGTTAGGAAAAGGCCTCATACCAAAGGACGACTTACTATCGGCTCGGTAGGAAGACTTGCCTTATTATGACGACACGTGCCCAACGGTCCTTGCACGTGTCATTTATGCTTTATATGATATGATGATGTGACTATGTTATATGATGATGTGCCTATGTTGTATGATGATGAAAGTAGGTTATAAGAATGATGTTACACGATGAGGTTATATGATGACATTATATGATGATGACATGATGATGATGATGCATGATAAAATGACAGTGTAAGATGCATGATGATGTCATGACTTAATATGATGTTATTCCATAGTAAGATGATGTGTATATATTAAATGACATGATACGCCTGGAGATTCACGCTTGCAAGTTTTGGTCATGTGTGGGGGAGTTCTACACATCCAATTTTGTCTGGACTGGAGGCCACCCATGTGAGTGTTTTAACGTTAGATCTCTAATCATGAGTTGCATGTGGTAGCACTCCCGACCCCTGATACTGTGGTCACTTACTGAGTATTTCTTAATGTACTCAAGTCACGTGCTACTTTTATTTTAGGTAAAGGCAAGACAGCACTGTACGGCCGAGTGCGATTTTCTGACTTCTTTTTTTAATTTTTTTTTAATTCGTTACAACATAGCTTGGTCAAGAATACTTGAATGACTTTAACATGCAAATCTAAACATAAGAAATGTAAAGGAACAAGTTCATTTGTTAAGAAGTATAATCTTAGTAACCAATGGTTAATTAAAAGGTTGTAACTATCATGGCCATAAATACCATAAATGCCACTATCTAATTGTAACGTATAATCATAAAGACAATTCTCTAAAACTTACAATAAAAAAAATACAATAAAACGACTTTAAATCTAAATAACATATACGAATTTTGTCATTCCTGCTTCTTTTTTTTCCCATTTTAGATGATGTATAAATATACGAGGCCGTGTGACAAGATTATTTCATCTAGTTTTAATTTTCAATAGTTTTTTTTTATCCCATATTTTTAAATATCATGAAGGTTTTGAAAAATTAGGTATGCTTGATATATATATATTTTTTTAATATTTACTTTCGTTTGTTGCCAAAAGTAGATGTCATGTATATATTTGTTGCTGATACCAATTATCTCCATGCTCACATTGTCTTACTCGTGATTGGAGATTAGAAGAAAAAAGCATGGTTGTAGTAAAATTTTTGCAATTTTCTCATTTTGGAATTTTTTAATGTTTTGTAGAAGAGTCATGGTGTTTCACAATTATTTGGTATTTCGTATAATTTTTTTTAACAATAGTGTTGTTTCCACAATTGTAGAGTACTAGCTTTTGAACTAAAAATTTATTCAGGTTTTGTTTTCAAAAATTTTTAGGCACTTTTTCGGTTCTCATTCTTGAAGATTTCTATTTACTAAATCTATGTTAATTTGTCAAAATATTGGTACTATTAGCCATAAACAAAGAAAAATTGTGCAAGAGCCTCTTAAACTTGTTCTTGTAATATGGATTCTAATAGAGAGACTTCAAATTATTGGTCATCGTTAATTCTTTGATCTTATGTAGAAAACTTCTGATGTTCACAATTGCAATCAATCTTGAGAACTGAAATTTATAGAACAATGCATTGAACTCGAATGAAAGATAAGTTTATAATTTTATTGATAATTTCATATCTTTTGCAAAGAAATGAATTAAAGTTTAAACAAAATTAAGGGGAACAACAACAAATTATTATTGCTGAGGTTGAAATGCATACTCCATGTTTAAATCCTCTTCTAAAGCATAACTGTATGCATTTATCATTTTCAGTGTCGCTGTCGTTTGGACAAACTTCATTACAAATTAATGGAAGTGAAGTTCCCTTCTTCACCTCTGTATCTGCATCAATCGAATTAAACAAAAAAGTTAGGGCCTCATAAAATTCGAAGAGAGAAAGAAAGGAAGGACGGGAGCAATTAGGGATAATAGAGAGGGTATGAGAGCAAACTAAAAGCGAAAGCATGGCCATTGTAGCGACCGAAATGAAGAGAAACTTGTGCATCTTCATTCAACTTCACAAACTATATGTTTAATTTTCTTTGACGGTGTGATTTTAACTTTTCAAAATAGCTTATGTAATAACTTAAAATATATAGGTATATATATATAAATAAATAAACAAATAAGAAAGATTACCTTTCTTAGAAAAACAGCATTTCCCCACTTTTATTTGTTAACCTCTCTGTCCCTTTCTCCAATTATCTATCCTCAACCAACCCTTTACCCATAATATTAGAGTTATTGCAAAAACAAACAAAAAAATGATAGATTTAAGAAAAAATCAAAATAGTGATTTACTAGAAGAAAAACCTCTTAAATTTGTTAAGGTATATATTACATCTTCCTTTTCTTTTATCCTAATCTCATCATTGTTAGGAGATCACATTCAATCATCTAATTATATCATAGATTTTCCCTAAATTGTTGCAATAATTTAGTTTGAGTTACGAATTAAATACTAACAATTTTACCTGACTTGGAGTAAATGAATAGGCAAAACAATCTATTAAAATTTGTCTAATAACATAGGTGAACATAATTAAATTGCCAATAGAATTAAAAGAAAAAAAAAAGGAATGATTTGGAAGTAACAATCAATTAAAATTTTACCAATAATACATGTAAACATAATGCAGAGTAAATACAAGACAAAGAAAAAATAAAAAAAAGGAAGATTCAGTTAATAAAATTAAAAACTGACATTAAATACACATAGATATTTTAGAGAATTGTCTTTATGATTATAGGTTACAATTAGCTAGTGATGATTATGGTATTGATGACCATGAAAGTTACAACCTTCCAATCAATCCTACGTTACTATCAGGATTATTTTCAAGGCTATAAATAGTCATTATTGTTGTAACTTTAGGATAAAGATTTTTTGATATTATAATCAAAGTTGTATATTATACTTCTTAAGCCATGAATTTGTTCCTTTGTATTTCTTGTGTTCAGATTTGCATGCTAAAGTCATTGAAGTAGTCTTGATCAATCTATCTTGTACGACTCAAAAAAAAAAAAAAAAAAAAAAGAAGTCAGAAAATGACACTCAGTCGTACAAGTGTGTCTTGCCTTTACTTGAAATTGAAGCAGCGCAAGACTTGATTATTTTAAGCACTAGCTCATTCTGTGGTTTGAGCATCTTGAATCAATGGTTTAATAATTCTCATAATCGGTGTAGTCTCTCATCATCGTCATGAGCACTAGTTCATCTTCTTCCAAGGCATATAGTACCTCTATATCCCTTCGTCCTCAATCTTCTTTTTGGAGGTTGTCGCATTGCTTTCGCAAGCTTTTTTTTTAACGAACAAACCTTAGACTTGTGGCCCTTCTTTCTGCCGTTGTATCAAATATCTTCAATTTTATTCCTTTGAGAACTCTTGTCATTTTCCTGAGCATATGAGGGTTGCACGGTTTCTTGTCAACTTTTTCCTTTGTTAGCATTTCTGTGTCTACCTTTGGTGGACAAAATATTTTTGCTCCAATTTTCACTTGTGTTGAGCGCTTCTTCTTCGCCCTTCAACGTGATGCCTCTCATTTTCATAGCCATGTCTTGTTGGCTAGTTAGCAAACTTTCTAGCCGACTATCCTTGAAGAACAAATAACGAAGCTTCTATACGTTGGTTGTAATCCGTGGATGATGATCCTCTAGATTCAAAGTTCTCAAATAACAGTCTCCAATTCTTGTTCAGTAATATCGTGACAAATCAACATGACCCTGTGGAAGTATGAAGTACTAACTTCTCAAATAACGGTCTCCAAATAAGACGGATCCACCATGCAGAGTAGTCGATCTACCACTGAGTAACATAACCCTAACTAGCGTCTCGCCTAGCTCAATGGTACCACACCTGACGCGTCCCTCCAAAGAGTGTTTGACGCGTGTCCTCCTTTTTTCCGGACGCGTCTCCACCCTTTCCGGCCGCCGCGTCTCCATCCCCACTTACCTAAATTCATCAAATTTTTCGGATTCCGGTCAAATCGCATTTCAACCTATTTGTATTTTTCTATCTTTCAATCCGTAACTCAAATAAATTTGATTCATTCATGAGAATTCAAGATCTCAAGTTCACCTATCGAAATGTATTATTCTTGCATTTTTTTATACACACGGAGCTTAATAAATGAGATCAAAATTCAAGAAAAGCTCAGTTCCTTACCTAAGTTTAATGATTCTTGATTTTGCTTTTCGACATGATTTTTGGTCGTGTTTCTTCGAGAACTTGCAAGAATCCTTATATAATGTATTGTAACTTTATTATTAAGATCTAAATCATTAGAAACTCACGGATCTAGGGCGAAATCAAGAAACAAAAGAGGTTGCGGACTTAACTCGTGTTCTTGCTCGTTACTCCGTGAAAATGATCGATCCAAATGATGGGACCACTCCTCTTGATCCTCTGAGTAGATCTAGAGGGAGACCTGAGATCGAAATTGTTACGACGTTCGAATTTGGGCGTTGTTCCCTCATTCCAATTCCTCTCCTTCTTAAAGACCCTAACTCCTCCTTTCTCTTTCTATCTCTCTTTTTCTATTCTTCTTTTTTTCTTTTCTTTTCTTTTATTTTCCTTGAAGGTGTTTCTAGACCCCCTCAAGTTGGTGTGCACAAAAAATTACCTTTTTGCCCGTGATTGAATTTCACCCGAGTTTTCGATTAAATCACCATTTTAAAAAAAAGTTCTAAGCTCCTTGGTGTGTCCCGAGCATTTTTTCCTTTGCACCAATTTAAAAATCACACTCTAGGACCTTCAATAAAATCTATAAACTCGTAAAGGTTAAGATGGTGCTTGTCATAAATAAATGTGAGTTTATACATGTTGATCTCGAGGTGTTACATGATAACTCCAAGTTCTATAAATAAAAGAGTTCCTAATTTCAAATCCCTACCTTTTTCCTATTATCTTAGACTAAATTTGTAATTTAACTCATTTCTTATGTCAAAATATTTATGCGAGTCTCTTGAATATTTTTACTAGATTTTACTAACAAATATTTTAGAATTATATGACAATCCAACCTCCAAATATTAACACTTTAATTATTGTTCTTGTGTTCAAGGTGGGTGGGAGCTTATTTGATATGCCAATACAAATTTTCATTAATTTTAGGAAAATGAAATGTGGGGAACTCTTCTCCGCAATTACCTTCCATTCGTCCGAAAAGTAATAAAATTATTCAATGAAATTATTACAACAAACTGTCTCATAAAAATGGTCGCAATAGATTCAGAAGTCAACCTACCCTCTAATAACCATTGTATATAAATTCAAGATACTTTTATCTCTACATCTAATAGCGAGACAGTCAAAATATCATTAGATGTAGAGAGAGAAGTACCATAAATTTACGTTGGCTATTAAGGCATACAAATGATTAAATATACATTCAAAATGGTTATATTATACTATAGATATTGAAAATAATGAGAGATATATATACAAATCGAAATAAGAGTTCTAGAAGATTAGATAATTGTAAAATTAAGTCTCAAACTTCTAAAACCTA
The DNA here is from genome assembly GCA_033971965.1 of Cucurbita ficifolia. Taxonomy (NCBI): domain Eukaryota; kingdom Viridiplantae; phylum Streptophyta; class Magnoliopsida; order Cucurbitales; family Cucurbitaceae; genus Cucurbita; species Cucurbita ficifolia. Next base: position 9,053,406 of record CM066981.1, read on the forward strand.
GAGAAAAGCTCATGGAAATTTACTAGATAAGTCTGCGATGAGTGCCTCTACAAGTATGTTTTTTACTAAGTAGTATGTTTAGGCTCACGAAATTCTAATTTTCTTTTTCAGATGATCGTTGATTGATGGACGAGTGGGAGAGAAATAAAAGTTGCGCAATCTTTTGTGTATTTTGATTTTTTTATTATGCTCTAATTTGTATCCGGTTTCCTAGTCCCCATTTTGTAATAAACTCTAAACAACGTAGAATTGCAATTGATTTCGATACTTTTGTACTTTTTTCTTTTTCGTCATGGTCTGAGATTCAAACCTCAAAATTCAAGTCGAGATACTACGTGTACCCATTGCTAAAAGGAGGGCTTGGACCTCCAACCTTGTGGTTAACAATCATACGCTCTAACCAACTAAACTATTCAAACAAATTGTTTGTATTCACCCAGATATTGTCTACTTTGGCTCGTTACGTATCGTCGTCAACCTCACGGTTTTAAATTGAATCTACTAGTGAGAGATTTTCACATCCTTATAAGAAATGTTTCATCCCCTCCCCAACCGATGTGGGATCTCACAATCCACAACATTGTGTGCCGAGCAACCTCGTTGGCACACCTCCCAACGACGAGCTCTAATACAATTTGTAACAAACCAAGCTCACCGCTTTTATATATTGTCTACTTTGGGAAATTATGTATCACCATCAGTTTCATGATTTTAAAATACGTCTACTAGGAAGAGGTATCAACAACCTTACAACAAATGCCTTGTTTCCCTCTCCAATCGCTAGCAGATATCGTCAGTTTTGGCCTGTTATGTATTGTCGTAAGTCTAAGAGTTTTAAAACGCATCTATTAGGGAGAGGTTTCCACACCGTTATAAGAAATGCTTCATTCCCATCTGCAACCAATGTTAGATCTCTTAATAAATAGTAGGATGTTTGATTGGTATGGGTTCAAATCCTGCTTTTGACAACTTTATATTATCTACTAGAGTAAGTTTAAATCCAAGAATTGTTGACACAATTCAGTAAGAGTATTCTTAAGAATAGTACTTGGAGTAGGCATACAAAACACACACAAGTATAAATCTTTAGAGTGCTTCAACGCTTATTCTAAAAACCATTAGTATAAATTCTCGAAATACGAATTTTAGCTATGGCAAGTCTCATTCTCTTGACACGTGATATCAAAAGATGGAAGTTTAGTAGACTCTACCAAGATTGAAGTTGTCACTAGGTGGGAATGCCCAATTATAGTTATAGATGTACGAAGCTTTCAAGGCTTAGCAGGATACTACCGAATGTTTGTGCAAGACTTTGCTAGATTAACCTCACAACTTACACAATTGATGAGGAAGGGCATAACATTTAAGTAGAATGATGCATATGAGCCCAACTTCCAAGATTAAAAATAGAGGTTAATGTCAGCTCTAGTGCTCACAGAACCAGAAAGTTAAGAGGGATACGTGATATACAATGATATCTCCTATAAGAGACTAGGATGTATATTGATGCAACATGGTAAGGTTGTTGCGTATGCGTTCCGTTAATTGAAAAAGTATGAGAAGAACTATCCTAAACATGACCTAGAATTGGCCGCAGTAGTGTTCGCATTAAAGATTTGGCGACACTACCTATATAGAGAAAAGACCCAGATCTGCACCGACCACAAGAGTCTAACATACTTCTTCACCAAGAAAGAACTAAACATGAGGAAACAAAGGTGGTTAGAGTTGGTGATGGATTACAATATAGGCATCCAGTACCACCTTTGAAAGGTAAACTTTGTCGCAGATGTCCTAAGTCGTAAAACGACACACTCGTTGACCATCATTACTAGGGAGTCACGAGTACAAGTAGTTTTTAACCGAGCTGACATAGTTGTAGTAATTGAGGGAGTTATAGCACAGATTTCTCATCTCACATTGTTGCCCAACTTCCGATAGAGGATTATCAACTCCAACCAAGAGGCCCTAACCTAAATAAGATATTGAGTCAGCTCACAATGGATCTAGTGGATAGTTTTTCCAAGACATCAAATGGTGAAAGCTATGTCAAGGACGACTGTGTCCGAGTGGTGTAGGTATTAAGAAACGGAAAATTAACTGAGGTACATCAAATCCCTAAGTACCATGACTTTAAAGAACACTTTTGGTGGCGAAGTATAAAAAAGGATATAGTAGAATTCTTGAGTAAATGTCTAGTGTGCCAAAAAGTAAATTTCCTAGACATAGGATGACAGGATTACAGGGAGTTAGAACTCGAAGCTCCATTTAGGAAAATCTATGTATAATAACAGCTTCAAGGCAACCATCAGTGATAAGGATCACGGTGGTCGAAATATTCCAACTGGACCTATTACACGATTCAAGGCCAAGAAGATTCAACAAGCCTTCGTTCTTCATCTACAAAATTGGATAGGCTCAAATTCAACCATCATTCCATGTGTTGCAAGCTGATTCAATTGAGTAAGGATCATTTGGAGCTTCAAAAGTAAATATTTTTATGGTTGAAGTAGCGGAGGTAGTTGCAAGCATCATTTCATGAGTTGTTAGAAAACTTTATTTTTTGTTTTTAATTTCATAATTCTTGTAATGGGTCAAAAGGGTGGAAGTTAATTGTCAAATTGACTTCGTTCTTTCTTGAGATTTAAGGGGATCGGGATTAAATCATGGTCACTAACTTCTTTAGTGGGCATTTGAAGATTTGAAAGTTTCTTCTGTGGGGAGACTATAAATACCCACAAATTCTTCCTTTTGGAACTATTGTTTTCATTTTTCTGAGCTTATGAGGGTTGCACGGTTTCTTGTTGACTTTTTCCTTTGTAAGCATTTCTGCATCTAACTTTGGTGGACAAATTGTTTTTGCTCCAACTTTCACTTGTGTTGAGCGCTTCTTCTTCGCCCTTCAACGATATGCCCCTCATTTTTATAGCCATGGCTTGTTGGCTAGTTAGCAAATTTTTTAGCCGACCATCCTCGAAGAACAAATAACGAAGCTTCTATACGTTGGTTGTAATCCGTGGATGATGATCCTCTAGATTCAAAGTTCTCAAATAACGGCCTCCAAATCTAGTTCAGTAATATCCTGACAAATCAACTTGACCGTGTGGAAGTACGAAGTACTAACTTCTCAAATAACGATCTCCAAATAAGATAGATCCACCATGCAGAGTAGTCAATCTACCACTGAGTAACATCACCCTAACTAGCGTCTCGCCTAGCACAATGGTACCACAGTAGAGTAGAAAGGGAAATTGAGAATCCTCGAACGTCATACCGGCTACTGTCGGCTAAGAAGTTTTTTTCCTTCATCTTGGAGTTCTAAAGTGGCCCTCTAGGTCTCAAGGGTAGTTAGATTGTTGAGTTAGGGGTCCTGGCTTCCAGATTTATTCTTTCAAGACTTCCAAGTCTATAACAGTCTCCTATCTAAACCCAACTCAATCCCTACAAGTGTATACCCTAGACATAACACTAGTACTTATCATTCACATCATAAGATCACAAATCATTCAAAAGGAGTTTATATATGATTAACTATCCATGCAGACACACAAGCTAAACGGGATGATAACATCCATCATGAACAAATATAAGAAGCAGTAAGACAATCCAAAAAGCCTACAAAATCTATGTAAGAAATCCCACTACGTTAGCAAGTCAAACAAATATATAATTTGTTGGGATTTATGCCCTAAAACCTCGTAATTAATTATTTAATTTTTAACAATAATTTTTATTATTTTATTTCTAATTTAATTGTTATCCATGGTATGAAAATTCAAGGTTATTAATGTAATCTTGAATAGTATGTGGTTGACATACAAGAGGATCGTGTTCAAGTAATAACCTAAAGAGTCTATGATATATGGATAAGGTTGGGGGCCTTATCCTGGTAACACTATTGATACGACCCACTTTGTAATCGTTACAAATGATTTGATTCAAATCGTTCATGTAGAGACATGGAAGTGAGGGTATCTTATACAATGAGTTTATATAAGATTGGACCAACAAATATTTAATCTCTTTATAAATCCGTTAATTGAGAAGATTAATATTTCACATGATGATCATATGCGACTCGATCTTAATCCTGAGTGAGTTATGAACTCCTGCCTGTGAGGGCTTTTCCTTTAATTTACATGGGTGAGAATGTCTTTGTTAGCCGATTAACATTTTGGGGACTTGACCAAATAGGGAGTTGGGAACATAATATCTTGAGATGGAATTCACTCCTTTCCATATAACAAAAGTAGATGAGTTGTTCTCTTAAGTACTGATTTCGGGACTTGAACAATGGGGCCCCACCCTCTCATTGGCCCGAGAGGGACTATGTTTATGATTGGATCATAAACAAATTGTTCATTAGAGAATCAATGGTACTTAAGGTGAAAGATGTAATTACAGGGGTAAAACGGACTTTTGACCCAGCTATAATTATCAACAACTCGTGAAGGATCGACTTACTTCTAATGATTATATCGATGGACATAACTTGTCCTACAGTGCATAAGAGTTCAACTCTAGGTCTATAGTGGAGTGGTTAATGAACGAAAATTGATTAATTAAAGAGTTTAATTAAGTAATTTTATATCATTCGAGCTTATAATCCCCTTGCTAGTTCATAGTAACGCTAAAAGGTTCAATTTATTTAAAAGAAAATTTGAAGGGTTCAAATTCATATTTAATATATTAGATATATTAAATATAAAGGAGAAAATAAGTTTAATTTGAAATGTCAAATTAATATTTAATATATTAGATATATTAAATAAAAAGAGAAAATATATTTAATTTGAAGTGTTAAAATTAATATTTAATATATTAGATATGTTAAATATAAATGGAGAAAAATATATTAATTTGAAGGGTTCAAATTAATATTTAATATATTAGATATATTAAAATATATATATATATTTATTGTATTTGATATAATTAAATATTAAATCAATTAATGTATTTTGATACATTAAATAAAAATATATTTGAAATTTGAATGAGATTCAAATTAATTAAATATATATTAGGATATCTTATAATATCTAAATATGATTTATATGAGGTATTATATCCTAATATATTAAATATGCAAATATATTTTTTTGGCAAAGATTCTCCAAGAGTCCCTATAAATAGGACCCTTGGGTTGAGCCAAAGACACATCAATCTCTCTCCCTTTCTCTAGAGAATAAAATTAAGAATTCTCGAAACTTTTTCTTTTCTCCAATTCCTTTGGGATTTTCTTTCAAGAGGCTCCCACAAGCCTTGGCCTTGTGTTCGAGTCATAGCAAGGAAGATCTTGTGGAATGTGGAAGAACGTTTGCATGGTTGGATTACTTTAAGAAGTCTTGCAAGCTAGGGATTCTACAAAGTTAGATTTCTTACTCTTTCATTTATTGCTTTTCTTTTAATTCATAATAAAATCAAAACGGTTCACAATGCTTCCGCTACATGGATGAAGAGTTCATTCCCTTCATAATTAACTTTGTAGGTGCAGACGACTATCAGATCTAGTCACCTACAAGTAATTTCCTCAAGCATGCATGTAATACCAAGTGCACCCTACAAGTATTACTTCCTAATTTCGTGTGGTTACTTACACGTCTGTCGCATGTCTTTCTTAACTTGATTTATAGTCGTAAAGGAGTCCAAAATTATAAATTCTCTCTATGGGCAACTATTTCACAGTAAAATAGGATTAGCATAGGAATCGAGACGAAAAACTAGCAAATCGAGAGAAAAATGGATGAAAGTAGTATGTTTATTACTATGTATGTTTAGGATCACGAAATTCTAATTTTCTTTTTCAAATGATCGTTGATTGATGGACGAGTGGGAGAGCAATTAAAAGTTGGCCAATCTTTTGTGTATTTTGAACTTTTTATTATGTTTGAATTTGTATCCCATTTCCTTGTCCCCATTTTGTAATAAACTCTCATAGAATTGTAATTGATTTCGATAATTTTGTACTTTTTTCTTTCTTATCATGGTTTGAGATTCAAACCTACTAAAATATGTCCCAACAGAGTCATACTTTTTACCGACCACAAGAGTATGGTTGTTAGGAAAATGCCTCGTACCAATGGAGATAGTGTCTATTAGTGCCTGTCACTTGTTAGGAAAAGACCTCATACCAATGGACGTAGTGTCTGTCACTTATATACTCTCAAACAGAGTATACTGTAGAAGAGCCTCTAAGGCCTCCATATTTGGAACTCTCAAACAACCTCCCCTTAATTGAGGCTCAAATTCTTTTTCTGAAGCCTTTCATCAACACCTAACTTCTTTATCTGACATGGAAAAGTCAAGATAAAAGGCATTGCTTATAATACCATATTAGGAAAAACGAATCTCAATATTGATATGATATTATCCACTTTGAGCATAAGCTCTTATGGCTTTACATTTGGTTTCCTCAAAATGTCCTATACCAATAAAAATAGTATCCTTCACTTATATACCCATGATCATCCTCTTCGTTAGCCAACATGGCACTCTAACAATTCTTAATAAAAGTGACTTACTAGATATTCTTAATACTCAACCTTTTTCCAAACCTTTCTTTTATATGGGCAAGAACATTTTTGATTTCTCATGATTCTTTGTGTGGAGTCTCTGAAATTCTAACCAAGTAACGGACCTTACTATCGGTTCGGTAGGAAGACTTGCCTTATTATGACGACACGTGCCCAACGGTCCTTGCACGTGTCATTTATAATTTATATTATATGATGATGTGACTATGTTATATGATGATGTGCCTATGTTGTATGATGATAAGAGTAGGATATAAGAATGATGTTACGCGATGAGGTTATATGATGACATTATATGATGATGACATGATGATGATGATGCATGATAACACGACACTGTAAGATGCATGATGATGACATGACTTAATATGATGTTATTCCATAGTAAGATGATATGTATATATTAAATGACATGATACATTATGACGAAGAGTTTTCGAAGAAACAATCATAATTGATGTTAATGACGAGTTAAGTATGAAAGCCAACGCATGCACGTTGCCCAATGTGATGTGTGAATAATGTATAGGGTTGTGTCCAAATGATGATGTAAGTATGAAAAACTATAAGGACCTCATGCCTTTTGTGTGTTGATATACATCGGCTTACTTCCCCATTTATGATGATGAGTACGAACATGTACACTATGATGATGATGATCATCATGCTTCACATGACACTCGGGGGTTTGCTGACCTCCATTCGTCCAACTACGGACAACTAGCCCAACTATGATGGGTTCAAAAGAGTGCGAAACGCCTGGAGATTCACGCTTGCAAGTGTGGGTCATGTGTGGGGGAGTACTACACATCCAATTTTTTCTGGACTGGAGGCCACCCATATGATTGTTTTAACGTTATATCTCTGATCATGAGTTGCATGTGGTAGCACTCCCGACCCCCAATAGTGTGGCCACTTACTGAGTATTTCTTAAAGTACTCAAGCCATGTGATATTTCTATTTTAGGTAAAGGCAAGACACCACTGTACACCACGGCCGAGTGCGATTTTCTGACTTTTTTTTTTTTTTTAATTCGTTACAAGATAGCTTGGTCAAGAATACTTGAATGACTTTAACATGCAAATCTAAACATAAGAAATGTAAAGGAACAAACTCATTTGTTAAGGAGTATAATCTGCAACTTTCATTATAAACCTTACGGTAACACATGGTTAATTAAAAGGTTGTAACTTTCATGGCCATAAATACCATAAAGGCCACTATCTAATTGTAACGTATAATCATAAAGAAAATTCTCTAAAACTTAAAAAAAAATATAAAATACAATAAAACAACCATAAATCTAAATAACATATACGAGTTTTGTCATCCTTGCTACTTTTTTTTTCCAATTTTAGATGATGTATAAATATACGAGGCTGTGTGACAAGATCATTTTATCTAGTTTTAATTTTCGCTCATTTCTTTTTATCCCATATTTTTAAATATCATGAAGGTTTTGAAAGATTAGGTATGCTTGATATATATATATTTTTTTAATATGAACTTTAGATTGTTGCCAAAAGTCGATGTCATGTATATATTTGTAGCCGATACCAATTATCGCCATGCTCACATTGTCTTACTCGTGATTCAAAATTAGAAGAAAAAAGCATGGTTGTAAGTAAAATTTTTGCAATTTTCTAATTTTTTATTTTTTTCATGTTTTGTAGAAGAGACATGGTGTTTCACAATTATTTTGTATTTCGTATAATTTTTTTTTGACAATAGTGTTGTTTCGAGAATTCTAGAGTACTAGCTTTTGAACTAAAAATTTATTCATATTTTATTTTCCAGAATTTTTAGGCACTTTTTCGGTTCTCATTTTTAAAGATTTCTATTTACTAAATCTATGTTAATTTGTCAAAATATTGGTGCTATTAGCCATAAACAAAGCAAAATTATGCAACAACCTCTCAAACTTGTTCTTGTAATATAGATTCTAATATGGATTCTAAATAGAGAGACTTGAAATTGTTGGCCGTCCTTAATTCTTTGATCTTATGTAGAAAACTTTGATGTTCACAATTGCAATCAATCTTGAAAACCGCAATTTATAGAACAATGCATTGAACTCGAAGGAAAGATAAGTTTATAATTTTATTGATAATTTCATATCTTTTGCAAAGAAATGAATTAAAGTTTAAACAAAATTAAGGGGAACAATAACAAATTATTTTTGCTGAGGTTGGAATGCATACTCCATGTTTAAATCCTCTTCTAAAGCATAACTGTATGCATTTATCATTTTCAGCGTCGCTGTCGTTTGGACAAATTTCATTACAAATTAATGGAAGTGAAGTTCCCTTCTTCACCTCTGTATCTGCATCAATCGAATTAAACAAAAAGTTAGGGCCTCATAAAATTCGAAGAGAGAAAGAGAGGGAGTAGTGGAGCAATTAGGGATAATAGAGAGGGTACGAGAGCAAACTAAAAGCGAAAACATGGCCATTGTAGCGACAGAAATCAAGACAAACTTGTGCATCTTCATATTTAACTTCAAAAACTATATGTTTAATTTTCTTTGACGGTGTGATTTTAGCTTTTCAAAATAGCTTCTGTAATACCTTAAAAAATATAGGCATATATATAAATATATAAATAAACAAATAAGAAAGATTACTTTTCATAGAAAAACAACATTTCCCCACTTTTCTTTGTTAGCCTCTCCGTCCCTTTCTCTAATTATCTATCCTCAACCAACCCTTTATCCATAATATTACAGATATTGCAAAAACAAATAAAAATAAAAAAATGTCAGATTTGAGAAAAACCTCTTAAATTTGTTAAGGTATATATTACATCTTCCTTTTCTTTTAACCTAATCTCACTATTAGGAGATCACATTCAATCATCCAATTATATCTTAGATTTTCCCTAAATTGTTGCAATTATTTAGTTTGAGTTACAAATTAAATGCTAACAATTTTACATGACTTGGAGTAAATGAATAGGCAAAAATATGATTAAAATTTGTCCAATAATACACGTGAACATAATTAAATTGCCAATAGAATTAAAAGAAAAAAAAAGAATAGAGAGAAAAGAGACACATGATTTGGAAGTAACAATCAATTAAAAATTTACCAATAATACATGGGAACATAATACATAGTAAATACAAGACAAAAAAAAAAAAACAAGATTCAGTTAATAAAATAAAAAATGACATTAAATACAGATAGATGTTTTAGAGAATTGTCTTTATGATTATATGTTACAATTAGCTAGTGACGATTATGGTATTGATGACCATGCAAGTTACAACCTTCCAATCAATCATACGTTACTATCACGATTATTTTCAAGGCTATAAAATAATCATTAATGTTGTTACTTTACGATGAAGAATTTTTTATATTATAATCAAAGTTGTATATTATACTTCTTAAGCCATGAATTTGTTCCTTTGTATTTCTTGTGTTTAGATTTGCATGCTAAAGTCATTCAAGTAGTCTTGATCAATCTATCTTCTACCACACAAAAAACAAAAAAAAAAAAAAAGAAGAAGAAGTCGAAAAACGACACTTAGTCGTACACGTGTTCGTTGCCTTTACTTGAAATTGAAGCAGCATACGACTTGATTATTTTAAGCACTAGCTCATTCGGTGGTTTGAGCATCTTGAATCAATGGTCTAATAATTCTCATAATTGGTGTAGTCTCTCATCATCGACATGAGCACTAGCTCATCTTCTTCTAAGGCACATAGTACCTCTATATCCCTTCGTCCTCCATCTTCTTTTTTGAGGTTGTCGCATTGCTTTCGCAAGCTTTTTCTTTAACCAACAAACCTTGGATTTGTGGCTCTTCTTTCTGCCGTTGTATCAAATATCTTCAATTTTATTCCTGTGAGAACTCTTGTTGTCATTTTTATGAGCTTATGAGGGTTGCACGGTTTCTTGTCGACTTTTTCCTTTGTTAGCATTTCTGTATCTACCTTTGGGGGACAAAATATTTTTGCTCCATCTTTCACTTGTGTTGAGCGCTTCTTCTTCGCCCTTCAACGTGATGCCCCTCATTTTTATAGCCATGACTTGTTGGCTAGTTAGCGAATTTTTTAGCCGGCCATCCTTGAAGAACAAGTAACGAAGCTTCTATACGTTCGTTGTAATCCGTGGATGATGATCCTCTAGATTCAAAGTTGTAACGGATCAAAAAAAAAAAACGGGGGGGGGGGGGTGGAGTCGTCGGCCGGACCGAAAACTCCGGCGAACGCCGGAGTTTTCGTTCGCACACGACCCACAAAGGGCGGGCGAAGTCGGAATCGCCGAGGAAACACGAACCTGACCTTCAGCCACCCCGAGAGCACCTGCAAGGAAGGAAAAAGAAAAGGAAAAAGGGAAAAACGAAGAAAGTGGAAAAAGCCGACGAAACTCCGGCGAGGCCCAAACCTTACGAAATCGACGTCAAACTTCAATCTCACGTAACGAAAGTAATCCCAGAGACTTTTACATACACCGGGGATAGATTTAGGTGAGTCCTACACGTTGTACACCGCCGACAAGGAAGATAGAGCGTCGGATCCCCAAACCCTCTCAGATCCGGGAGTGTTAGGTCGTTACGTTCCAAACCAATCCCAAAAACGAGATTAGGGAAAGAAGGAAACTCGGAAACGGAGAAAAGGGAAGAAAAAAGGACGGCGAAGCGACGTCACAGAGGGAGAGAGCAGTCGCCAGAAATCGGCGAGGAAACTAGGCGAAGAAGACGAAGTCTGACCCGAACGTCGGACCCCGCAACCCGAACAAAACCCAACCCACGCTGACCCAATTCGGTCGACGAAACCTCCCGCAGCCCAAAACGCTTCGGCCCAGCTCAGAAAACTAGTTAAGGCCCAGCCGACCTACACAGCCTCTAGCTTGGGCCGACCCATCGCTCGCGGCCAACACAGACCCGCGCGCTCGACCCGAAAACCCTCGCCTCGACCTGGACCGTTGTACGTGTCGCTCCCTGGTTGTGCCACGCGTCACCTCGGCAGTGCGACACCCCTCGGCTCGATGGCGGCTTCTCGGCTCGACGGCGGCTCCTCGGCTTCAGCGGCTTATTCGGCTCGGGAAACCTGTTTCCGACCCGTTTGTCACCGTTCCGACCCTCCCAGACCTGGTTTCGACCCTATTTAAGGTAAATTATACCATTTTAAGGACGTATGTCACAATTTCAAGTTGGATATTAATGATAATTGTGAAATACTAACGAAGGTGTCGAATGATCCAATAGGAACCAAAAACGAGATTAGGGAAAGAAGGAAACTCGGAAACGGAGAAAAGGGAAGAAAAAAGGACGGCGAAGCGACGTCACAGAGGGAGAGAGCAGTCGCCAGAAATCGGCGAGGAAACTAGGCGAAGAAGACGAAGTCTGACCCGAACGTCGGACCCCGCAACCCGAACAAAACCCAACCCACGCTGACCCAATTCGGTCGACGAAACCTCCCGCAGCCCAAAACGCTTCGGCCCAGCTCAGAAAACTAGTTAAGGCCCAGCCGACCTACACAGCCTCTAGCTTGGGCCGACCCATCGCTCGCGGCCAACCCAGACCCGCGCGCTCGACCCGAAAACCCTCGCCTCGACCCGGACCGTTGTACGTGTCGCTCCCTGGTTGTGCCACGCGTCACCTCGGCAGTGCGACACCCCTCGGCTCGATGGCGGCTTCTCGGCTCGACGGCGGCTCCTCGGCTTCAGCGGCTTATTCGGCTCGGGAAACCTGTTTCCGACCCGTTTGTCACCGTTCCGACCCTCCCAGACCGTGTTTCGACCCTATTTAAGGTAAATTATACCATTTTAAGGACGTATGTCACAATTTCAAGTTGGATATTAATGATAATTGTGAAATACTAACGAAGGTGTCGAATGATCCAATAGGAACCAACCTAATTCAGCGTATATTAGACCATCTTTCTTTGGCATCAATAAGACTGGTACAGAACATGGACTCAAACTCTCTCGTATATAGCCCTTCTCCATGAGCTCCTCAACTTGCCTCTGAATTTCTTTGGTCTCCGTTGGGTTGGCTCTATAAGCTGGCCGATTAGGAATGACTGCCCCCGGAATGAAATCTATTTTATGTTCAATATCTCTAATAAGAGGTAGTCCTTTAGGTACTTCATCTTGGAACACGTCCTCAAATTCTTGTAAAAGAGATTGAAGCATACTAGGCAAAGAAGAATTGTTGTCGTTACAGACCAAACATCCTTCATTGTACAAAAGTATAAAGATTGTTTTTTGTGAAAACATTACCCTTTTAACCTCTCCAACTCTAGCCAAACAACTCACTTTGTTGAACTCTTTCTTTTTTTCAATTTCATTATTCTTTTCACCATTTTTTTTCTCTCAATTCTTCTTCCTCGAACTCTTTCTTTTTTTCTCCAACTTTAATTGATCAACAAATACATCTGAAGAACTCAAAGGTACAAGAGTGGGTTTTCTACAATATTTTATAAAAGAATACCTATTCAAATAACCATCATACATGATCTTCCTATCAAATTGCCAAGGTCGGCCAAGAAATATGTCTCCAGTAATCATTGATAGCACATTACAAAGAACTTCATCTTTATATTTTCTCAAACTAAAGATATTAAAACCTGAGAAATTACCTTCATTGTTCCACTGTCATTGAGACATTGAAGCTTGTAAGGTTTAGGATGGTATTGGGTTGGAATTTGCAACCTTTTTATCAGCATGGTACTTACTACATTCGTGCAACTTCCACTATCAATAACAAGACTACAAGGAGTCCATTTTACTAAATACCTTGTGTGAAATAGGTTGTCTCTTTGATCATCAACATCATTCTTCGTAGCTTGAGTTTTAAGAAGTCTTCTTGTAACAAGTGTCAAATGACTCCCTTCTTTCAATTCCTCCTCATTCTCTTGGATTTCTTCTTCAAATAGCTCATCTTGGTCACTTTTCTCACTATCTGTGACTAACTTGTTCATTCTTGATGATCATGACTCTCTTGTTAGGACAATCATGACTAATATGACCAATTCCTTGATATTTCCAACATTTGACATCTCTATTCTTTCTCTAACCTCCTTATATTCCTCCACTTTCTCTTTACCCTAACCTCCTTATATTCCTCCACTTTCTCTTTACCCTAACCTCCTTATATTCCTCCACTTTCTCTTTACCCTTGGATTTTCAGCTTTGTTATTTTTTCAAGCTCATACTTGCATCTATCCTTGTAATCTATCCTTTCAATATTTACATTTTTTTTCCAAGCGTTGAAAGTAATAGATTTAGAAATAGCAGACCTCTTGGAGTTCTCCTTCTCCCTAGCTAGTTGCCCTTTGATTTTGACAGCAAGTTGTAACAATTCTTGTATATCAAAATACGCTTGCCTATCCACTTGATGAGCAAGTTTTCAGTTCATCCCACCAAGGAATCTAGCCTCCATCAATGCATCAATGCATGCTCTATTCATAAGGGCCTCCATTTCTTTGTAATATTCTTCAACACTTTAGGATCCCTATTGTAGAATCTAGAGTTTTTGCTTGAGTACTCGAGAATAATGGTTAGGAATGTATCTTTTTCTCATTAATGACTTCAATTCCTCTCACGTTTCAATTGGTTCTTCATAATTTCTCCTCCACTCTAATTTCAAAGAAGTCCACCATATAATTGCGTAATCACAAAATTTAGCCACATCAAGCTTCAATTTTTTTTCTTCACTGAAATTGTTGCAATCGAAAACATGCTTAATATTGTTCTCATATTGAAAATACACCTCTGGATCAGATCTCCCATAGAAAGTTAAAATTTTAAGCTTTACCCCTCAACTCCTCTTTCTTTTCCTCTCTCATATTGGTACTCCCTCACAATTCTTTTTGGTCCTAAAATTTCTCTACCCCTAGGATTATGTCCGGCTAAAAGGGTGACATTGTCATCTTCTTCATTTTCAGCTCCTTCATTCAAGAGTACTTCCCTTCCTTGAAGATTACCTAAGGATATTTCAATTCACTCCATCCGGTTTGTCGATGTACTAATAACTTGATTCAAAGGAGTAATGGTTCCGACCTGTGCTTCTCTCCACCTAACTTCATTGATCTCCCGTCCATTTCTTCTGTCGCACAAACAATACTTAAATATGTTTAGGATCTCACACACGCAACTCACTAATTTTACACTTAGGGACACTCATGTTTATTACACACAAAGGAAGGCTATTTGGGAGAGTGACTAAATTATTATCAAGGTAGGCTAATATATGGATACAACAATTCTTATAGTAGCAAGCTATTCAAGGAAATCAAGACAAGTTAATTATGAAATAACACCAAAATAAAAACAAGAAATAAACAAACAAATGAGGGCACAAAGATTTTTTTGGATGGAATTGTACTGAAAAAAAGAATTCCAAAGAGAATAATTGTGAAAATTTGAGAACAATCTAATTTTCTTTTTTATAGAATTCTGAAAAATTTAGAAGTTGTAACGACCCGAAATTTTCTACTTAATTTAAGGTCGCTACTGTATACATGTCATAAACATGAATGCAGAAATACTTCATTTGAATTTTCATAAAATATAACCTTCAACTTAAAACACTGTCATGGACTTATGTGTTTTGAAAACACTTTTAAAAACGATACAACAAAAGACAAAATAAAATAAATAAACGTTAAAAAAAAACATCTTATTCTAGCCTAAGTCTAAAAAATAATAGGACTACCCTATGCATTTGTCATGGTCTGGATTTGCGATGTCGTTGTCAGCCGTACAGGAATGTCTTACCTTAACCTCAAATAGAGGTAGCACGTGGCTTGAGTATTTTAAGAAATACTCAGTAAGTGACCCCACTATTGGGGGTTAAATGCAAGAATATGCGAATGCAATGACGGGACCTATCATATCAGTCTATTTTTCCTACAACACTATTCTAACAGGAAGCTTGAATGTGTACCATATACTCTACACACAGTCCATACGTACGAGTATGGGCTCACCAGACAGTTCGCACACCTCTGGGCCTATTTTCTTATCGTGCGAGCCTTTTCTGGTAGCTCAATATTTGTCGGACACCCATTAGAATTAGTAACCGTGACGGCAGCATTATGTAAAACATAACGATACTTCGCCTGCCTAATGGATGTACGCGTCTATACCCTCGTGATGGAATAGGGGTATCCCTCAATGCATGAGCACACATAATGCATGAGGTCCCAACATTTTTCCATTTTCATTACCATTTAATACAACTCCGCTAGCGTTCTGTACATATCATATCATTTCACATATCGTTCATCATTCATTTCATATCGTTTCTCATTCTTTAGTTCTCACATCATTCATAATTCTAACGGAGTTATATTTCATGCCATTTATTGTGATTTCATGTCATTCATATCATGCTTTATACACACAATTTAGGAGACATAACATAACGTCTCATGCTTTTAACATAACATTTCATCATATACGTATCATACCATAACATATTGCATCACAATATATCATATCATAAACGTGCCAATTTATCACATATCTCGTACCATAACATATTTCATATCATATAACGACAAATATATATAGTCATTCACATGTCGAATCATAATCATATCATATCGTAAACACTTCGTTGTCGTATCGTTTCCTAACTTATCATAGTTTTAACGTTCTTATACCTATCACAGTCATATCATTACATGAACATACCTTTGTCATATCATCTAAGAAATATATCATAACGCTATCGTTCTATCAATCTATCACAAACTTATCCCTTTCTACCTATAACCTAACCGTATTCTTTTATCAAACTCTCATATCCAGCTCACTTTGATATGTTGTAACAACCGAACAAAATAAAATAAAATAAAATAATAATAATAATAATAAATAAATAATAAAAATTAAAAAAAAAAACAATAAACATTTGGTAACCGATCCTCCCTCCTTCCTTCAATCTCTCACCACTCCTTCCTAAAAATAAATCTGGCAACAAATCATGACTTCTAAAAAAAACCTTGAGATTTACCCATATCAAAATTTCTTCCTCCCTACAAAAACAAGAGGTTTAAGCAGATTTGATTCCGCCGGAGGAGATATGTCATTTGAGGAGCTCAGTAGTTGTATGTTAAATCTTCATTTTATTTTATTAAATAATATTAATTTGGTTACAATTATTTAGTTTTGAATTAGATATTAAAGGAAAAGAAGAATTTTGTATGAGTTGTATGAAATCACAACCAATTATATTTTAGATCTACTGAATTTGCAATGATTTAGGTTGTCGACAATTTTATATGAATCATAGAAAAAGTATATAACCAAATGGATCATTAAATTAAAAGCTAAAAATATAATTGTTAACTAAATCGGAAGGAAGACAAAGGAAATAAGAAAAAAAATGAAATAGAGATGGAAATCCAGAATGCTGTTAAATGAAAAGAAAAGAAAATAAAAAATAAAAAATAAAAAGGGAAGATTTGGAAGTAAAAATAGATTAATAAAATTGGCCAATAATATCTCTGAAAATACTTAGAGAGAGAGGGAAGATGGAGGAAAGATTTGTTGAACAAAATTTAAAAATAAAACAGGAAATATGAAAGGGCAAGTAACTCCATTAATTAAACTGATGTCATGGGCTCACATAGGTTGACTTGGATTTCAAAGGACGGAATCGAACTTCAATTAAGGATATATTCGTGACAACGACTTAAGCTAACCAGGTAAGTGGCCTTACTATCGGCATGGTTATATTTGATGTTGACACGTGCCTGTGGTTCTGCACGTGTCATATGTTCTGATATGCGTGAATTATCTGTGAATCGGTATGCCTATATTATGTTTATGTTATGTTATAATATGTGAATTGTATGATAATAATTGTGGTACGATGTGTTTAACGATATGTTTGAGATAGGATACGAGAAGGATGCACAAAACGAAATGTAACGATAGGAGTAAGATACGGTCATGAAACGTTAAGGTTAGGTTACATACCAGAGTGCTATGGATAGGAGAGATTGATGAAAGAATATGGTTAGGATATGGGTAGAAAGGGATAGGTTTGTGATAGACTGATAGAACGATAGCGTTAGGATACGTTCCTGTGAAGATATGACTAAGGTACATTCACGTAACGATATAGCATATTATGATACGATATATTGTGATGTGATGTGTTATGTTTAAATTGTTTTGTCTGACCATTGAGGTAGTTGTTGTATGAATTGCACGTTATGAAATGACATGTTAAAAGCATGGAGCGTTTTGTTATGCTTTCTAAATTGTATGTATACAGTATGTTATGAATGACATGATATCACGATAAATGAAATGAAATGTAACCCCGATATGAATGATGAATGATATGTGCAGTGATATGAGAAAGAATATGATACGAATAAAAGATGATAGCGGGGTTATATTCATTAATGATAAAAGTAGAAATATTGGGACCTCATGCATTATGTGTGTTCATGCATTTGGGGGATACCCCTATTCCATCACAAGGGTACGGACGCGTACATCCAATGGCAGGACAACAATCGTTATGCTTTGCATAGCGCTGCCGTGACGGTTACTAGTTCTAACGGGTCCCGGCATAAGGGGCTCCCAGAGTATGCCCACCGGGTAATGAAAGTGGCCCACCGGTGTGCGAACTAGCTGGTGAGCCCATACTCGCACGTATGGGCTGTGTGTAGAGTATATGGTACACGTCCAAAGTTTACCCGTTAGGACAGTACCGTAGGAAAAACGAAACGAAACGAAACGAAAGATAGGTCCCATCATTTCATTGCTTGTGATTGTTGCATAACCCCGATAAGGGGGTCACTTACTGAGTATTTCTTTAAATACTCAAGTTATGTGCTACTACATTTTTCAGGTTAAGGCAAGACATTCATGTACGGCTGACGACGACATCGCAACTCGAGACCATGGCACATGCATAGGATAGTGGTATTTATTTTCTTAGACTTAGGCTAGAATAGGATGTTTTTAACTTAAATGTTTATTTATTTTATTTACTCTTTTGTTGTGTCGTTTTAAAGATGTTTTTGAAACAGGTAAGTCCATGGCTGTGTTTTTAAGATATATGTTATGTTTTATGGAATTTAAATGAAGTCTTCCACATTCAATGTTTATGATATGTATACAGTAGCGACCTTAAATTAAGTAGAAAATTTCGGGTCGTTACATATGTAACCTAACATTAACGTTTCATGAACTTATCTTACTCCTATCGTTACATTTCGTTATGTGCATCCTTCTCGTATCCTATCTCAAACATATCATTGAGCACATTGTCCCGTGATTATTTTCGTAAAATTCACATATTATAACATATACATAACATATCATAAGGACCGTTTATTATGATTTCTTTTTTTGTTTTTTTTCAAGATCTAAATATGATCTTTAAAAAGAAAATGAGAACAAGGCCAAAAGATGATGAACAATGATGGCAATGACAAGAAAATAAATGGACAGATTTGAAGAAAAGAAAAACAATAGCATAAAAAAATAAACAAAAATAAAATAAATGCTAGAGTAGGCCACATAGATACCACCTAGGCTCTGATACCAAATTGATAAGGCAGCTCTTATCTTCAGCTCAACGATCCAAACTTTTATTGAAGCAAGAACCCTTGAATCAAAGAAATTAACACCTCCTTATACCAAATTCAGCGATCGAAGATATATAAGCAAGATTTAGAACCTTTTTCTAAATTGAGTCACTCCACAATTGAACTTGATCAATGTTTGGTTGAATGGCTCGGATGCAATCTACCACAAGAATTGATTGAAACTTAGAATGACAAAGATGATGCTCGAATTTCTAAGGGAACGTCTCAACTATAGAGATCAATTTCATTCATCACAAATCTGATTTTTATATAATAATTTGTGGGTATTTATAGTCTCTCAACAAAAGACGTTTGTGGCCATGATTTTGATGGTGTTGTTATAACACATGCGGATGCAATTCGGATCTTAGGCATTCTAAGTACATCAATTATAGTAATTAGCTAGCATGTTCATAAGCATTAAAACTCAAGGAGTTTGAGTACTAACCTTTTGTAGTTCAAATTCATTTTTCCTCACGAACCGGTTTCAAACCACCACTAGTGTCTTTCCTAATATTCTCTGGCCTTAGAACGGGATTATGGAATCCGGTGAGTGACTAGACTTGGAAGGGATTTAGTATATGTGAAGAGAGAGTTTGTGAGGGCTTTTCTTAAGGTTTTTCCAAGAAGACTTTTCATGTACCTTGATCAGTCAATTTATTGAGTCATATTTGTATGTTCATGCAAATGTGAGATTACCAAATTTTGACACTCAAAATTCTACTCATATTTGTGGAGTTTATTTGGCAAACATGCATGTTTGGTTAAACCCAATTTTGATACTCAAAATTCCACTCAAATTTGTGAGGTTTATTTGGCAAACATGCAAGTCTGGTTAAACCTAATTTTAGTGTTCCACTCAAATTTGTGGGGTTTGTTTGACAAACATGCAAGTTTGGTTAAACCTAATTTTGACACTCAAAATTCCATTTAACTCAAACATGGGTTTTTTCCATGAAGTGAAGTCAACATTATGACTTTCTCCATTTTAATTTAACAATTAATTTAAATAATTAATTTCGAATTAAAGTATTATTAAATGATTAATTAAACAATTTAATTAATTCAAATGTCAATTCCAATCAATTCGGACACATATTGATTAAAATATTTAAATCTTATTTAAATATCTCCGATCCTCTCTTTTTGTTTAATTTGTAAATAAATAAAAAATGCGGTTAAATATATCGTATATATATAGCGTCTATTCCCTAATTCCAATTCGAACACTTCGAACTCACTCGTCACACTGTTCTATGGTTTAGTCCGATATGAGCTAGTAGGGGAACCTAATGGACCTATAGATCATGGGCTCCAACGATCCGAGATTAACCGGCTAAACTCATTAACCATGTTAAACAACATTCGTTAACTGCTAGGACACTCCACTATAGCCTAGTAGTTGCACTCCCCTCACTATTGATATATTTCTGTCCATTTGATATAACCATGATTAGTAAGTCGATCCTTCATAGGTTGTTCGTAACTAGAGCTAGGTCAATTTACCGTTTTACCCCTGAAGTTACTTCTTGTTCCTTATGTCCAACTGATCCTCTAATGAACAATTGATTTGTGGTCCAACCAGTAAACCGAATCCCTCTCAGGCCAATGAGAGGGTGGGCCCCTTGTTCAAATCCTGGAGTTAGTACTTAAGGGTACTACCTCTCTACTATCCCAAAAAGTGGGTAGGAGTGAATTCCATCTTGCACCTAATGTCCCTAGCTATTCACCCAGTATTACCCCTAAAATGGGAGGCCTATTGAGTCAGCGAACTCGAGCCACTCTCACCCATAAAAATCTAAGGATAATTTCGAATAAATAGGAGTTGATGGTTAGCTCAGGATTAAGATTGAGTTACCTAGGTCTGATAATTCCGAGTAAACGACATTATAAAGTGGGAGTGATTTTCTTCATGGTCCGATCTTATGCAATACTCATTGCATAGGACGCTCCCACTCACATGTATCTGCATGTACAATTTAGTGATCACATTGTCTACACCATATACAAAAGTGGGCCGCATCCATAGTGTCCCCAGGTTAAGGTACTCAGGCTTATCCCTGTACTATAGATCATTTTGACTATATACTTGAACTTGATCCACTCTTATGTCTCTACATATAGTACAAATAATCATACTATAGCCAGAGTTTTCTTAGTTTATTGGATTTAGATTCACTTTATTCAATAACAATCTTTACTGAATAAACATCAATAATAACTTTATTGAAAAGAGAATATGTTTCGTTTACAAACTATGAGTTTTAGGACATAAAACCCAACAGATTTAATCCCGAAACCCTTAAATCTCTACAAAAAGACGAAGTCAATTGACCATTTCAAGAATATTTGTGGGATTAAACTATGTTCATGTTGCTAGTTATGTGATCGAAGTTTGATTTTGAGCTTATTATTTGGTTATTTTGAACAAGAACCGTAGCCCAAACCTAAAATAAGCTTCAATTTAGATTTAAGACTTGGAAAGCAATACAGATGTTGTCAATATGCTTCCAATACCTTAAAAGGGATACCTAAAAATTAAAAAAATAATAATAATAATTACTCAAAGTTTCATTTACATCTTATTTCAACCACCCTAAAAAAATTATAACTCAATTCAAGGGTTTTGATTCAATAGAAAAGGTTCAACGATAATATTACCTATGAAATGTCATCGAGAATGCTTGATTAAGACCAAGTAACAATATTAGAAATCACGAACCTCCATAATAGTATGATATTGCTTGTTATTTCTAAAAGGCATGATACCAAACAAAAGGAGTGTGAATAAAATTTTTTAGTGGTATTTTTGGTCGAAGAGTTCATTATTATTACGGAGAACACATATGGTATTCTTCTGAGTGCTATTTATTTTATTACATTGATTCAAAACGTCCAATGTTGTGGTTAACAGCCACACGCTCTAACCAACTGAGCTATTCCAGTTAATCATTTATAATAGCTCAAGCCCACCAACCGATGTGGGATCTCACAATCCACCCTCCTTGGGGTCCAGCGTCCTCGCTGGCACGCCGCTCGGTGACTAACTCTTATAGCATTTGTAATAGCCCAAACTCACTGCTTGAAAATATTGTCCGCTTTTGTCTATTACATATTGTCGTCAGCCTTACAATTCTAAAGTGAATCTACTAGGGAGAGGTTTCCACACCCTTATAAGCAATGCTTCGTTCCCTTTCCAGACGCTAAAAAATATTGTCTATTTTTGCCCGTTACGTATTGCCGTCTTAATCACACTTTTAAAACATGCTACTAGAAAGTTGCTTACAGACTCTTATAAGTTATTCATCATTCCCCTCTCCAACAATGCGGGATCAGAGGGCGTGGGTTCAAATCCCACTTATGACAACTCAAATAAACTTAAATGAAAATACAATAGCGTATCATTGTTGAAATCAATTGAACTCACTAGAGATTTAAAATTGTCACGACATGATTTCGCAATCTTCTAAGAAAGTTAGTGTTCTTCAAGTTTACCCTTACGGCCCGAATCTCAAGGACACCCTGATTTTCTATACCGCCTGGGTGCATAGCAAATGGTGAGTTGTGAGCCTCCGTAAATATCTCGTTCCTTAATTCCTGACATAACCCTCCATCATCTTAGGATTTAGAGAAACTAGGTGCATAGCAAATGGTGAGTTGTGAGCCTCCGTAAATATCTCGTTCCTTAATTCCTGACATAACCCTCCATCATCTTAGGATTTAGAGAAACTGGGCCCTCTATTAACTGACTCATAATTTATTTATTATTATTATTTTTTTTTTTTTTGTAGGTTTTGGTCTTCTTGTTACATATTTGCCAACTAATCTCGAGTGGCAAGTCATCTGATCTTTCATGAGTAATGTATGCCATATAGTTGGAATATATACGAGGTGGCCTCACTTATTGCAGCTTGAATCGATAGTAGGGGAAATGGTAAGAGCATAGCTAAATTACCTAATTTTTGGTATGCTAAGAAAAGTTAAGCTGCGTGGCACCAATGGTCGAGAATAGCTTAGATAAGCTAAATAGGGCACAATTGTAATAACTTAATTTTAAAGACTTCAAAGCACAACTATAATAACTCAATTTTCAAGACTTCAAAGCACAATTATAATAACTCAATTTTTAAGACTTCAAATCATGGTTCATCACACGTGCTGACAAAGAAAAATTTGATAAAAATTTGAAGGAGATTAGAAAACTAAGGACAACAACTCGTAACACATAGAACTGACGGCTCGGGACGACCCTCCTTTGTGACCTTATATCTATCAAATGCTTGACTAACAATTAGCAATCACCCAAAACGAAAAAGTAATATCTTGTTCAACTAAATAAGTAACCTACTTGTAGACGCTAATCGAATTCTTGATCGAGCGAGTTGCCACAGATTTTTCTCTAGGTTATAGAAAGTTTAAGTTTAGATTATATGTAACGACCCTAGTTTTCTAGGGACCTAGAGTCACTATAATATGCATGACATAACGGCTTTATGTGGGTTTTTCTCTAGTTATAGAAAGTTCAGGTGTAGATTATATGTAGCGACCTTTAGTTTTCTAGGGACCTAGAGTCACTACAATATGCATGAAGTAAATGCTTTATGCAGAAATGAAATATTTTTTACATTATGTTTTTGTATCGAAGCTACCCCTAAAAAGAACTGAACATTATTATTAAAGATGCTTGATTAAGACTATGTAACAATGTTAGGAATCACGAACCTCCATAATTATATGACATTGTCCACTTTGGTTTCAGTATTAAATTTTTCACATACTAAAATGGAATGATTCGTTCCCATTGCTAGGAAGAGGGCTTGGACCTCCAACCTTGTGGTTAACAATCATACTCTCTAACAAACTGAACTATTCCAACAAATTATTTGTATTAAACCTGATATTGTCTACTTTGGCTCGTTACGTATCGTCGTCAATCTCACAATTTTAAATTTCATCTACTAGTGAGAGATTTTCACATCCTTATAAGAAACGTTTCATCCCCTCCCCAACCAGTGTGGGATCTCACAATCCACCCCATTGTGTGCCCAGCAACCTCGTTGACACATCGCCCGATGATTAGCTCTAATACAATTTGTAACAAACCAAGCTCACCGCTATTAGATATTGTCTACTTTGAGAAATTACGTATCACCATTAGCTTCACGATTTTAAAATACGTCTACTAGGAAGAGGTATCCACAACCTTGTAGGAAATGCTTTGTTTCCCTCTCCAATCGCTAGCAGATATCGTCAGTTTTGGCCTGTTACGTATTGTCGTAAGTCTAAAAGTTTTAAATCGCGTCTATTAGGGAGAGGTTTCCACGTCCTTCCAAGGAATGCTTCATTCCCATCTGCAACCAATGTTAGATCTCTTAATAAATAGTAGGATGTCTAATTGGTATGGGTTCAAATCCTACTTTTGACAACTTTATATTATCTACTAGGGTAAGTTTAAATCCAAGAATTGTTGACACAATTTAGTAAGAGTATTCTTAAGAATAGTACTTGGAGTAGGCATACAAAATAGATCTGTTTCTCATAAAAAAAAAAACGAAAAAGTTGTGTTCAAGAAAGAAAGTATTAGATGATTTTTTTTTTTGTTAAATTTAAATCTGTATAAAATATTATATTAGAAACTAATCCGAATTTTTTAATTATTGAAAATATTTAAAAAACTGAATCAATGATATAAAATACAATATTTAAATAAGTCTCATATTACAATTGATAAAATTAACTGTGTAGTGAAAATCAATATAAGTAAATAATATTGTTTTATTGGAAAAAGCCACGAAAATTAAGTCTTCTAACCCTATCTTTTTTCTTTCTTCTATTTTTCTTTTTGTGTTTTTCTACGGGGTCTCATCGACATTGGGTGGCTATCCATTTCCGGTGTTTAAGGGAGCTACTTCTTGGGTTTTCTCTCTCTTTAAATATTTTTTATTCCATTTTTTCATAATTTATTTCGCTAACTTAGGTTTTTTTTTCTTCGTTAAACATTTGGGGTATGTAGAAATTCTTACTTTAAGTTTTTTTTAGCTTATTTAAGATCTTAACTTTTGTTGCCGTTCCTTTTTAAGTTAAAAAATTAATTTACGTGTTCAACCAATAATTTCAAAAATATTTTTGAGATTAAAATATGATATTGATGGCAGTTATGTGATTGAAGTTTGATTTGAAGCTTATTATTTTATTAAATTTTGCTAGAACCTTAGCCCGAACCAAATATAAGCTTCAATTTAGCGTTAACACTCATAAAGCAATATAGGTACTGTCAATATGCTTCAAAGACCTTATGAACTTTCGGCTCAAAATTACATTTACATCCTTTTTCAACTACTCGAAGCTACCCCTAAAAAGAATTAAAAGATTGATGATAAAAGATTTTGATTCAGTAGAAATGGTTTGATGATAATATTACCGACAATGCTTGATTAAGACTAGGTAACAATGTCAAGAATCACGAACCTCCATAATAATATGATATTTTACACTTTGAACTTTGAGTGTAATACTAGGGAGAGATTTCTACACCCTTACAAGAAGTGCTTCATTTCCATTGCTAAAACAAAATAAAAGATGAACAAGTAATAGTACCTGAAAGTGGTGAGTATGACAAATTTTTTCGTCATATTAGTAATGGATTGTCTAGCCGAGAATTATGCCAGTATAGATTGTTAAGGAGGTAGTATTCCCACCGCCAATTGAATCCAATTTTAAATTCAAGGGAACCTATATGGGGGCCACCCAAAAATAGTGTCGATAATGAAAGCGAAAAAACTAGTACAACAAGGAGGGTGGGTCATATTGGCTTGTGCAACGGACCTAAAAGTGAAAGAAAAGATCATGGACAGAGTACCTATAGTAAAGAACATCTCGGATGTCTTTTTGTAGGATTTACCAACAGTCCCTCCTACCCGAGCCGTAGATTTTAGGATAAAACTTGAACAAGGAACTAGAGACATTTCTAAAGCCCCGTACTGTATGGCACAAGCAGAATTAAAATAACTTAAGGTAAAGTTACAAGACCGGTTGGATAAAGGTTTCATTTGCCCTATCATATCCTTCTAGGGTGCGTCGATGCTATTTGTGACAAAGAAAGATGGCTCGATGCGCCTATATATTGATTGTGGGGAGTGAAATAAGAAAACAGTAAAGAATAAGTACCCATTCCCACGCATCAAATATTTGTTTGATTAGCTCCGAGAGGCAACGATATTTTCAAAGGTAGATCTTCGATCCGGCTATCACCAGATTACAATCAAAGAAGGACCGCAGACAGCCTTTCGAACAAGGTACGACTACTACGAGTTTGTAGTGATTTCGTTTGGCCTAAAAAATGCCCTGACTCTGTTCATGGATTTAATGAATGTAGTCTTCAAGTAGTGTATAGACAAGTTTTTTATCGTGTTCATACACAAACTTCTAGTATACTCAAGAATAGATCAAGAGCACTAGAACACAATCGAAAAGTACTAACCATCTTGACAGAGAACAATTTCTACGCCAAATTCTCGAAACACGAATTTTAGCTATGACAAGTCTCATTCTCTGGACACGTGGTATCAAAAGATAGAATTTTGTCACTAGGTGGGAATGCCCAATTATAGTTATAGGGGCACGAAGCTTTCAAGGCTTAGCAGGATACTACCGAATGTTCGTGCAAGACTTTGCCAGAATAACCTCACAACTTACATAACTGATGAGTAAGGGCGTAACATTTGAGTAGAATGATGCATACGAGGCAAACTTCCAAGATTAAAAATAGAGGTTAATGTCAGCTTCAGTGCTCCCAGAACCAGAAAGTTAAGAAGGATACGTGATATACAACGATATCTCCTATAAGAGACTAGGATGTATATTGATGCAACATGGTAAGGTTGTTGCGTATGCGTTCCGTTAATTGAAAGAGTATGAGAATAACTATCCTAAACATGACCTATTTACCGCAGTAGTGTTCACATTAAAGATTTCGTGACACTACCTGTATGGAGAAAAGACCCAGATCTACACCGACCACAAGAGTCTAACATACTTCTTCACCAAGAAAGAACTAAACATGAGGCAACGAAGGTGGTTAGAGTTGGTGATTGATTACAATATAGGCATCCAGTACCACCTTTGAAAGGTAAACATGGTCGCAGATGTCCTAAGTCGTAAAACGACACACTCGTCGACCATCATTACTAGGGAGGCATGAGTACAAGAAGTTTTCGACCGAGATGACATAGTTGTAGTAATTGAGGGAGTTATAGCACAGATTTCTCAACTCACATTGTTGCCCAACTTCCGACAGAGGATTATCGACTCCCAACAAGAGGCCCTAACCTAAATAAGATATTGAATCAGCTCACAACGGATCTAGTGGATAGTTTTTCCAAGACATCAGATGGTGAAAGCTATGTCAAGGACGGCTGTGTCCGAGTTTTGGAGGTATTAAGAAACGAAAAATTAACTGAGGCACATCAAATCCCTATGGACCTAGAGTTTAAAGAACAATTTTGATGGCGAAGTATAAAAAAGGATATAGTAGAATTCTTGAGTAAATGTCTGATGTGCCAATAAGTAAAATTTTCTAGACAGAGGATGACAGGATTACTTGGAGTTAGCATTCGAAGCTACATTTAAGGAAATCTTCGTATAAAAACAACTTCAAGGCAACCATCGGTGATAAGGATCAAGGTCTTCCAAATGTTCCAACTCGACCTATTACACGATTCAAGGCCAAGAAGATTCAACAAGCATTCATTCTTCATCTACAAAATTAAATAGGCTCGGTTCAACCATCATTTCATGTGTTGCAAGCTGATTCAATTGAGTAAGGAGGAGCTTCAAAAGTAAATATTTTTACGGTTTAAGTAGCAGAGGTAGTTGCAAGCATCATTTCATGAGTTGTTAGAAAATTTTATTTTTTGTTTTTAATTTCATAATTCTTGTAATGGGTCGAAAGGGTGAAAGCTAATTTTCAAATTGACTTTGTCCTTTGTGAAGATTTAAGGGGATCGAGATTAAATCATGGTCACTAACTTCTTTAGTGGGCATTTGAAGATTTGAAAGTTTTTCTGTGGGGAGACTATAAGTACCCACAAATTCATCCTTTGAGAACTCTTGTTGTCATTTTTCTAAGCTTATGAGGGTTGCACGGTTACTTGTTGACTTTTTCCTTTCTTAGCATTTCTGCATCTTACTTTGGTGGACAAATTATTTTTGCTCCAACTTTCACTTGTGTTGAGCGATTCTTCTTCGTCCTTCAACGTGATGCCCCCCATTTTTATAGCCATAGCTTGTTGGCTAGTTAGCAAATTTTTTAGCCGGCCATCCTTGAAGAACAAATAACGAAGCTTCTATACGTTGGTTGTAATCCATGGATGTTGATCCTCTAGATTAAAAGTTCTCAAATCACGGTCTCCAAATCTAGTTCAGTAATATCTTGACAAATAAACTTGACCATGTGGAAGTACGAAGTACTAACTTCTAAAATAACGGTCTCCAAATAAGACGGATCCACCATGCAGAGTAGTCGATCTACCACTGAGTAGTCGGTCTCCAAATAAGAATGATACCACACCAGAGTAGAAAGGGAAGATGAGAATCCACAAACGTCATACCGGCTACTGTCGGCTAAGGACTTTTTTCCCTTCGTATCGGAGTTCTAAAGTGGTCATCTAGGTCTCAAGGGTAGTTAGATTGTTGAGTTAGGATTCATTCTTTCAAGACTTCCAAGTCTATAACGGTCTCATATCTAAACCCAACTCAATCCCTACAAGTGTATACCTTAGGCATAACTCAACACTACTACTTATCATTCACATCATAAGATCACACAATCATTCAACATGAGTTTATATATGATTAACTATGCATGCAGTCACACAAGCTCAACGGGGTGATAACATCCATCATCACCAGGAATGCAGATACACAAATACCCTCGTCCGCCACAAACATGAACAAATATAAGCACCAGTAAGACAATCCCGAAAGCATACAAAATCTAAGTAAGAAATCCCACTAGGGTAGCAAGTCCAACAAATATATAATTTGTTGGGATTTATATTCTAAAACCTCGTAATTAATTATTTAGTTTTTAACAATAAATTTTATTATTTTATTTGTAATTTAATTGTTATCCATGGTATGAAAATCCAAGGTTATTAATGTAATCTTGAATAGTATGTAGTTGACACACAAGAGGATCCCGTTCATGTAATAACCTAAAGAGTCTATAGTATATGGATAAGGTTGGGTGCCTTATCGAGGTAACACTATTGATACGGCCCAGTTTGTAATCGTTACAAATGATTTGATCCAAATCGTTCATGTGGAGACATACACGTGGGGGTATCTTATACAATGAGTTTGTATAAGATTAGACCAATAAATATTTAATCTCTCTTTATAAATCTTTTAATTGAGAAGATTAATATTTCACATGATGATCATATGCGACTCAATCTTAATCCTGAATCAGTTATGAACTCCTGCTTGTGAGGGCTTGTCCTTTAATTTACATGGGTGAGAATGGCTCTGTTAGCCGATTCAATATGGCTACCATTTTGGGGACTTGACCAAATAGGAAGTTGGGAACATAATATCATGAGATGGAATTCACTCCTTCCCATATAAGGAAAGTAGATTAGTTGTTCTCTTTTAAGTACTGATTTCGGGACTTGAATAATGGGGCTCCACCCTCTCATTTGTCCGAGGGACTTTGTTTATGATTGGATCATAAACAAATTGTTCATTAGAGAATAAGTGGTACTTAAGGTGAAAGATGTAATTACAGGGATAAAACGGACATTTGACCCAACTGTAATTATGAACAACTCGTGAATGATCGACTTGCTTGTAATGATTATATCAATGGATATAACTTGTCCTACGGTGCATAAGAGTGCAACTCTAGGTCTATAGTGGAGTGGCCTATAGTGAATGAACTGAAATTGATTAATTAAAGAGTTTAATTAATTAATTTTATATCATTAGAGCTTATATGTAGGTCCATAAGGTTCCCTTGCTAGCTCATAGTAACGCTAAAAGGTTCAATTTATTTGAAAGAAAATTTGAAGTGTTCAAATTGATATTTAATATATTAGATATATTAAATATATAGGAGAAAATAAATTTAATTTGAAATGTCAAATTAATATTTAATATATTAGATATATTAAATAAATAGAGAAAATATATTTAATTTGAAGTGTTCAAATTAATATTTAATATATTAGATATGTTTAATATAAATGGAGAAAAATATATTAATTTGAAGGGTTGTGTAACACCAAGGAAAGCTATCCATGTAAGACCCAAAGGACCCAAGGAAAGAATAAGAGATTAAGCAAGGAAAAGGGTCTTTAATTAAGAGGATTAAGCAAGAAAAAGGGTCTTTAAGTAAGTCATTTCTATTTCGTAAGTAGAAATCTTAAGGACTTAAAAGGCCTTCAGAAAATTATTGGAAAGGAAAAAGTAAGCGAAAAGGACGAAAATGTCATTTTTTTCAATTATCAAGAATCTTTCCGGATTTTTAGTTCCTTACTAGATGGAATTTCAAGATGCTAAAGAAGAAAAATGACCCAGATGAAAAATGTTTAGGAAAATTATGGATTTTTTTTGAGAAAATAATAATAAAATATTCTGAAAATGGTAAATTATCAAAATACCCCTGAAGTTAAGGATAATTACGAATTTGCCATTTTGCTAAAAAAATCAGAACCTTCACTGTGCCTTCTAAACCTTCGAATCTCAACTCTCAGCCTTGGATCTCCTCCAAACTTTGATATCTTCTAGAAACCTCACGGATCATCACATTCAACGGCTAGGATTCAAAACAAAAGTCAATGAGACTCTGATCGGAGTACATATTTCCAACGGATTTTCTAGAAAATCCAACCGCGAATTCACGACGATTCTGGAGCCCTCAATATCGGTTTAAGCTTCCCCTATAAATTCTGAAGTTGGGGCAATAGTTTGGAAAAAGAATCGAGCAAGGTCGAGCTCCCAGTCGTTGGCAATAAGTGTTTAGATTTTGGGTCTCCTACTCTCGGATTTCTTCCAAATTCGGGAGCAATTCTCCACCATTCCTCTTCAAACTTGTTCCTATAGTTGCTAAATAAGATTACCCACAAGTGCTATGAAGGAATAGAGTCTTGAAAGTGCATAGAAACCATTCCCCCAATCCTATCCGCCATTAAAGAGCTTCAAGGAACACTCAAAATTCCAATCCGAGAATATACAAGAACTAGTCGAGCAAGGATGATCCCATTAAGTTTATGCACCTCTGAGGAATATTTCCATAGAAGACCACGAAGACAAATAACCTCAGCAACGTCCCCAATTGAAGAAAATCTGTTTCGGGTTCAAATTGGGGGTAAGTGTCGAATTCCTATCTACGGCCTTTTTTCCTTCCAATTAAGGATTCCTTTAGCTTCAGAGGAAGAGTTTGAGTAACTTTGATGAAGGAATCGAGAGCTGAAACGTCGTAGAACAAGATACCCAAGAGATGGAAAATCAGAGGCATCCGGTAACTTGCATACCGAGAGCGATTTCTCAAAATTAAGGTCCCACACTCAAAATTGTTCTTCCAAACTAACTCCTTTAGCTTGAGGGGAGAATAAGCAAGAGGTGTCGTGAAGAAGTCGAGCCTCGAAAACCCCTAGAATCGGCTACCCAATAAGAAATCCTCTATTTTTACTCCGGCGAGAAATCATATTTTGGACGAACTTTGGAAGAGAATATCTTAGGCTCAAATCCACGAGAAGGTATGAAATTAATCCATAGCTCTTTCTTGTAACACTGACTTTAAGTTTTGTGAAGAATTCGAGAGGCGAAACGGCGTGATCGGAGCTGGGGAGGGCGAGTTTCAGACGGCGGTGCGAACAGTCGCGCGCGTCTTCTTCCTGTCGGGAGGAAGATGAAGATGACGTGGCTGGTTCAGTTGAACCGGTCATGTCAACCAAAAAATTGACCTTCCCTCGGGTTTTTCCAATTTTGACCCCTTTCCAGACTGGTTCACATGAAAATCTCTATGGTTCTAGAAACTAGACATAATAAGGAGTCTGTGGAAGAAAATTTGAGATAATTCGGGTACCGGAAGCTCAAGAACGGAGGTCCAGAACGTCGACAACGAGGTAAGTAGCCACCTTTGACTTTTTGTTAAGAAATACTTGTAGAAATTGCTTGGATTTCCATATAAACCCTAAACCAAGTAGGAACTAAGGATACATGAAAGAAAAACCCAAAGAACCGCTAGTTAAGGCCCTAAACTGATCAAATTGCTCGGAAATTAAGTAACATTAAAACAACCCACTAGATGAACTCCGTTGCCTATGAAATTTTAGTCCTGAGCATTTTATAGCATATTGAGGTTATATATAAAATTTGGTGGTCATTAGATATGGATAAGTAGGTAAACCAATAAACGATGCAAAATTACTATAATGCGCCTAAGGAAGATTACCTACAGTTCATGACCTAGATGACCTCTAAATACTATGAAACTCTA
This sequence comes from Cucurbita ficifolia, assembly GCA_033971965.1. Classification (NCBI taxonomy): domain Eukaryota; kingdom Viridiplantae; phylum Streptophyta; class Magnoliopsida; order Cucurbitales; family Cucurbitaceae; genus Cucurbita; species Cucurbita ficifolia. The sequence goes on from CM066981.1 coordinate 9,086,012, forward strand.
TAGTAGGCCTTATTGTATTATGTTTGATTATGTGATGAAGTTTGAAAGCCATTAGAACACGTTAAGTAGCAAAACCAAGAATTATGGATAAAATGACCAAAATGCCCCTAGGACTACTTATGAGAATTCAAGGTCTATACGTGCTCCGGAGGATTTGATACTTCCTATAAGGTCTATTATGAAGGACATGAAGATATGTTTTAGGTTTTAAGTTGATTGGAGCAAGTTAGGAACCTAAACCAAGTTAGGATCCAAGAAACACCTAAAGGAGACACCACAAGAATCCAGACTCTTCTAGAACCCTCTAAAATAACTCACGCTAAGATGGGTTCATATGGATACAAATACAAGTTACAACTTATGCCTCAAACAATTATGGACCTTAGAAGCTTACAAGATTGAGAACCAAGAACAACAACACACAAGCTTTACAACTACCCAAGTAAGAAGAATGCTAGGTACCACTCAAGGACGAAGAACCAAGGTCCCCAAACTCAAAAACTCAAGAATGCTAGGTAATACTCTAATCATGTCCAAAGTGACCCATGACCTCCCACCAAGCGGAGCTTTATGAGGTCCAAGAATTCCTCTTCTAGGTGGGATGCCCTGCATAATGTTTCCTTTGCAGGATGTCATGTTTGGTCTCAAGTTTTCCTCACTTAGAAGAGATGCCCTGCACCAAGTTATGAGTACCCAAAAGATTTGCAGGATGCCATGTTTAAGTATGCACCGAGCAAGTGACCTTTATGGTCTATCACGGGGAGTAGTCTAGGGCCATGATAACATAAGAAGAGAGTAAGTTATCTTAGCTACAAATCAAGAACCTCCTAAGACTTCCCACGGTACAGCATGCTCATGACATAGACTACACTGCTTGGAACGCATGAAGCCTTGAGCCCAGGTTAAGTAGACTGTATTATATGGCAAGCCCTTGATGCAGTATCAGACTTTGCCGCTTGGAACGCATGAAGCCTTGGGCATAGGTTAAGCAGACTGTATCGAAGGGCAAGCCTTAAGATGCGGTAAGACTACGTCGCTTGGAACGCATGAAGCCTTGGACGTAGGTTAAGGCTGTGTCGCTTGTTACGCATGAAGCCTTGGACACAGGATTGTTAGGTGCATGTCTAGTGCCGTAAATCCTAGAAGGTGTGTCTTGGAGAACGAACCAAGAACAACACAAGAACCAAGACCAAAGGACCAAGAAAGTACCAAGAACAAGAGAAAGATCAAGGATTAGAACATGGATCAAGATCCTAGTTCTAAGGACAAGAACCAAGAACAAAGGACCAAAAGCCGAGAACCAAGAACCATAGTACTAAGGCCCTTATAGGAAAATCAAGGTTTTAGAATCCAAGGACCAAGGCCCTCAATGAAAGATCATGATAAGAACCTCAGGTCAAGAACAAGAACTAGAGGGTCAAAGTACTTACAACAAGAACAAGAACAAGAACAAGACAAGAACAAAGGATGTGGTACCCTTGCATATCAAGGAAACGATTAAGAGTCTATAAGTAGGCTACTTACTGAGTCATGTACTCATTCCTTATTCTCCATTTTTTTTCAGGTGATAAGGAACTGGTCGAGGTCGGGAGCGGACTCTGGAGCAGGTGCCATAGACAAACCTCACCCGTCATACTCAACCCTTTTGTTTTAAAATGTTTTGTGTTTTTTCCTTATTTTGTGTTTTAACTATTATGTTGTATTTTAAATTACTAATGTCCGCACACTATTTTGGTTTAATAATTATGTTTTAAATTTTAATGGTTTTATGTTGCGAAAAAATTTACCCGTCTTTTTGAGTCATCGCGACAGCCCAGTCCTTACAGGTTCAAATTAATATTTAATATATTAGATATATTAAAAAAAGAAAAATATATTTATTGTATTTGATACAATTAAATATTAAATCAATTAATGTATTTTGATACATTAAATAAAAATATATTTGAAATTTGAATGAGATTCAAATTAATTAAATATATATTAGCATATCTTATAATATCTAAATATGATTTATACAAGGTATAACATCCTAATATATTAAATATGCAAATATATTTTTTGACAAAGATCCTCGAAGAGTCCCTATAAATAGGACCCTCGGGTTGAGCCAAAGACACATCAATCTCTCCCACTTTCTCTAGAGAATAAAATTACATCTCTAGAGAATTCTCGAAACTCTTTCTTCTTCTCCAATTCCTTTGAGATTTTCTTTCAAGAGGCTCCCATAGGCCTTGGCCTTGTGTTCGAGTCATAGCAAAGAAGATCTTGTGGAATGTGGAAGAACGTTTGCATGGTTGGATTACTTCAAGAAGTCTTGCAAGCTAGGGTAAGCGACACAGTCTAGTTGGTTTGTGGAAAAATTACCTTTTCTACGTGTTCCAAGCGACACAGTCTTAAGACTTACGCTCAAGGCTTCATACATTCCAAGGATCGTAGTCTAAGCCATAAGCATGATGTACCGTGGGAGGTCTTAGGAGGTTCATGATTCATGGCTAGGATAACTTACTCTCTTCTTACTCCATCGTGGCCATAGATTACTCCCTATGTTAGATCATAAAGGTCACGTGCTCGATGCATGCATGAACACGGCATAGACCATAAAGGTCACGTGATTGATGCATGCATGAACATGGCATAGACCATAAAGGTCACATGATCTGGCATAGACCATATAGGTCACATAATCTAACATAAACCATATAGGTCACGTGATTGGTGCATACATGAACATGGCATCCTGCAAATCATAACATGGCGCTGGGCATCTCATCTAGGCGAGGGGAATAAGGCCAAACATGACATCCTGCAAAGGAAACACGGTGCACGGCATCCCACCTAGAAGAGGAAAAAGGCCTCCTTAGAAAGCACCGCGTGGTGGGAGTTATGGGCCACAATTGGACATGCTTAGAGTATTACCTAGAATTTTAGAATTTTCATGTCTAAGGACTTTGGTCCTCATCTTTGAGTGGTACCTAGCATTCTTCTTGTCTTGGTAGTTGTAAAGCTTGTTCTTGATTCTCAATCATGTATGTTTCTAAGGTTCTTATTTTCTTAAGGCGTAAGTTGCTCTCTGCATTCTTAATCATATGAACCCATCTTAATATGAGTCATTCTAGAAGGTCATAGATTCCTGGGGAGTTCTTTAGAGGGTTCTAGAGAAGTCTTGAGTCGTGACATGTTTTCCTTAGGCGCTTCCTTAAGTTCCATTTTGGCCTATGTTCCAAACTTTCTCCAACCAACTTGAAATCTTGAGCTTATCGTCGTGTCAAATAAAATAGACCCTATAAGACATAGTTGGTGATTTGGAGCATATTTAAACCTTGAGCTAGGATATGAATTCTTGTTTCGTTTTCAGGAACTAACCCTTAGAGGTTGTCATATCATACATCGTGTTTTGTTCCTGAAAACTCTTCCAAGTAACCTTTAGTTTTCTCCCCATGAGTGCATAGGTGACATTATCATAAACATGACATCCTGCTGGCATATCGTGTTGCAAGGCATCTCATTTAGGTGAGGAAAATAATGAGTCCATCATGACAACCTGCTCAAGGTACATAAAGTAGGGCATCTCACCTAAAGATGAATAGGGATCTCGTGGTACACTTTGTGATGGGAGATAACAGTTACTTCGGACTTGGATCCTAGCAACTTGCTAAGCATACCATCTACATTAACCTAGGTGTTTTCTTGTATTCTTGGGGATCCTAGGTTTATGCATAACGTCTTGGGTCAAGCTTGGAACTTAATGGTTCTTCTTAGGAATAACCCAACGTAACCTTGTGCACTTAAAATCTTGTTAGCAACCATGGATACCTGTGGGGAATCTCTTATTTCATGGTTACCTCATTACTCATCCTAGGAGGTAAAGTCATGTGGATCGTGATGTACGTTTTCCCCCACATCTTGGTTTCGCTACTTAACGTTTCCCAATGACTCTCAAACTTCATTACCTTATACAATATCCTGAGGTTCCCCACAGGTATCCTTGGTCGCTACCTAACGTTTCAACTGAACCGGCCACGTCATCGTCTTCTTCCTCCAGACGAGAAGAAGACGCCGCGACCGGTCGTGCCGCCATCTGAAAATGACCTTCCACAGCTCTATTCTCTTAGTTTCTCCCCTAGATTGCTTCATAAAACTTAAAGATGGTTTTACCAGGAAGAGCTTTGGATCGGTTCCATATCTTTTCGTGGATCATAGCCTTAGATATTCACCTTTAAAGTTCGTCCAAAATCATTTTCCTGGCCGGAGATAAAAAAGGGGATTCTTGTTGGGCAGCGATTACAAGGATTTTCAAGGCCTGATTTCTTCATGTAACCTCTTTCATATCCTTACCCCAAGCTATAGGAATTGGTTTGGAGGAACGTTTTTTAGTGTGGGACCTTAATTTTAAGAAATCGTTCTTGGTATTCAACTCACCCGAAACGCCGGATTTTTGATCTCTTGGGTAGCTTGTTCTATGACATTTCGGCTCTCGATTCCTTCATAGAACTTGTGGGTAATCTTGTTTAGAAACCATAGGAATAAGTTTCGAGAGATTTTGCTCAGATTGCCATAGTAGATGCTCTGATTCTGATCAGAGAGACCTTTTCGTAATTATACATTCTTCCCGGGGTATTTTAGTAATTTGCCACTTTTTGAATATTTTAATATTATTTTCCCTAAAAATTCCATAATTTTTCTAAAACTTCTTCATCCCATTTTCGTTATTTTTCTCTTCTTGAGTATCTTGAAATTCCATATAGATAAGGAATTAAAAATCTTGAAAGATTCTTGATAATTGGAAAAATGATCTTTTCGTCTTTTTCGCTTTCTTTTCCTTTCCAATCCTTTTTCCAAATGCCTTAACTCCTTTAGATTACTTGTTAGGATATACTTGCTTGAGACCCTCTTCCTAGTTTAATTCTTTAATTTCTCCTATTTTTATCTTTTCGGTCTTACATGGGCAGCTTATTCTTGTGGGATCTAATTCCCTTCATTTTTTGGTGTTACAAATTCTCCCCTCCTTAAAACTTTCATTCTCGAAAGTTCATTGTCCTTAATTTCTTGCATCCTTATTTTTGGGTGTCTATACTTAACCCCTTTTTTTTTTATCTGCTTAGGGGTTCTTTTTCGGCTTACCCTGCTCTGGCTTATCCTTGTCCTTGTTGCCTTAGTCCTTAACTTATATCTTGAGGCCAAATACCTATTTTGACATTAGTTCTTCTCAATCGTCTTCTCAACGTCCTATGTTGAGATGACTAAGCTTTCTTACATTGGCTTATATCTTAGGACTTGTCTTCTTTTCCCATCAAACCTTATCATGATAAATCTTGTTCCTCAAGGTTGTATCTTGAAGACTTCTCTTCTTCCTTCTTATATAAGGCTTATCAATGGGTCGTTAGGGGCTTAAGTCCTTCATAGGGTTCTTATCCTTTGAGTCTTCCATGTTCTTATCTTAGGTTATCCTCCTTAATAACCTTACGGTCCTTTAGAGTTTTAGGTTCCTTTGAAGGAAACCACTTAACTTGACATCTTACATGGATCGTTAAGGGCTTTAAATCCTTCTTAGTATCCTTACGGTACTTAAGAGTCTTAAGTCCTTTGAAGGAAGCTTCTTAACTTAGCATCTTACTAAAACTTTTACATGGACTGCTTAAGTCATATTGAAGAGGTTTAAAGGCATACCTGTAACTATTTCATTAAGACTATTGGCTTCCTTAGCCGCGAAACAACCTTACCTCCTATAAGGTGCCTCTTTGCTCTGCTAGTTCTACTCTTGGTTCTTAACTTGTCCTTGGTCATTTGGGGTTTGTCACCTCATTTTACCCTTTTGGGACATTTAGGACTCCTATGGCCCTCCATTCCATAGCTGAAGCATACATTAGTCCTTGCCCAGCATCCTTCCTTATGTAATGGGCATAAGGGTTCATCTTCCCCTTGCGCTTGGCGCTTGTTGCTTCGCTTATGGGGCCTTTGGTGGGTCTTTGGAGTGTCCTTGACAAGTTATCTTTTGCGTCCTACTTGCTGCACTTTCTTGTTCTTTTGGTTTTGCATGTCTATCAAAAGTGGCGGCTTTTAATGCAATTGCATAGTCACTTGAGGCATGAGCCGCTACTGATCCTTTTATATTATTTCTTAGGCCCATCATAAAACGGAGAGTCCTTTTCTTCTCCATGTATACAAACTCCGAGGAAAACCTAGATAACTTAGTGAACTTCAAGTCACATTCTTCTATGGTTCTCTCCCGTTGCTTAAAGCTTAATACGGCTTCTTGGTTTTTTAACATGGCCATTGCAGGATAATACTTTTCAAAGAAGGCCTCCTTATAGCGACTCTATGGGATAATTCCATCCTCAGCACTTACAGTCTTGGAAGCTGACTTCCACCTAAAATGCGCCTTTTCTTTAAGCATGAATGTGGCGCAATGGACCTTTAACTCTTCAGGGCAATTCATATACAGGAAGGCGGCCTCTATAGCTTCAAGCCATGCCTTCGCTTTTGCTCAATCAACCATGCCTCCATCACATGTAGGTGGGTCAAACTTCCTAAATTCCCTAAAAGCGGGATTCTCTTGTAATCCCTTGGAAAGTTCTAGGGGCTTGCACTCCTTGAGTTTCCTTAGGAGCCTTAACTAAATGGCTAGCCTGAGTTTCCAGGGTTGATTTCATGAAAGACTATAGGAACTCTAGTGAATGTATAGGTGGACTGTCCTAGAGGCGTAGTTTGACTTGGGTTAGGCTCTTGTTGAGTTACTATTTCTACGTTCTGTGCTTGAGCCATCCTTTTTCAGGGGATCCTTTTGCGGAATTCTTTCAAGCCATCCTTCGGCTTCCTTGCATAGTTAGGGTTCTCTTCTTGGGTGGCATGATCTTAGTACTGAAAGAACAGTCATAGTTACTTACTTATCCTTGGGGTCTTAAGGTTAACTTGAGTCTTATCTTAAATATTAACCCTATGATCATGTACCTGATAACTTAAAGTTATAGGTATACTTAAACTTAAGAGTCTTAAGGCATACTTACCTGGTCTTGGCAGGGTGTCCTCTTGAGCTGGGCTAGAGAGAAACCTTGGGCTCTGATACCACTTTGTGAGGACCGGGCAGACCCGATGACTCTAAAAAGACGTGTTAATTTTTCACAAAATAAAACAAAAGAATTTAAAACATTATATTTAAATTATATCAAAATAAAGTTTATACAAAGTATTTTAAAACACGACACATTAGCTAAAACACAAGTTAAGGAACGACACAAAAGGGTTAAAGGACGACGGGTTGAGGTTTGTCTATGGCACCTGCTTCAGAGTCCGCTCCGACCTCGACCAGCTCTTTATTTCCTGAAAAAAAAATGGAGAATAAGAAATGAGTACAAGACTCAGTAAGCAGCTTACTTGTAGGCTCTTAATCGTGTTCTTGATATGCTAGGTTACCACACTTTTTATTTTCTTGTTCTTATTCTTGTCGTAATTTCTTGTTATGTTTCTTAATTCGTTCTCCAAGACACTCCCCTTAGGGCTTACGGTACTAGACATAAACTTGTCAACTCATATCCGAGGCTTCTTGTGTTCCAAGCGACACAGTCTTAAGACTTACGCTCAAGGCTTCATACGTTCCAAGCAGCATAGTTTAAGCCATAAGCATGATGTACCGTGGGAGGTCTTAGGAGGTTCATGATTCATGGCTAGGATAACTTACTCTCTTCTTGCTCCATCGTGGCCATAGGTTACTCTCCATGTTAGACCATAAAGGTCACGTGCTTGATGCATGCATGAACATGGCATAGACCATAAAGGTCACGTGATTGATTCATGCATCAACATGGTATAGACCATAAAGGTCACATGATCTGGCATAGACCATATAGGTCACATAATCTAAAATAGACCATATAGGTCGCGTGATCGGTGCATACATAAACATGGAATCCTGCAAATCATAACATTGCGCAGGGCATCTCATCTAGGTGAGGGGAATGAGGACAAACATGACATCCTGCAAAGGAAACACGGTGCAAGGCATCCCACCTAGAAGAGGAAAAAGGCCTCCTTAGAAAGCATCGCGTGGTGGGAGTTATGGGCCACAATTGGACATGCTTAGAGTATTACCTAGAAGTTTAGAATTTTCATGTCTAAGGACTTTGGTTCTCATCTTTGAGTGGTACCTAGCATTCTTCTTGTCTTGGTAGTTGTACAGCATGTTCTTGATTCTTAATCATGTATGTTTCTAAGGTTCTTATTTTCTTGAGGCGTAAGTTGCTCTACGCATTCAGAATCATATTAACCCATCTTAGTGTGAGTTGTTCTAGAAGTTCATAGATTCCTAGGACATAGATTCCCGGGGAGTTCTTTAGAGGGTTCTCGAAGAGTCTTGAGTCTTGACATGTTTTCCTTAGGAGTTTCCTTAAGTTCCATTTTGGCTTATGTTCCAAACTTGCTCCAACCAACTTGAAATCTTGAGCTTATCCTCGTGTCATATAAAATAGACCCTATAGGACATGGTTGGTGATTTGGAGCATATTTAGACCTTGAGCTAGGATAGGAATTCTTGTTTCGTTTTCAGGAACTAACCCTTAGAGGTTGTCATGTCATACATCGTGTTTTGTTCCTAAAAACTCTTCCAAAGTAACCCTTAGTTTTCTCCCCATGAGTGCATAGGTGACATTATCATCAACATGACATCCTGCTGGCATATCGTGTTACAGGGCATCTCATTTAGGTGAGGAAATAATGAGTCCATCATGACAACCTACTCAAGGTACATAAAGTAGGGCATCTCACCTAAAGAGGAATATTGATCTTGTGGTACACTTCGTGATAAGAGATAACGGTTACTCCGGGCATGGATCCTAGCAACTTGCAAAGCATACCATTCACATTAACCTAGGTGTTTCCTTGTATTCTTGGGGATCCTAGGTTTATGCATAACATCTTAGGTCAAGCTTGGAACTTAAAGGTTCTTCTTAGGAATAGCCTAACGTAACCTTGTGCACTTAGAATCTTGTTAGCAACCAAGGATACCTGTGGGAAATCTCTTATTTCATGGTTACCTCGTTAGTCATCCTAGGAGGTAAAGTCATGTGGATCGTGATGTACGTTTTCCCCCACATCTTGGTTTCGCTACCTAACGTTTCCCAATGACTCCCAAGCTTCATTACCTTATACAACATCCTGAGATAAGGATTCATCATCCTGAGATAAGGATTCATACAACATTTCATAATGTTGGGAGGTCATTTAGGGCTTAACTCGTAGGTAGTCTTACTTAGGGGCATTACGGTCATTTTACCCCTGATTCTTGGTTTTGCTATCTAACGAGTTCCAATGGGTTTCAAACATCACCACCTTATCAAGCATCATAAAATAAGATCTACGGTAGAGTTTCATAGTATTTGGAGGTCATCTAGGTCATGAAACGTAGGTAGATATCCTTACGGGCATTATGGTCATTTTGTCCCGTTTCTTGGTTTGCCCTACTTATCCTTATCCAATGACCACCAAATTTCATAAATAACCTTCACATAATATAATATGCTCAGCATTAAAATTGCATACGCATCAGAGCTCATTTAGTGGGTTATTATAATATTTCTTAAATCCCGAACAATTTTATCGGTTTAGGGCCTTAACTCACGGTTCTTTGGATTTTTCTTTCATATATCCATGTGTCATACTTGGTTTAGGGATCATATGAAAATCCAAGCGATTCCTACAAGTATTTCTTAAGAATAGTCTTAGGTAGCTACTTACCTCATTGTCGACGTTCGGGACCTCTGTTCTTGAGCTTCCGTTATCCGAATTACTTCACATTTCCTTTCATAGACTCCTTATTGTGTCTAGTTTCTGGAACCATAAGGTTTGTCATGAGAATAGGTCTGGAAGGGGCTGAAATTGAGAAATACAGAGGGAAGGTCAGATTTTGGGCTGACTTGGCCAGTTCAACTGAACCGGCCACGTCATCATCTTCTTCCTCCAGACGGGAAGAAGACGCACGTGACAATTCGCACCGCCATCTGAAAATGACCTTCCATAGCTCTGTTCTCTTCGTTTCTCCCCTAGATTGCTTCATGAAACTTAAAGATGGTTTTACCAGGAAGAGCTTGGGATCGGTTCCATACCTTTTCGTGGATCATAGCCTAAGATATTCGCCTCTAAAGATCGTCCAAAATCATTTTCCTCACCAGAGCTAAAACAGGGGATTCTTGTTGGGCAGCCAATTACAAGGATTTTCAAGGCCCGATTTCTTCATTTAACCTCTTTCATATCCTTACCCCAAGCTATAGGAACTGGTTTGATGGAACGTCTTTGAGTGTGGGACCTTAATTTCAAGAAATCGTTCTTGGTATTCAACTCACCAGAAATGCCAGATTTTCGATCTCTTGGGTAGCTTGTTATACGACGTTTTGGCTCTCGATTCCTTTAAAGAACTTGTGGGTAATCTTGTTTAGAAACCATAGGAATAAGTTTGAGAGGAATGGAAGAAACCCGAGAGTACGATACCCACAATCTAAATGCTCATAACTCTCCAATGGGTTCTCAACCTTACTCGAGTCTTGTTCCATATTGTTTCCCCTACTTCAGACTTTTTAGGTGGAGCTTACACCGACATTGAAAGCTCCAGAATCGTCGTGAATTGGCGGTTGGATTTTCTGGAAGATCCGCCGGAAATATCTACTCCGTTCAAAGCCTGACCGACTTTGATTTTTCATAATAGCCGTTGGATGTGATGATCTGTCCATCTTCTAGATCATATCCAATTTTTCTCAGATTACCTCTGTATATGCTCTGATTCTGATGAGAGGGGCATTTTCGTAAAGTACTCAAGCCATGTACTACTTCTATTTTAGGTAAAGGCAAGACACCACTGTACGACATAGTACGATTGTCTGACTTCTTTTTTTTTTTTGTTTTTTTAAATTCGTTACAAGATAGCTTAGTCAAGAATACTTGAATGACTTTAACATGCAAATCTAAACATAAGAAATGTCAAGGAACAAAGTCATTTGTTAAGAAGTATAATCTGCAACTTTCATTATAAACCTTATAGTAACTAATGGTTAATTAAAAGGTTGTAACTTTCATGGCCATAAATACCATAAACGCCACTATCTAATTGTAACGTATAATCATAAAGACAATTCTCTAAAACTGAAAAAAAAGAAAAATACAATAAAACCACCTTAAATCTAAAAAACACATACACTTTTGTGATCCTTGCTACTTTTTTTTCCCATTTTAGATCATGTATAAATATACGAGGCCGTGTGACAAGATCATTTCATCTAGTTTTAATTTTCGCTCGTTTCTTTTTATCCCATGTTTTTAAATATCATGAAGGTTTTGAAATATTAGCTATTTTTGATATATATATATTTTTTTAATATGAACTTTAGTTTATTGCCAAAAGTCGATGTCATGTATATATTTGTAACCGATACCAATTATCGCCATGCTCACATTGTCTTACTCGTGATTCGAAATTAGAAGAAAAAAGCATGGTTGTAGTAAAATTTTTGCAATTTTCTCATTTTGGATTTTTTTCATGTTTGGTAGAAGAGACATGGTGTTTCACAATTATTACGTATTTCGTATAATTTTTTTTAACAATAGTGTTTTATCTAGAATTCTAGAGTACTAGCTTTTGAACTAAAAATTTATTCAGGTTTTGTTTCCCAAAATTTTTAGGCACTTTTTCGGTTCTCATTCTTGAAGATTTCTATTTACTAAATCTATGTTAATTTATCAAAATATTGGTGCTATTAGCCATAAACAAAGCAAAATTATGCAAGAACTTCTTAAACTTGTTCTTGTAATATGGATTCTAATAGAGAGACTTGAAATCTTTGGCCGTCGTTAATTCTTTGATCTTACGTAGAAAACTTTTGATGTTCACAATTGCAATCAATCTTGAAAACTGCAATTTATAGAACAATGCATTGAACTCGAAGGAAATATAAGTTTATAATTTTATTAATAATTTCATATCTTTTGCAAAGAAATGAATTAAAGTTTAAACAAAATTAAGGGGAACAACAACAAATTATTTTTGGTGAGGTTGGAATGCATACTCCATGTTTAAATCCTCTTCTAAAGCATAACTGTATGCATTTATCATTTTCAGCGTCGCTGCCGTTTGGACAAACTTCATTACAAATTAATGGAAGTGAAGTTCCCTTCTTCACCTTTGTATCTACATAATCGAATTAAACAAAAAGTTAGGGCCACATAAAATTAAAAGAAAGAAAGAGAGGGAGTAGGGGATCAATTAGGGATAATAGAGAGCGTACGAGAGCAAATTGAAAGCGAAAGCATGGCCATTGTAGCAACCGAAATCAAGAGAAACTTGTGCATCTTCATTCTTAACTTCAAAAACTATATGTTTAATTTTCTTTGACCGTGTGATTTTAGCTTTTCAAAATAGTTTCTGTGATAACTTAAAAAATATAGGTATATATATATATATAAATAAATAAACAAATAAGAAAGATTACCTTTTTTTAAGAAAAACAACATTTCCGGACTTTTCTTTGTTAACCTCTCTGTCCCTTTCTCTAATTATCTATCCTCAACCAACCCCTTAGCCATAATATTACAAAAAAACAAACAAAAATAAAAAAAAAATTATCAGATTTGACCAAAAACCAAAATAGTGATTTACTTGAAAAAAAACATCTTAAATTTGTTAAGGTATATATTACATCTTCCTTTTCTTTTATGCTAATCTCATTATTCGGAGATCACATTCATAGATTTTCCCTAAATTGTTGCAATTATTTAGTTTGAGTTACAAATTAAATGCTAACAATTTTATCGTGACTTGGAGTAAATGAATAGGCAAAAAAAATCGATTAAAAATTGTCGAATAACATACTTAAACAGAATTAAATTGCCAATAGAATTGAAGAAAAAAAAAAGGAATAGAGAGAAAAGATAGACAGATGATTTGGAAGTAACAATCAATTAAAAATTTACAAATAATATATCTGAACATAATGCAAAGTAAATACAAGACAAAAAAAAAGAAGGGAAGATTCGGTTAATAAAATTAAAAATGACATTAAATACAGATAGATGTTTTAGAGAATTGTCTTTATGATTATACGTTACAATTAGCTAGTGACGATTATGGTATTGATGTCCATTAAAGTTACAACCTTCCAATTCACCATACGTTACTATCAGGTTTATTTTCAAGGCTATAATGTTGTTACATTAGGATGAAGATTTTATGATATTATAATCAATGTTGTATACTATACTTCTTGGACCATGAATTTGCATGCTAAAGTTATTCAAGTAGTCTTGATCAACCTATCTTGTACGACTCCAAAAAAAAAAAAAAAAAAAAGACGAATTCAGAAATCGGCACTCAGTTGTACAGGTGTGCCTTGCCTTTACCTGAAATTGAAGCAGTACACGACTTGATTATTTTAAGCACTAGCTCATTCGGTGGTTTGAGCATCTTGAATCAATGGTCTAATAATTCTCATAATCGGTGTAGTCTCTCATCGTCGTCATGAGCACTGGCTCATCTTCTTCTAAGGCACATAGTACCTCTATATCCCTCGTCCTCCATCTTCTTTTTGGAGGTTGTCGCATTGCTTTAGCAAGCTTTTTTTTTAACCAACAAACCTTGGACTTGTGGCCCTTCTTTCTGTCGTTGTATCAAATATCTTCAATTTTATTCCTTTGAGAACTCTTGTTGTCATTTTCCTAAGCTTATGAGGGTTGCACGGTTTCTTGTCGACTTTTTCCTTTGTTAGCATTTCTGCATCTAACTTATTTTGGTGGACAAAATATTTTTGCTCCAACTTTCACTTGGGTTGAGCGCTTCTTCTTCGCCCTTCAACGTGATGCCTCTCATTTTCATAGCCATGGCTTGTTGGCTAGTTAGCAAACTTTCTAGCCGGCCATCCTTGAAGAACAAATAACGAAGCTTCTATACGTTGGCTGTATTCCGTGGATGATGATCCTATAGATTCAAAGTTCTCAAATAACGGTCTCCAAATCTAGTTCAGTAATATTGTGACAAATCAACTTGACTCTGTGGAAGTAGGAAGTACTAACTTCTCAAATAACGGTCTCCAAATAAGACGGATCCACCATGCAGATTAGTCGATCTACCACTGAGTAACATCACCCTAACTAGCGTCTCTCCTAGCTCAATTGTACCACAACGGAGTAGAAAGGGAAGTTGAGAATCCTCAAACGTCATACCGGTTACTGTCGGCTAAGGAGTTTATTCCCTTCGTGCCGGAGTTCTAAAGTGGTCCTTTACGTCTCAAGGGTAGTTGGATTGTTGAGTTAGGGGTCCTGGCTTCCAGATTCCTTCTTTCAAGACTTCCAAGTCTATAACGGTCTCCTATTTAAACCCAACTCAATCCCTACAAGTGTATACCCTAGGCATAACTCAACACTACTACTTATCATTCACATTATAAGATCACACAATAATTCAAAAGGAATTTATGTATGATTAACTATGTATGCAGTCACACAAACTTAACGAGGTGATAACATCCATCATCACCCGGTGTGGGAATACACAAATACCCTCGTCTGCCACATTGCCTGAACAAATATAAGCAACAGTAAGACAATCCAGAAAGCATACAAAATCTAAGTAAGAAATCCCACTAGGGTAGCGAGTTCAACAAATATATAATTAACTTCGTAAGTGCAGATGACTATCAGATCTAGTAACGTACATGTAATTTTCTCAAGCATGCATGCAATACCAAGCGCGCCCTACAAGTATTACTTCCTAATTTCGTGTGGTTACTTACATGTCTGTCGCGTGCCTTTCCGAACTTGATTTATAGTCGTAGAGGAGTCCAAACTTACAAACTCTCTTTGCGAGCACCTATTACACAGTAAAATAGGATTAACATTGGAATTGGGACAAAAAAATTGGCAAATCGAGCAAAAAATAGATGAAAGTAGGTGGTCCACGCGCGGGCAGTGGCATACTTCGAACCCCTACAGACACAGACTTACCCTTCGAATTTTCTGGGCGTGACACGTGGCGTGCAAGAATTGTCGATAGGATTCGGGTTACACCGCGGGTCGCCGAATCGTTTCCTGACGCGCGGGTCGATTTCTGACTCAGTTATCTAGGTCGGCAATTGGATGCGTGTTAGCGCACGGCGTCGGATGCGTCCCTCCATAGAGTGTTTGACGCATGTCCTCCTTTTTGCCGAACGCATCTCCCCCCTTTCCGGCCACTGCGTCTCCGTCGCCAATTGCCTAAATTCATCAAATTTTCCAGATTCCGGTCAAATCGCATTTCAACCTATTTGAATTTTTCTATCTTCCAATCCGTAACTCAAATTAACTCGATTCATTCATGAGAATTCAAGATCTCAAGTCCACCTATCCAAATGTATTATTCTTGCATTTTTTTTATACTCACGGAGCTTAATAAATGAGATCAAAAATCAAGAAAAACTCAGTTCCTTACCGAAGTTGGATGATTCTCGATTTCGCTTTTTGACATGTTTTTTTTCCATGTTTCCTCCGAGAACTTGCAAGAATCCTCATCTAAGGTATTGTAACTTGATTATTAAGACCTAAATCATCAGAAACTCACGGATCTAGGGCGAAATCATGAAACAAGAGAGGTTGTGGACTTAACTCGTGTTCTTGCCCGTTTCTCCCTGAAAATGATCAATCCAAATGATGGGACCGCTCCTCTTGAACCTCTGAGTAGATCTGGAAGGAGACCTGAGATCGAAAGTGTTACGACGTTTGAATTTGGGCCTTGTTCCCTCCTTCCAATTCTTGTCCTTTTTAAAGACCCTAACTCCTCCTTTCTCTTTCTATCTCTCTCTTTCTCTTCTTTTTTTTTTCTTTTCTTTTCCTTGAAGGTCTTTCTAGACCCCCTAAGTTGGTGTGTGGAAAAATTACCTTTTCGCCCCTGGTTGAATTTGACCCGAGTTTTCCATTAAATCACCATTTTAAAAAAAAGTTCTAAGCTCCTTGGTGTGCCCCGAGCATTTTTTCTTTATGCACCAAATTGAAAATCACGCTCTAGGATAAGTTATTCAAGGAAATCATGACAAGTAGGCTAATATATGAATACAGCAATTCTGATAGTAGCAAGCTATTCAAAAGAAATCAAGACAAGTTAATTATGAAATAACACCAAAATAAAAACAAGAAATAAACAAACAAATAAGGGCACAAAGATATTTTTGGATGAAATTGTACTGAAAAAAGAATTCCAAAGAGAATGGTTGTGAAGATTTGAGAACAATCGAATTTTTTATTTTATAGAATTCTGAAAAATTTAGAAGTTGTAACGACCCAAAATTTTCTACTTAATTTAAGGTCACTACTGTATACATGTCATAAACATGAATGCTAAAATACTTCATTTGAACTTTCATAAAATATAACCTTCACCTTAAAACACTGTCATGGACTTATGTGTTTTGAAAACAGTCTAAAAACGACACAACAAAAGACTAAATAAAATAAATAAATGTTTAAAAAAAACATCCTATTCTAGCCTAAGTCTAAGAAAATAATACGACTACCCAATGCATGTGTCATGGTCTCGAGTTGCGATGCCGTCGTCAGCCGTACAAAAATGTCTTGCCTTAGCCACAAATAGAGGTGGCACGTGGCTTGAGTATTTTAAGAAATACTGAGTAAGTGACCCTACTATTGAGGTTAAATGTAAGAACATGCGAATGCAATGACGGGACCTATCATATCAGTCTATTTTTTCTCCGACACTATTCTAATGGGAAGCTTGAATATGTACCATATACTCAACACACAGCCCAAACGTGCGAGTATGGGCTCACCAAACAGTTCGCATACCGCTGGGCCCCTTTTCTTATAGGGCGAGCCTTCTCTAGTAGCTAAACTTTTGTCGGACACCCATTAGAATTAGTAACTGTCATGGCAGTATTATGTAAAACATAACGATACTTCGCTTGCCTAATGGATGTACGCATCCGTACCCTCGTGATGGAATAGGGGTATCCCCCAATGCATGAGCACACATAATGCATGAGGTCTCAACATTTTTCGGTTTTCATTATCATTTAATATAACCCCGCTATCATTCTATATACATCATATCATTTCACATATTGTTCATCATTCATATCATATCGTTTCTCATTCTTCAGTTCTCACATCATACATAATTCTAACGGGGTTATATTTCATGCCATTTAATGTGATTTCATGTCATTCATATCATGCTGTATATACACAATTTAGGAGACATAATATAACGTCTCATGCTTTTAACATAACATTTCATCATATACATATCATACCATAACATATTGCATCACAATATATCATATCATAAATGTGTCAATTTATCACATATCTCGTACCATAACATATTTCGTATCATATGACAACATATATATATATATATATACATATATACCTGTCATTCACATGTTGTATCATAATCATATCATATCGTAAACACTTCGTGGTCATATCGTTCCCTAACTTATCATAGTCTTAACGTTCTTATACCCATCACAGTCATATCGTTACATGAACATACCTTAGTCATATCATCTAAGGAACATATCATAACGCTATCGTTCTATCAATCTATCACAAACTTAACCCTTTCTACCCATAACCTAACCGTATTCTTTTATCAAACTCTCATATCCATAACACTTCGATATGTAACCTAACCTTAATGTTTCATGTTCGTATCTTACTCCTATCGTTATATTTCGTTATGTGCATCCTTCTCGTATCCTATCTCAAACATATCATTGAACACATTGTACCGTGATTATTTTCATACAATTCACATATTATTGTTGGGTTTTATGTCCTAAAACTCATAGTTTGGAAATAAAAACATATTCTACTTTCAATAAAGTTATTATTGATGTTTATTCAGTAAAGATTGTTATTGAATAAAGTGAATTTACGATCATTAATCTAAATCCAATAAACTAAGAATACTCTGGCTATAGTATGATTACTTGAACTATATGTAGAGACATAAGAGTGGATCAAGTTCCAGTATATAGTCCTAAAACTCAGAGTACCTTAACCTGGGGACACTATGGATGCGGCCGACTTTTGTATATAATATAAACAATGTGATCACTAAATTGTACATGTGGAGACATGTGAGTGGGGGTGTCCTATGAAATGAGTATTGCATAAGATCGGACCATGAAGAAAACCACTCTCACTTTATAATGTCGTTTACTGTTGAGCCTGTTTTTTTAACTCGATGACCTAGGCAACTCGATCTTAATCCTAAGCTAACTATGAACTCCTGTTTATTCAGAATTATCCTTAGATTTCCATGGATGAGAGTGACCTGAGTTCGCCGACTCAATAAGCCTCCCATTTAGGGGTAAGACTAGGTGAATAGCTGGGGACATAGGGTGTATGATGGAATTCACTCTTGCCCGCTTTTTGGGATAGTAGAGAAGTTGTTCCCTTAAGTACTGACTCCAGGTCTTGAACAAGGGGCCCCACCCTCTCATTGGCCCGAGAGGGATTCGGTTTGGTGGTTGGACCACAAACCAATTGTTCATTAGAGGATCAGTGGGACATAAGGAACAAGAAGTAACTTTAGGGGTAAAATGGTAAATTGACCCAGCTCTAATTACGAACTACCTGTGAAGGATCGACTTACTAATCATGGTTATCTCAAATGGACAGAAATATATCTATTGTGAGGGGAGTGCAACTACTAGGCTATAGTGGAGTGTCCTAGTAGTTAACGAATGTTGGTTAACAAGGTTAATGAGTTTAGCCGGTTAATCTCGGATCGTTGGAGCCCATGATCTGTAGGTCCATTAGATCCCTCTACTAGCTCATATCGTACTAAACCTTAGAACGTTGTGACGAGTGAGTTCGAAGTGTTCGAACTCATATTAGGGAATATACGCTAAATATATACGATATATTTAACCGCATTTTGTTTTAATTATGAATTAAACAAAAAGAGAGAATTTGAGATATTTAAATAAGATTTAAATATTTTAATTATGAATAGGGATTCATAATCAATATGTGTCGGAATTGAATGGGATTGGAATTTGAATTAATTTTAAATATTAATTAAATAGTTTAATTAATCATATAATATTACTTTAATTTGAAATTAATTATTCAAATTAATTGTTGAATTAAAATGAAGAAAGTCACTTAATGGAAAAATCCATGTTTGAATTAGTGGAATTTTGAGGTGTCAAAATTTTGTTTAATCAAACTTGCATGCTTGCCAAATAAACCCCACAAATTTGAGTGGAATTTTGAGTGTCAAAATGGTTAACTTAAACTTGCGTGCTTGCCACATAATCCCAAACATTTGAGTGGAATTTTGAGTGTCAAAATTTGGTTATCTCAAATTTGCATGAACATGCAAATATGGCTCTATAAATAGAGTGATCGAGGTACATGGAAGCTATCCTTGGAAAAACTTTGAGAAAATCTCTCAAAACTCTCTCTTTACATATACTAAATTCCTATCTAGTTTCGTCACTCACCGGATTCTACAATCTCGTTCTAAGGCCGGAGAATAGTAGGGAAGACACTAATGGTGGTTCGAAACCGGTTCGTGAAGAAAAAAGAAATTTGAACTACAAAAGGATAGTATTCAAACTCATTGAGTTTTAATGCTTTTGAACATGCTAGCTAATTTACTATAATTAATGTAGAGTGCCTAAGATCCAAATTGCTTCCGCATGTGTTATAGTAACACCATCAATTGGTATCACAACAAGTTTTAGGCACTTTATTTACATTAATTTGAGCATGGTGGGTACCATTTCATGAATGAAATTTTGTGGTTGCTAAAGTGGATGTTTATGGTTTTTGAATTTTTTTTTTATGCTTCCATTTGATACCATTATTGTAATTGGCCTAATGTGTATGGGCTTTAATGAGTGAAGAAAGGTCTGTAATTTTTATGGAGTCATTAGAGTCCATTTTAGGTTGTAATTGATTTAAAATGGAAGAGATAGCAAGCTGAACCAAAGAAGAAGATGGAAGAGGCAGTTCGGGTGTTTTTTCTGCAGTTGGGGTCCGGTTCAAGTTATTTTAATTATTAATGTAATAATTTAGTTAATTGCTTGCTTTAAAATGCCAAAACCAATCCACTTTAGTGTGTTTAATTAATTATGCATTATGAATGTATGTTTTAATTAAATAGAAAATGTATATGCATAAAGTATGTCATATAGATTTAAAATCCCACCATAGGCTAAGCATGTTTCATGCATTCCAAGTATGTTATAAGTGTTATAATGTATAGTATGCATGTTCAGGGCTCCATGAGTGATAGATATAAATTGTTATATTATTGCATGGAATAGATGATTATATAATTGTTATATAAAGCATGTTAAATGCATGTTATAGGTTATTTTCAACGTCATAAAACGAGATAGACGTTAAAATCTATAACATAGATAAATGCATGCTCACTTAAGGTTAACAACCAAGCACGATCAGTTTTAATAGTTAAAATAGGTCAATATCATGTAAAACTGCGGTTACAAGAAAGCTCACCTGGCACGATCTTGTCTAAGGCTGGAGGTATTTAAGTTGACGGTTTACGGAACACCTGCTACCTGGAGATCGGGCCAGTACTTGAGCTTAGTTAGCCGAGTTTAATGAGCATGCGTGTGATGTAAGGATTTCTTTTTTAAATGAAAAATCATCTAGACATCATAGGTAAAAATCCAGTATAAATGTTATACTTGGAAAAATCACCTAGACTTAGGTTATATTTAATTAGCTGGAATATAGCTAAGTAATAAGTATACCCAACCGTCTAAAATACTTAGTGGGAAGAAAAAGGTATATGAGATACATCGTTTTCTTTTTACGCTCTCTGAAAAATTCACACCGTGAGATTCATGCTCGGCCTCATGTTGCCCTGGGAGCGGCCTCCATTCAGAAGGTATTTGCATGAGTCAATAACAAGGTGAATAGAGAAAGTATTTATAGTAAGTGGGAGAAGGAAGTAATATCAACACATCCTATGGTCTCCACCACTAGGTTTCACTGTGAGATTTTCATGTTCCGCCTGCATGTTGCCGTGGAGCAACTACCCATTCGGAGGGTCGTAACATGGGAGTCGTAACAATGCAAACTCCAGAAATAGATAGGAATTCTTAGGTCCATTCCCAACTTTGGCTTTTTCATTCGATAACATTGTTGGGGCCGATCTCGGAGGTATGAAAATGGCGGGTCACACTTACGAAGAATTACTAAGAGTTAGTATATTCTTGACCAAAGTGGCGATAACTAAAACACTATTGGAATAAGAGTTATTATGAGATTAGTGTTTAAGTCAAGAATGTCTTGGTTTAGTGAAGGAGTGATTGGCTGCCCCTTGGTATCAATTGCTCTAACTCACTAAAGTATCGTTGCAAATTAATAATTTTTGGGTACATTATTAAATTTGCTAAGCCTGATTTGATTAAAAAGGATTAAGTCAATTCACTAATAGAATTTGTTTTAAATCTCAGCATGTCAAGATCAATAGTACAATTACTCGCTTTTGAGAAATTAAACGGCGACAATTACGCAACAAGGAAATTAAACCTAAACACAATACTTGTAAATGATGATTTGAGGTTTGTTTTAACTGAGGAATGTCCCCTAAACCCCGGCTTAAAAGCAAACCGAACAAATTGGGATGCATATGACAAAACGGGTAAGGGGAAAGACAAGATTCCTACGACCGCAAATGCAAGGTTCAAAATGCAGATAATGGAAAATGTTTCCATTGCAATGAAAACAGGCACAGGAAAAGTGTCTGCCATAAATACCTTGCAGAGAAGAAAGCTGAAAAGGCACAACAAAGTAAATATGATTTACTAGTTGTAGAAATATGTTTAGTAGAGTATGATCACTCAACCTGGATACTGGATTCAGAGGCCACTAATCATATTTGTTCTTTTTTTCAGGAAACTAGTTCCTGGAGAATGCTTGCGGAAGGCGAGATAACACTCAGGGTTGAAACAGGAGAAGTTGTCTTAGCAAGATCAGTAGGAAATTTAAAGTTGTTTTTTAGAGATAGATTCATTATATTACATAATGTACTTTTTGTTCCTGGAATAAAAAGAAATCTAATATCTATCTCTTGTTTATTAGAACAATTGTATAAAGTATCTTTTGAAATCAATGAAATGTTCATTTGCAAAAGAGGTATTCATATTTCTTCTGCAGAACTAGAAAAAAACTTATATATGTTAAAACCGAGCGAAACAAAAGCTATTTTAAATACAGTGATGTTTAAAACAGCTGAAATTCAAAATAAACGACAAAAGATTTCTCCTAATACCTATCTTTGGCACTTAAGACTAGGCCACATTAATCTCAATAGGATTGAGAGATTGGTTAAAAGAGGACTTCTAAATCAGTTAGAAGACAACTCTTTACCTCCATGTGAGTCATGTCTTGAGGGTAAAATGACTAAACGACCGTTTTCTGAAAAAGGTTATAGAGCCAAAGAAATCTTAGAACTCGTGCATACAGATCTCTGTGGTCCAATGAATGTCAAAGCACGAGGAGGGTATGAATATTTCATCAGTTTTGTTGATGATTATTCAAGGGATGGCTATCTTTACCTAATGCATCACAAGTCCGAAGCTCTTGAAAAGTTCAGAGAGTATAAGACTGAGGTTGAGAATCTATTAGGTAAAAACTATTAAAACACTTCGATCAGATCGAGGTGGAGAGTATATGGACTTAACATTCCAGGACTATATGATAGAACATGGAATAACGTCTCAACTCTCAGCCCCTGGTATGCCTCAACAGAACGGTGTATCAGAAAGAAGAAATAGAACTCTATTAGACATGGTTCGGTCTATGATGAGTTTCGCTCAATTACCTGATTCGTTTTGGGGATATGTAGTGGAGACTGCTGCATACATTTTGAACATGGTTCCTTCTAATAGTGTTTCATAAACACCTTATGAGTTATGGAGATGGCGTAAAGGTAGTTTACGTCACTTCAGGATTTGGGGATGCCCAGCACATGTATTGGTGCACAACCCCAAGAAATTAGAACATCGTTCAAAATTATGCATATTCGTAGGATACCCCAAAGAGACGAAAGGTGGTTTGTTTTATGAGTCTCAAGAAAATAAAATGTTTGTATCAACAAACGCTATATTCTTAGAGGAAGACCACGTAAGAAATCATCAACCTCACACCAAACTAGTATTGAGTGAGATTTCTAAAGAAGCTACTGATAAAACAAAAAGTGTTGTTGATGGATCTGGCACTTCTGGTCAATCACATCCTTCTCAACAGTTGAGAATGCCTCGACGTAGTGGGAGAGTTATAATTCAACCCGATCGTTACTTTGGTTTGGCAGAAACACAAGTCATCATACCTGATGATGGCGTTGAGGATCCATTGAGTTATAAACAGGCAATGAATGATGAAAATAGAGATCAGTGGATCAAAGCCATGAATCTTGAAATGGAGTCAATGTACTTCAATTCAGTTTGGGAACTTGTAGATTAACTAGATGGGTAAAACCTATTAGTTGCAAATGGATCTACAAGAGGAAACGAGACCAAGCCGGTAAGGTACAGACCTTTAAAGCTCGACTTGTAGCAAATGGTTATACCCAAAGAGAGGGGGTGGACTACGAAGAAACCTTCTCTCCTGTTGCTATGCTTAAATCGATTAGAATACTCTTGTCCATTGCCACATTTTATGATTATGAAATTTTGCAAATGGATGTTAAGACAGCCTTTCTAAACAGCAATCTTGAGGAGAGTATCTATATGGCTCAACCAGAGGGGTACATAGAACAGGAACATGAGCAAAATGTTTGCAAGCTTAAAAGATCCATTTATGGGTTGAAGCAAGCATCTCGATCTTGGAATATAAGGTTTGATACTACGATCAAATCTTATGGCTTTAAACAAAATGTTGACGAATCTTGTGTTTACAAGAAGATAGTCAACTCTATAGTAGTTTTCCTGGTGTTGTACGTTGACGATATCCTACTCATTGGGAATGATGTGGGATTTCTGACTGAAATTAAGCATTGGTTAGCGACAAAATTCCAAATGAAAGATTTGGGAGAGGCTCAGTTTGTTCTTGGAATCCAAATTGTTCGGAATCGCAAGAACAAAACACTAGCATTGTCTCAAGCTTCGTACATCGACAAAATATTGGTTCGATATAAGATGCAGGACTCCAAAAAAGGATTATTACCTTCTAGTCATGGAGTTCATTTGTCGAAGGAACAAAGTCCTAAGACACCTCAAGAAGTTGAGGATATGAGACATATTCCCTATGCATCAGCAGTCAGTAGTCTGATGCATACCATGTTGTGTACCCGACTCGACATATGCTATGCTGTGAGAATTGTCAGCAGGTATCAGTCCAATCCGGGACATGCTCATTGGACTGCCGTTAAAAATATCCTCAAGTATCTTAGGAGAACGAGGGACTATATGCTAATGTACGGCGCTAAGGATCTGATCCTTACAGGGTACACTGACTCAGACTTTCAGACCAATATCGATTGGAGGAAATCGACATCGGGATCTGTTTTCACTTTGAATGGAGGAGAAATAATATGGAGAAGCATAAAGCAAGGTTGCATTGCTGATTCCACCATGGAAGCTGAGTATGTTACTGCTTGTGAAGCAGCGAAAGAATCTGTAGGGCTTAGGAAGTTCTTAACTGATTTGAAAGTCGTTCCAAATATGCATCTGCTTATCACTCTTTATTGTGATAACAGTGGAGCAGTTGCAAATTCTAAAGAACCAATAAGCCATAATCGAGAAAAACATATTGTGCGCAAATATCATCTCATAAGGGAGATTGTGCAACGAGGAGATGTGATCGTCACACAAAAAGCTTCAGAGCAAAACATTGCTGATCTATTTACAAAGCCCCTCACGGCTAAAGTGTTTGAAGGGCACCTAGTGAGTCTAGGACTACGAGTTATGTAATCTAGGGCAAGTGGGAGAAAATGCATGGGTATATGATCCCCTAGTTCATTGTATTTATGTCTTTCTCCCTACTCAACATTATAAAACCCCACTAGAGTTTTAGTCCAAGTGAGAGTTTGTTGAGTTTTATGTCCTAAAATTCATAGTTTGTAAATAAAAAAATATTCTATTTTCAATAAAGTTATTATTGATGTTTATTCAGTAAAGATTGTTATTGAACAAAGTGAATTTTACGATCATTAATCTAAATCCAATAAACTAAGAATACTCTGGCTATAGTATGATTACTTGAACTATATGTAGAGACATAAGAGTGGATCAAGTTCAAGTATATAGTCAAAATGATCTATAGTACAAGGATAAGGCTGAGTATCTTATCCTAAGGACACTATGGATGTGGCCCACTTTTGTATATGATATAAACAATGTGATCACTAAATTGTACATGTGGAGACATGTGAGTGGGGGCGTCCTATGCAATGAGTGTTGCATAAGATCGGACCATGAAGAAAACCACTCTCACTTTATAATGCCGTTTACTGTTGAGACTGATTTTTTCATTCGATGACCTAGGTAACTCGATCTTAATCTTGAGCTAACTATGAACTCCTGTTTATTTGGAATTATCCTTAGATTTGCACGGGTGAGAGTGGCCTGAGTTCGTTGACTCAATAAGCCTCCCATTTCAGGGGTAAGACTGGGTGAATAGGTGGGGACATAGGGTGTAAGATGGAATTCACTCCTGCTTGCTTTTAGGGATAGTAGAGAGGTTGTTCCCTTAAGTACTGACTCCAGGTCTTGAACAAGGGCCCCACCCTCTCATTGGCCCGAGAGGGATTCAATTTGGTGGTTGGACCACAAACCAATTGTTTATTAGAGGATCAGTGGGACTTAAGGAACAAGAAGTAACTTTAGGGGTAAAACGGTAAATTGACCCAGCTCTAGTTACGAACACCTGTGAAGGATCGACTTACTAATCATGGTTATATCAAATGGACAGAAATATATATATAGTGAGGGGAGTGCAACTACTAGGCTATAGTGGAGTGTCCTAGTAGTTAATGAATGTTGGTTAACAAGGTTAATGAGTTTAGCCGGTTAATCTCGGATCATTGGAGCCCATGATTTGTAGGTCCATTAGGTCCCTCTACTAGCTCATATCGGACGAAACCTTAGAATGTTGTGACGAGTGAGTTCGAAGTGTTCGAATTCATATTAGGGAATATACGCTAAATATATACGATATATTTAACCGCATTTTGTTTTAAATATGAATTAAACAAAAAGAGAGAATTGGAGATATTTAAATAAGATTTAAATATTTTAATTATGAATAGGTTTTAATAATCAATATGTGCCGGAATTGAATTGGATTGGCATTTGAATTAATATTAAATATTAAATAAATAGTTTAATTAATCCTTTAATATTACTTTAATTTGAAATTAATTATTCAAATTAATTGTTGAATTAAAATGAAGAAAGTCAAAATATTGACTTCACTTAATCGAAAAATCCAGGTTTGAATTAGAGGAATTTGGAGGTGTCAAAATTTGGTTTAATAAAACTTGCATGCTTGCCAAATAAACCCCACAAATTTGAGTGGAATTTTGAGTGTCAAAATTTGGTTAACTTAAACTTCTTGAGTGAAATTTTGAGTGTCAAAATTTGGTGATCTCAAATTTGCATGAACATGCAAATATGACTCTATAAATAGAGTGATCAAGGTACATAGAAGCTCGTCCTTGGAAAAACTTTGAGAAAATTTCTCAAAACTCTCTCTGTACATATACTAAATTCCTTTCAAGTTTCGTCACTCACTGGATTCTACAATCTCGTTCTATGGCTGGAGAATAGTAGGGAAGACTGGTGGTTCGAAACCGGTTCGTGAGGAAAAAGGAATTTTAACTTCAAAAGGTTAGTATTCAAACTCATTGAGTTTTAATGC
The DNA here is from genome assembly GCA_033971965.1 of Cucurbita ficifolia. Taxonomy (NCBI): domain Eukaryota; kingdom Viridiplantae; phylum Streptophyta; class Magnoliopsida; order Cucurbitales; family Cucurbitaceae; genus Cucurbita; species Cucurbita ficifolia. The sequence continues at coordinate 9,112,889 of CM066981.1, forward strand.
TTTTGAACATACTAGCTAATTTACTTAGAGTGCCTAAGATCCAAATTGCTTCCGCATGTGTTATAGTAACACCATCAACCTTAACGTTTCAAGATATTCTATTTTCTCTTACGGTGTTTAATACCCTTTTAACATTTTTCAAATAATTTCAATTATATTCACAATCTTCCCTCTCTCTCTCACTGTGTTTTTCCTCCTTTTAATTATATTCACAGTCTTACCCCTCTGTTTGTTTCGTTCTTAACGGTTAGTTTTAGAAGATCTTTTAATCAATTCTTACTTTTTCTGTGAGAATGGCTTTAATCCTTAATTCAAAACTAACTAATCGTAACCAAATTAATAAATTAATATCATTAAATAAAATAAAAGGAAAACTACTCACATCTTCAAATGCAATATCTCTTCCTAACAAGACTAAATCCGAACCTTTTTGTTTTTTCTGTTTGTGTTTGTTTTTGCACGAAGGAATTCTGATACGATAAATCTTCATAAACCTTTCTTTTTATTTTTGTTTGTTACAATTTCAATTATGTTAGCAATTACTTTTGGCCAATTTAATGGATTCTATTTTTTTTCCTGCTATTGATCATGACGTATCTTTCCAACGTAAATGGCTAAATAAAACTAAGTAATTGGATAAAAGAAAAAGAGATTTGAGATATAACTTACGGAGAAATCTCAAATCTCTGTAAATCTTCACCATCTCCTATAAATCTAATACTAGGCATTTCTGTTTTCTCAAATTTGACATTTTGCATGTGTGTTCCATTTTGCCCGAATTGTGAGGTGGGTTGTGGAGAGATTACTGGGAAAAGGGACAACAAGAGAAATGGGGAATAATTGTTTTTATTTATTTATTTATTAATTTATTATTACTCTTTTTTTTAACATAATAATAATTTTTGTTTATAATAATTTTTATTTGTTCTTTCTTTTTTAGGCTATTAAAGGAGTTATCTTCAAGTCTAATGATGAGAAAAAAATATCGAACACAACGGTTCCAAAGGTAGATGGAATAAGAAAAAAATGTGAATCCAAGTTTATTTGATTTTCAAATAAACATGCAAATGGTCTAAAATAAATGATAAGGGCCGTTTATAAGGATTTCTTCTTTTGTTTTTTTTTCAAGATCTAAATATGATCTTTAAAAAGAAAATGAGAACAAGGTCAAAAGATGATGAACAATGGTGGAATGGCAAGAAAATAAATGGACAGATTTGAAGAAAAGAAAAACAACAGCATAAACGAATAAACGAAAGATAAAATCAATTCTAGAGTAGGCCATATAGATGCAGCCTAGGCTCTAATACCAAATTGATAAGGCAACTCTAATCCTCAGCTCAACGATCCAAGCTTTTATTGGAGCACGAACCCTTGAATCAAAGAAATTAACACCTCCTTATACAAAATTCGTCGATCGAAGATATAGAAGCAAGATTCAGAACCTTGTTCTAAATTGAGTTACTTCACAATTGAACTTGATCAAGGCTTGATTGAATGGCTCGGATGCCGGATGCAATCTACCACAAGAATTGTTTGAAACTTAGAATGGCAAAGATGATGCTTGGGTTTCTAAGGGAACGTCTCACCTATAGAGATCAATTTAATTCATCACAAATCTGATTTTTACATAATAATTTGTGACACAATTTAGTAAGAGGATTCTTAAGAATAGTACTTGGAGTAGGCATACAAAACACACACAAGTATTAGTATTTAGAGTGCTTCCATGCTCATTCTAAAAACCATTAGTATATATTTTAAGAGCATCAAATAGACCCGAGTGTTTCCCAAAAAGAAAAAAAGTTGTGTTCAAGAAAGAAAGTTTAGATGATATTTTTTTTTTGTTGTTAAATTTAAATCTGTATAAAATATTATATTAGAAACAAATTCGAATTTTTTAATTGTTGAGAATATTTCAAAAACGGAATAAATGATAGAAAATACAATATTTAAATAAGTCTCATATACCAATTAATAAAATTAACCCTGTGTAGTGAAAATAAATATAAGTAAATAATATTGTTTCATACGAAAAAGCCACGAAAATTAAAAGTCTTCTAACTCTCATCTTTTTTCAATCTTCTATCTTTCTTTTTGTGGTTTTCTGGTCGGTCTTGTTGACATTGGGTGGCTTTCCATTTCCGGCATCTGAGGGAGCTACTTTGTAACGGATCAAAAAAAAAAAAAAAAAAAAAAAAAAAAAAGAGGCGAGTCGTCGGCAGGACCGAAAACTCCGACGAACGCCGGAGTTTTCGTTCGCACACAACCCACAAAGGGCGGGCGAAGTCGGGATTGCGGAGGAAACACGAACCCGACCTTCAGCCACCCCGAGGGCACCTGCAAGGAAGGAAAAAGGAAAAGGAAAAAGGGAAAAACGAAGGAAGAGGAAAAAGCCGACGAAACTCAGGAGAGGCCCAAACCTTACGAAATCGACGTCAAACTTCAATCTCACGTAACGAAAGTAATCCCAGAGACTTTTACATACACCGGGGATAGATTTAGGCGAGTCCTACACGTTGTACACCGCCGGCAAGGAAGATAGAGCGTCGAATCCCCAAACCCTCTCAGATCCGGGAGTGTTAGGCCGTTACGTTCCAAACCAATCCCAAAAAGGAGATTAGGGGAAGAAGGAGACTCGGAAACGGAGAAAAGGGAGGGAAAAAGGACGGCGAAGCGACGTCACAGAGGGAGAGGATAGTCGCCGGAAATCTGCGAGGAAGCCGGGCGAAGAAGACGAAGTCTAACCCGAACATCAGACCCCGCGACCCGAACCTAACCCAACCCACGCTGACCCAATTCGGTCGACGAAACCTCCTGCAGCCCAAAACGTTTCGGCCAAGCCCAGAAAACCATTTAAGGCCCAGCCCACCTACACAGCCTCCAACTTGTGCCAAACCGTCGCTCGCAGCCAATCCTGACTCGCGCGCTCGACCCGAAAACCCGCGCCTCGACCTGGACTGTTGTACGTGTTGATCTCTGGTTGTGCCACATGTCACCTCGGGAGCGCGACACCCCTCGACTCTACGGCAGCTTCTCGGCTCCGGCGGCTTATCCAGCTCGGGAAACCTGTTTCCGACTAGTTTGTCACTGTTCCGACCCTCCCGGACCTGGTTTCGGCCCCGTTTAAGGTAAATTAGACCATTTTAAGGACGTATGTCACAATTTCAAGTTGGATATTTATGATAATTGTGAAATACTAACGAAGGTGTCGAATGATCCAATAGGAACCAACCACCCACGGAAGCGTAAGACGTTTTACGAGGAGCTAGGAGCTTACGTTATATTTTAGGGAGTACTTCGGCTAAGGCCTACCAAGTAAGTGGCTCACCCCGTCGTAGGATCACGCGTTGTTGTTGTGTGATGACACGTGCCCGTGGTTTCGCACGTGTCATTAAATAGTGCATTGAATTGTGTGTTTAAATACGTACCTATGTGAACGTAATTGTATGCTATGTATGCTATGTATGCTTTGTAATCTGATACGATATGTAATGCTTGTGACGTTAAGTTGTTCTTGAATGGTTGTGACATGATTGTGTGGAATGTTGAATATTAATTGCATGAATTGTATGACATGAAATAAGATAGATACATGAGAACAAAACCTCAATAGAGTTATGTATGGTACGTAAATAGGGAACGAGGTTGACATGTTTGCATGGAACGTAACTGAGAGGTTATGTTCACTAATGATAATATAGTATTAATGGGGACCTCATGCATTGTGTGTGTTCATGCATCTGGGGGGATACCCCCATTCCATCACGAGGGTACAGACGCGTACACCCAATGGCAGGGCAACGATCGTTACGCCTCACGTAACGCTGCCGTGACGGTTACTAGTTCTAACGGGTCCCGGCATAAGGGGCTCTCAGAGTATGCCCACCGGGTAATGAAAGTGGCCCAGTGGTGTGCGAACTAGCTGGTGAGCCCATACTCGCACGTATGGGTTGTGTGTAGAGTATATGGTACACGTCCAGAGTTACCTGTTAGGACAGCACCGTAGGAAAAACGAAACGAAACGAAAGATAGGTCCCATCATTTCATTGCTTGTGATTGTTGCATAACCCCGATAGGGGGGTCACTTACTGAGTATTCTAGAAATACTCAAGCCTCGTGCTATAATTTTTTTCCAGATAAGGGTAAGGCACCCATGTGAGATCGTCGGCGGCATCTTTTACCCCGGGACCGTGGCACATGCATAGGGTAGTCATCTTTCTTTTTGTCCCTTCATAGTATAGGTTAGTATAAGCTGAATTCGTTTTGGGTGATTAGTTTAGGCTAGTATAGGTTGAATTGTATTTGCATAATAAACCTTAGGGTTGGATAAGAGATTTATTTCGGTTTTGTTCTTTTTTCTTTCTTTCCATTGTATTTTTCTTTCACGAGGTAATAAAAGGCGAGTGTAGGTCGCATTAATGATACAGGGCCCACTTAATGTTTATTCCGCATTTCAAAGTGTATTAATGACCTTAGACAAAATAGGTAAAATATTAGGGTCGTTACAGTTGGTATCAGAGCCCTAGGTTATAGATCTTGTAGACTAGCCTACAAAGTAGGCTTGGCATGTTCCATGGTCCAACTATCGATGCCCCGTCGTTGTCAGGTACACCTTACATAGCATTAGGGATGTATAGCTTTTGGTGGTATATTTAATGTGGTTGGCTTTAAATGTTGAAGAATATGATGTTGTATGGTTTCGTGTTGTGATGTGATCTGGTGTTAATGCATGCCTTTATGTCATGATATTCATGCTTTCTACTATGTGAGTTATACGGTAGGATGTAGAGAATATTATAAGTAAATCCTAAACTTAGCCAGGGTCATTATTTTGGTTTCTAGAACCATGCCGAACAGAGGACGTAGATGAGATAGGAGAGGGAGAGGACGACCTCCCATTAGGAGAGGCGGAAGAGGGGAAGCCGAAAGAAACGCTTCCCAAGAAGGGTCGACTACTGGACCCATTGAGTTTGTACCACCGACTGAACATATACCTCCCCCACAAACTGTACCACCTACTGAAAACGTACCTCCCCCACAAGCTGTACCCCCTCCTGAATACGTACCGCCCCCTCAAGCTGTACCACAGGCCGGGTTAGACCCCGCCACAAGGATAATGTTGGAATCACTCCAAACGACCATGCAGACCATGCTGGCCACACAACAGGCCACGTTATAAGCTACGCAACAAGTCGCGGCAATGGCCACGCAACCGGCCGACGCGGCGGCCACGCGACCAGTGGGTGCGGAAGCTATACAACCGGCCAACAACTCGCAACCGGACAGAGGTGCGAATTAGTTAAAGGATTTCAGACGGTATAACCCCCGTCCATTTGTTGGTTCAAAGGAAGATCCCACAGCGGCCCAGATGTGGATCACAAACATGGAGACTACCTTTGAATCAATGAGATGTCCTGACGAACATAAGGTGGCATGTGCGACGTATGTTTTACAAAAAGATGCAGAAGTGTGGTGGTCAGATAATAAACAGAGTATCAACCCGAGTGGGGGGATTACAACGTGGGAAACCTTTAAGGAAGCCTTCCTAAAATATTATTACCCAAAGGAAACCCGTATAAAGAAACAACAAGAGTTTAACCACTTAACTCAAGGTGATGGCACGGTGGATCAGTATGATCAGGAATTCATGAGGTTAAGAAGGTTTGCACCGTCATTAGCCGACACAGAAGAGAAACAGACGGAGAAGTTTGTGCTGGGGTTGAACCCGAAGACCCGCTGCATGTTAGAGGCTTTTAACCCAAAAACTTTCGAAGAGGCCCTAAGGACGGCCAAGGCCCTAGAGGAACCCCCGGAAGAGAAAAAACAAGAGCCTACTGTCGTCACAGGGAGGAAACGCCCTGTCGAGGTCGGGATTACAGAGTTTTAACCACCGCCCCAGAGACCTCGATATCATAATAGGCCACCTGCTCCACCCTCAATAGCCCGATTCCTACCATCGGAGAAACCCCTGTGCCGTGACTGTGGGAAACAACATGTTAGGAGGTGTCTGGCGGGCTAAGTTATGTGCTATATCTGTGGACATGCAGGTCATTTGGCTAGGACTTGTCCTACAAGGGGCACGGGAAATCCAAGAGAACCCCTTAGAGGGCTGGTCATTCGGGAACCCACCGTACAAACTCGCCCACAGATTAAGGCATACGCAACGACCGGCAAAGAGGCAGGGACGTCTGGCACCGTGGTGACCGGTACGCTTTCTATACTAGGACACTTTGCCTTGACATTGTTTGATTCTTGCTCTACTCATTCGTTTGTCTCCTTACCGTTTGTCGAACAAGCGGGGTTCGTAGTAGAACCCTTAAAGCATGTATTATCGGTTGGTACCCTAGCGGGGGTAGACCTAGTTACGAAAACTAGAATAAAGGATGGACAAGTAGTAGTAGTTGGACAAACCCTCCACGTGGACTTAAAAGTAGTGGACATGACGGATTTTGACGTCATACTAGGAATGGACTGGCTAGCCGAAAACTTTGCTAACATTGACTGCCATAAGAAAGAGGTGATATTCACACCGCCAAACGGACCCACCTTTAAGTTTAAAGGAACCTTCACAGGTACCACCCCAAAAATAGTATCGATGATGAAAGCTAGACGCTTGGTACAACAAGGGGGGTGGGCGTTTCTAGCCTGTGCAGTAAACACAAAAGGAAAGGAAAAACCAATAGATACAGTACCCATAGTAAACGAATATATGGACGTCTTCCCAGAGGACCTCCCGGGAATCCCTCCATCACGAGAGGTAGATTTTAGAATAGAGCTGGAACCAGGAACGGGACCCATCTCTAAGGCCCCATATCGCATGGCACCAGCAGAACTAAAAGAACTTAAATTGCAACTGCAAGACCTATTGGATAAAGGCTTCATTCGACCTAGCGTGTCCCCTTGGGGTGCGCCGGTGTTGTTTGTCAAAAAGAAAGACGGCTCTATGCGTTTATGCATTGATTATAGGGAATTAAACAAGAGGACGGTAAAGAACAAATACCCACTACCCCGCATCGAGGACCTATTTGACCAACTTCGAGAGGCGACAGTGTTTTCCAAAATAGATCTTCGATCAAGATACCATCAAATTAAGATTAAAAATGAAGATATACCGAAAATAGCCTTTCGAACCAGATATGGCCACTATGAGTTTGTGGTAATGTCTTTTGGTCTCACAAATGCCCCAGCGGTATTCATGGAATTAATGAACCGAGTATTTAAGGAGTGCTTAGACGCGTTTGTGATCGTGTTCATAGACGACATCCTGATTTACTCGAAAACGGACCTAGAACACAAAGACCACCTTCGCAAAGCCCTAACTATCTTAAGGAAGAACAAGTTGTTTGCCAAATTCTCCAAGTGCGAATTTTGGTTACGACAGGTTTCGTTCTTGGGTCACGTAGTGTCAAAGGAAGGAATTTTAGTAGATCCCAGTAAGATAGAAGCTGTTACAAAATGGAAACGCCCAACTACGGTCACTAAAATACGAAGTTTCTTGGGATTGGCGGGTTACTATCGAAGATTTGTTCAAGACTTTGCTAGGATAGCCACGCCCCTCACCCAATTGACAAAAAAAGGTGTACCCTTCGTCTGGGACGATACTTGTGAGGCCAGCTTTCAAGAACTAAAACAGAGACTAGTGTCCGCCCCAGTGCTCACGGTTCCTGAAAGTTCTGCGGGATACGTAGTTTACAGTGATGCATCCAAAAAGGGGTTGGGTTGTGTATTGATGCAACATGCCAAGGTTGTTGCGTATGCGTCGCGTCAACTAAAGGATTATGAGAAAAACTATCCTACACACGATTTAGAGTTGGCGGCAGTGGTGTTCGCATTAAAAATATGGCGACATTACCTATATGGTGAAAAGACCCAAATTTATACGGACCATAAAAGCCTAAAATACTTGTTCACACAAAAAGAATTGAATATTAGACAATGTAGGTAGCTAGAGCTGGTAAAGGATTACGACATTGATATTCAGTACCACCCCGGAAAAGCAAATATAGTCGCTGATGCACTAAGTCGAAAAGCAGTACACTCGTCGGCCCTCATCACCAGGGAGCCACGAGTGCGAGCCGATTTCGAACATGCTGGCATAGCGGTAGTAACCAAGGAGGTGGCAGCTCAAATGGCCCGACTGACAGTGCGTCCCACGCTCAGACAGAGGATCATAGATTCACAACGTGAGGATCCAAGTCTAAACAAAATCTTAAATCAGTTGAGAGCCGGCCCCGTGGACAGTTTTACTAAGTCAACAGACGACGGGCTATTATGTCAAGGACGTTTGTGTGTCTCACCGGTGAGTGAAATAAAGAAAGAAATCCTGACTGAGGCGCACAACTCACCCTTCTCGATACATCCAGGTGGAACAAAGATGTATCAAGATTTGAAACAACACTTCTGGTGGCGAAATATGAAAAAGGATATCGCGGAGTACGTGAGTAGATGTCTAGTGTGCCAACAGGTGAAAGCCCCCAGGCAGAAAACCGCCGGGTTACTACAACCTCTAAGTATACCGGAATGGAAATGGAAAAACATTGCGATGGATTTCATAGTGGGCCTACCCAAAACACTAATGGCCTACACGGTAATTTGGGTGATTGTCGATCGTCTGACAAAGTCAGCTCACTTCCTACTTGGTAAGGCAACGTATACAGTAGATAACTGGGCTCAACTGTATGTCAAAGAAGTTGTGAGGTTGCATGGAGTCCCGGTCTCGATGGTGTCGGATCGGGACCCGCGTTTTACGTCGGCCTTTTGGCGCGGCCTCCAAAAAGAGTTGGGTACCCGCCTCGACTTCAGTACCGCCTTTCACCCACAAACTGATGGCCAGACGGAGCGATTAAACCAAATCCTTGAAGACATGCTCCGGGCGTGTGTGATGGATTTCATAGGGAGTTGGGACACTAAGCTACACTTAATGGAATTCTCTTACAACAATAGTTTCCAAGCAACCATCGGGATGGCACCGTTTGAAGCATTGTATGGGAAAAGGTGTAGATCCCCATTGTGCTGGGACGAAGTAGGAGAAAGAGAACTAGTAGGACCCGAGCTGGTCCGCATCACCAACGAGGCGGTACAAAAGATTAGAACAAGGATGCGCACCGCACAAAGTAGACAAAAGAGCTACGCCGACGTTAGGCGTAGGAATTTAGAGTTCGAAGAGGAAGACCTGGTGTTCTTAAAAGTAGCTCCTATGAAAGGCATTCTAAGATTCGGACGAAAGGGGAAGCTAAGTCCCCGATTTATCGGACCGTTCGAAATATTAGAGAGAATATGTTCAGTAGCTTATAAGCTAGCCTTATCCCCTTCACTCTCGAGCGTACACGACGTGTTTCATGTATCCATGTTAAGGAAATACATTGCGGATCCCACGCACATAATAGATTACAAACCCCTCGAGATCGAGAAAAATTTAAGTTATCAGGAGAAATCGGTTAAAATTCTAGCCAGAGAGGTGAAGACGTTACGTAATAGAAACATAAGATTCGTCAAGGTATTGTGGCGTAATCACCAAATGGAGGAAGCAATGTGGGAACGAGAGGAGGAAATAAAAGAACGATATCCTGAGTTGATCCGGGAGTCTGAAACTTTCAAGGACGAAAGTTCTCTTTAGGGGTGGATAATGTAACGGATCAAAAAAAAAAAAAAAAAAAAAAAAGAGGCGAGTCGTCAGTAGGACCGAAAACTCCGGCGAACGCTGGAGTTTTCGTTCGCACACGACCCACAAAGGGCGGGCGAAGTCAGGATCGGGAAGGAAACACGAACCCGACCTTCAGCAACCCCGAGAGCACCTGCAAGGAAGGAAAAAAGGAAAAGGAAAAAGGGAAAAACGAAGGAAGAGGAAAAAGCCAACGAAACTCCGACGAGGCCCAAACCTTACGAAATCGACGTCAAACTTCAATCTCACGTAACGAAAGTAATCCCAGAGACTTTTACATACACCGAGGATAGATTTAGGTGAGTCCTACACGTTGTTAACCGCCGACAAGGAAGATAGAGCGTCGGATCCCCAAACCCTCTCAGATTCGGGAGTGTTAGGTCGTTCCGTTCCAAACCAATCCCAAAAACGAGATTAGGGGAAGAAGGAGACTCGGAAACGGAGAAAAGAGAGTGAAAAAGGACGGCGAAGCGACGTCACGGAGGGAGAGGACAGTCGCCAGAAATCGGCGAGGAAGCCGGGATAAGAAGACGAAGTCCGACCCGAACGTCGGACCCCGCGACCCGAACTGAACCCAACCCACGCCGACCCAATTCGATCGACGAAACCTCCCGCAGCCCAAAAGGTTTCGGCCCAGCCCAGAAAACCAGTTAAGGCCCAGCCCACCTACACAGCCTCCAGCTTTGGCCGACCCGTCGCTCGCGGCCAACCCAGACCCGCGCGCTCGACCCGAAAACCCGCGCCTCGACCCGGACTGTTGTACGTGTCCCTCTCTTGTTGTGCCACGTGTCACCTCGGCAGCGCGACACCCCTCGGCTCGACGGTGGCTTCTCGGCTCCGACGGCTTATCCGGCTCGGAAAACCTGTTTCCGACCCGTTTGTCACTGTTCCGACCCTCCTGGACCTGGTTTCAGCCCCGTTTAAGGTAAATTAGACCATTTTAAGGACGTATGTCACAATTTCAAGTTGGCTATTTATGATAATTGTGAAATACTAACGAAGGTGTCGAATGATCCAATAGGAACTAACCACCCACGGAAGTGTAGGACGTTTTACGAGGAGCTAGGAGCTTACGTTATATTTTAGGGAGTACTTCGGCTAAGGCCTACCAAGTAAGTGGCTCACCCCGCGTAGGATCACGCGTTGTTGTTGTGTGATGACACGTGCCCGTGGTTTCGCACGTGTCATTAAATAGTGCATTGAATTGTGTGTTTAAATACGTACCTATGTGAACGTAATTGTATGCTATGTATGCTTTGTAATCTGATACGATATGTAATGCATGTGACGTTAAGTTGTTCTTGAATGGTTGTGACATGATTGTGTGGAATGTTAAATATTAATTGCATGAATTGTATGACATGAAATAAGGTAGATACATGAGAACAAAACCCCAATAGAGTTATGTATGGTACGTAAATAGGGAACGAGGTTGACATGTTTGCATGGAACGTAACTGAGGAGTTATGTTCACTAATGATAATATAGTATTAATGGGGATCTCATGCATTGTGTGTGTTCATGCATCTGGGGGGATACCCCCATTCAATCACGAGGGTACGGACGCGTACACCCAATGGCAGGGCAACGATCGTTACGCCTCGCGTAACGCTTCCGTGACGGTTACTGGTTCTAACGGGTCCCGGCATAAGGGGCTCCCAGAGTATGCCCATCGGGTAATGAATGTGGCCCAGCGGTGTGCGAACTAGATGGTGAGCCCATACTCGCACGTATGGGCTGTGTGTAGAGTATATGGTACACGTCCAGAGTTACCTGTTAGGACAGCACCGTAGGAAAAACGAAACGAAACGAAAGATAGGTCCCATCATTTCATTGCTTGTGATTGTTGCATAACCCCGATAGGGGGGTCACTTACTGAGTATTCTAGAAATACTCAAGCCTCGTGCTATAATTTTTTTCCATATAAAGGTAAGGCACCCATGTGAGATCGTCGGCGGCATCTTTCACCCCGGGACCGTGGCACATGCATAGGGCAGTCATCTTTCTTTTTGTCCCTTCATAGTATAGGTTAGTATAAGCTGAATTCGTTTTGGATGATTAGTTTAGGCTAGTATAGGTTGAATTGTATTTGCATAATAAACCTTAGGGTAGGATAAGAGATTTGTTTTGGTTTTGTTTTTTTTCCTTTCTTTCCCTTGTATTTTTCTTTCACGAGGTAATAAAAGGCGAGTGTAGGTCGCATTAATGATACAGGGCCCACTTAATGTTTATTCCGCATTTCAAAGTGTATTAATGACCTTAGACAAAATAGGTAAAATATTAGGGTCGTTACAATAAATATCCCAATTTAATTTTCCCATTTATTTCCAAGTATAACAATTATACTCAATTGTATATGGAAAATACATGCTAATTAGGAGATCATCTTAATGAAGAAACAACCGAATCAAAATTTTTCAAATATAACATTTATATTGAAAAAATAATTAAAATGCATGATTATGCTTAACCTATGATGAGATTTTAAACTAAATGACATTATCATATGCATTCAATCAATCAATTTCAAAACATACATCATATGCATAATTAAATTAAAAACAAATCAAAATTGACCGGCATATTGGCATATCCTAAAAATTCACAATGAATTAAATTACAATAATTTAGATCTAAGACATATCTTGATTTTCAAGATCTTTTCCTTTTGGAACAATTCCAAATTTAATAAAATTAGATTTTAAGATCTTTCCCGTTGGAACTATTCCAAATTTAATAAAATTAGATTTTAAGATCTTTCCAGTTGGAACTATTCCATATATACAACAACTATTCCATATGTAATAAAATTTAGGTTTCAGTGATGGTGTTAATATAACTTGTGCGGAAGCAATTTGGATCTTAGGCACTCTAAGTACATTAATTATAGTAAATTAACTAGCATGTTCAAAAGCATTAAAACTCAATGAGTTTGAATACTAACCTTTTGTAGTTCTAATTCATTTTTCCTCACGAACCGGTCTCGAACTACCACTAGTGTCTTCCCTACTATTCTTCAGCCTTAGAACGGTATTGTGAAATCCGGTGAGTGACGAAACTTGATAGAAATTTAGTATATATAAAGAGAGAGTTTTGAGAGATTTTCTCAAAGTTTTTCAAGAAAAAGTTTCATGTACCTTGGTCACTCTATTTATAGAATCATATTTGCATGTTCATGCAAATTTGAGATTACTAAATTTTGACACTCAAAATTTCACTCAAATTTGTCCGATTATGTGGCAAGATGCAAGTTTGAGTTACCAAATTTTGACACTCAAATTTGTGGGATTATGTGGAAAACATGCCAGTTTGGTTAAATCATATATTAACACTCAATATTCCACTAAATCAAACATGAATTTTTCTATTAGGTGAAGTCTAACAATTAATTTAAATAATTAATTTCAAATTAAAATAATATTAAATGATTAATTAAACAATTTAATTAATATTTAATATTAAAAAAAATGTCAATCCCAATCAATTCCAGCCCATATTGATTATGAATCCCTATTCATAATTAAAATATTTAAATCTTATTTAAATATCTCAAATTCTCTATTTTTGTTTAATTCATAATTAAAATAAAATGCTGTTAAATATATCGTATATATTTAGCGTTTATTCCCTAATTTGAATTCAAACACTTCGAACTCACTCATCACACTGTTCTAAGGTTTAGTCTGATATGAGGTAGCAGAGGGACTTAAAGGACCTACCAATTATGGGTTCGAACGATCCGAGATTAACCGGCTAAACTCATTAACCTTGTTAACCAACATTCATTAACTACTAGGACACTCCACTATAGCCTAGTAGTTGCACTCCCCTCACTATAGATATATTTCTGTCCATTTGATATAACCATGATTAGTAAGTCGATCCTTCACAGGTTGCTCGTAACTAGAGCTGGGTCAATTTACCGTTTTACCCTTAAAGTTACTTCTTGATCCTTAAGTCCGACTGATCCTCTAATGAACAATTGGTTTGTGGTCCAACCACCAAACCGAATCCCTCTCGGGCCAATGAGAGGTTGGGGCCCCTTGTTCAAGACTTGGAGTAAGTACTTAAGGGAACAACCTCTCTACTATCCTTAAAAGCAGGTAGGAGTGAATTCCATCTTACACCCTATGTCCCCAGCTATTCACCCAGTCTTACTCCTGAAATGGGAGGCTTATTGAGTCGGCGAACTCGGGCCACTCTCACCCATGCAAATATAAGGATAATTTCGAATAAACAAGAGTTCATAGTTAGCTCAAGATTAAGATCGAGTTACCTAGGTCATCGAATGAAAAAATCAGTCTCAACAGGAAACAACATTATAAAGTTAGAGTGGTTTTCTTCATGGTCTGATCTTATGCAATACTCATTCCATAGGACGCCCCCACTCACATGTCTCCACATGTACAATTTAGTGATCACATTGTTTATATCATATACAAAAGTGGGCCGCATCCATAGTGTCCCCAGAATAAGGTACTCAGCCTTGTCCCTGTACTATAGATCATTTTGACTATATACTTAAACTTGATCCACTCTTATGTCTCTACATACTCTTATGTCTCTACATATAGTTCAAGTAATCATACTATAGCAAGAGTCTTCTTAGTTTATTGGATTTAGATTAATGATCATAACATTCAATTTATTCAATAACAATTTTTACTAAATAAACATCAATAATATTTTATTGAAAATAGAATATGTTTTTGTTTATCAACTATGAGTTTTAGGACATAAAACCCAACATTCAGATCTTTTCGGTAGAAAACTATTTCATATGTAATAAAATAAGGGTTTGAGATATTTTCCATATGGAATTATTCCATATGTAATAAAATTAGGATTATGACAATTCAAAGTCCGAAATTAAGATTTTCCCCTTTTTCTTCTTGAAACAATTCAAAACGCATATCTTTTTTCTTTTTGGAACCATTACAAATATACATATTTTCCTTTTGATTTTGGAACAATTCCAAATCTAGAACTTTTACCATTGGAACAATTCCAAATCTACATATTTTCCTTTTAAACAATTCAAAAGGTAGATCTTTTATTTTTGGAACAATTCCAAATGTAGTAAAATTAAGGTTTGAAAAACAAAAAAATTGTAGAGGAACCCTAAATTGTACAGCAAATTGATGAACGTCTTCGTTGCCGCCGCCATCTCATTTCAATTTACCATAAACCTAACTTAATACATTTGTCTAACAAATCGGTAAATCTAATGCCACACCGATATGCCAAAAACAATCAATTTCGTAAATCAATATTACACATATCACATATATGATTTGAAATACAATACCCACCATACTACTTTTAATTCGAAATAAAAATCAATAGGCTCTGATACCAATTGAAAGGAATGAACTCTTCATCCACATAGCGGAAGCATTGGGAACCGTTTTGATTTTATTATGAATTAAAATAAAAATAATAAATAGAAGAGTAAGAACTCTACATTTGTAGAAACCCTAGCTTGCAAGACTTCTTAGAGTAATCCAACCATGCAAACGTTCTTCCACATTCCACAAGATCTAATTTGCTATGACTCGAACACAAGGCCCAGCCTTGTGGGTGCCTCTTAAAAGAAAATCCCAAAGGAATTGGAGAAGAAGAAATAGTTTCGAGAATTCTCTGGAGATGTAATTTTATTCTCTACAGAAAGTGGAAGAGATTAATGTGTCTTTGGTTCAACCCGAGGGTCCTATTTATAGGGACTCTTCGAAAATCTTTGCCAAAAAATATATTTGCATATTTAATATATTATGATATAATACTTTATATAAATCATATTTAGATATTATAAGATATCCTAATATATATGTAATTAATTTGAATCTCATTCAAATTTCAAATATATTTTTATTTAATGTATCAAAATAAATTGATTTAATATTTAATTGTATCAAATATAATAAATATATTTTTCCTTTTTTAATATATCTAATATATTAAATATTAATTTGAACTCTTTAAATTAATATATTTTTCTCCATTTATATTTAACCTATCTAATATATTAAATATTAATTTAAACACTTCAAATTAAATATATTTTCTCTTTTTATTTAATATATCTAATATATTAAATATTAATTTGACATTTCAAATTAAATTTATTTTTTTGCTTTATATTTAATATATCTAATATATTAAATATCAATTTGAACCCTTCAAATTTTCTTTCAAATAAATTGATCCTCTTAGAAAAAATGGGCAACAAGTCCAAGGTTGAAATAAGTGTTGCTCGTCATAGAGGGGGTCGTTCCAAGGCATCTATAATTTTTTAATTTATTTTGATATTCTAAATTCTTTTTTTCGTTGTTTGTTGACTATTCGTTGAAATAAGAATCATTGCTCGAGAACTGTGTAGTCTCAGAGGGGTCGTCTAGTTAAGTCATCTGTTTATTTTCAATTTATTTTGAATTTCTACGTTTCTTTTTTAGTTGTTTGTTGTTGACAATGGGTCGATATACATCTATTTATTTTGAATTTTGAATTTTTTAATCCAATTGTACTCCTAACACATTCTCCATTAGTTATTTAACTTGAACAATACTAACTTTTATTGGCTTGTACTCTGAACACACTCTCCATTTATTATTAAACATAAACACTAACTTTTATTGGATTTCATGAATGGTACTCCGAATACATTCTCCATTTGTTATTAAACTTGAACAACACTAACTTATATTGGATTGTACGCATTTCAACTTTACCCTATTGTATTGAAGTTTTGAAAATCATGTGGACACGTGACTGCTTATTGTGAGATCCCACATTGGTTGGAGAGGGGAATAGAGCCTTCTTTATAAGGGTGTGGATACCACTCCCCAGTAGCGCATTTTAAAATTGTTAGGCTGACAGTGATACGTGATGGGCCAAAGTGAACAATAAATTAACACCTCTTTATACAAAATTCATATCAACCAAGAGATATAGAACTAGATTACCTCTTAAGATCAAAGATCTACACCATTTTCTACTTAACGATCCCAGCTTTTAAATTAACACCTCTTTATACAAATTTCATATTAACCAAGAGATATAGAACTAGATTACTCATCCTTGTCTAGGAAATTTTACTTGTTGGCACACCAGACATTTACTCAAGAATTCTACTATATTCTTTTTTATACTTCGGCACCAAAAGTGTTCTTTAAAGTCTTCGTGCATAGGGATTTGATGTGCCTCAGTTAATTTTTCTTTTCTTAATACCTCCACCACTCGGACACAGCCGTCCTTGACATAGCTTTCACCATCTGATGTCTTGGAAAAACTACCCACTAGATCTATTGTGAGCTGACTCAAGATCTTATTTAGGTTACGGCCTCTTGTTGGGAGTCGATAATCCTCTGCCGGAAGTTGGGCAACAATGTGAGTTGAGAAATCTGTGCTATAACTCCATCAATTACTACAACTATGTCAGCTCGGTCGAAAACTGCTTGTACTCGTGACTCCCTTGTAATGATGGTCGACGAGTTTGTCGTTTTACGACTTAGGACATCTGCGACCATTTTTACCTTTCAAAGGTGGTACTGGATGCCTATATTGTAATCCATCACAGACTCTAATCACCTTCGTTGCCTCATGTTTAGTTCTTTCTTGGTGAAGAAGTATGTTGGACTCTTGTGATCGGTGTAGATCTGGGTCTTTTCTCCATACAGGTAGTGTCGCCAAATCTTTAATGTAAACACTACTGCGGCCAATTCTAGGTCATGTTTAGGATAGTTCTTCTCATACTCTTTCATTTAACGGAACGCATACGCAACAACCTTACCATGTTGCATCAATATACATCCTAGTCTCTTATAGGAGATATCGTTGTATATCACGTATCCCTCTTAACTTTCTAGTTCTGTTAGCACTAGAGCTGACATTAACCTCTATTTTTAATCTTGGAAGTTGGCCTCATATGCATCATTCTACTCAAATGTTACTCCCTTCCTCATCAGCTGTGTAAGTTGTGAGGTTATTCTGGCAAAGTCTTGCACAAACATCGGCAGTATCCTGCTAAGCACTAAAAGCTTCGTACCCGTATAACTATAATTGGGCAATCCCACCTAGTGACAACTTCAATCTTGGTGGAGTCTACTAAAATTCCATCTTTTGATACCACGTATCAAGAGAATGAGACTTGCCATAGCTAAAATTCGTATTTCGAGAATTTGGCGTAGAAATTGTTTTCTCTCAAGATGGTTAGTACTTTTCGATGGTGTTCTTGGTGCTCTTGATCTATTCTCGAGTATACTAGAATTTTGTGTATGAACACGATAAAAAACTTGTCTATACACTCCTTGGAGACTACATTCATTAAATCCATGAACAGAGTTCGTGCATTTCTGAGGCCAAGCGAAATTACTACAAACTCGTAGTGGTCGTACCTTTTCGAAAGGCTGTCTGCGGTACATCTTCTTCTTTGATCGTAATCTGGTGATAGCCGGATCGAAGATCTACCTTTGAAAATATCGTCACCTCTCGGAGCTGATCAAACAAATCTTTGATGCGTGGGAGTGGGTACTTATTCTCTACTGTTTTCTTATTTCACTCCCCACAATCAATATATAGGCGTATCGAGCCATCTTTCTTTGTCATAAATAGCATCGACGCACCCTAGAAGGATATGCTAGGGTAGATGAAAGCTTTATCCAACGGATCTTGTAACTATACCTTAAGTTATTTTAATTCTGCTTGTGCCATAGAGTACGGAGCTTTAGAAATGTCTATAGTTCCTGGTTCAAATTTTATCCTAAAATCTACGGCTCGGGTAGGAGGAACTGTTGGTAAATCCTCCAAAAAGACATCCGAGATTTTCTTTACTATAGGTACTTTGTCCATGGTCTTTTCTTTCACTTTTACGTCCGTTGCACAAGCCAATATGACCCACCCTCCCTGTTGTACTAATTTTTTTGTTTTCATTAACGACACTATTTTTGGGTCGCCCCCGTATAGGTTCCCTTGAACTTAAAATTTGATTCAGTTAGCGGTGGGAATACTACCTCCTTCTTGTGACAATCTATACTGGCATAATTCTCGGCTAGACAATCCATTACTAATATGACGGAAAAGTCTGTCATACTCACCACTTTCAGGAACTATTACTTGTTCATCTTTTATTTTGTTTTAGCAATGGAAATGAAGCAATCCTTGTAAGGGTGTAGAAATCTCTCCCTAGTATTACACTAAAGATTCAAAGTGTAAAATATCATATTATTATGGAGGTTCGTGATTCTTGACATTGTCTTAATCAAGCATTGTCCGTAATATTATCATCAAACCATTTCTACTGAATCAAAACCCTTTAATTGTGTTATTTTTAGTTCCTTTTAGGGGTAGCTATTCTTGACATTGTTACCTAGTCTTCCTCAAGCATTGTGGTAATATTATCGTCAAATCATTTCTATTGAATCAAAACCTTTGAATTGTGTTATAATTTGTAGTTCCTTTTAGGGGTAGTTTCGAGTAGTTAAAAAAGGATGTAAATGTAATTTTGAGCCGAAAATTCTTAAGGTCTCTGAAGCATATTGACAGTACCTATATTGCTTTATGAGTGTTGACGCTAAATTGAAGCTTATATTAGGTTTGGGGTAAGGTTCTAGCAAAATTTAATCAAATAATTAGCTTCAAATAAAACTTCAATCACATAACTAGCATCAATATCATATTTTAATCTCACAAATATTTTTGAAATTATTGGTTGAACATGTAAATTATTTTTTTAACTTCAAAAGGCACCATAACAAAAGTTAAAGATCTTAAATAAGCTAAAAAAATATATAAAGTAAGAATTCTACATACCCCAAATGTTTAACGAAGAAAAAAACCCTAAGTTAGCAACATAAATTATGAACAAATGGAACAAAAAAATATTTAAAGAGAGAGAAAACCCAAAAAGTAGCTCCCTTAGACACCGAAAATTGATAGCCACCTAAAGTCCACGAGACCCACGAGAAAAACACAAAGAAAAGTAGAAGAAAGAAAAAAGATGAGGATTAGAAGACTTTTAATTTTCGTGGCTTTTTCGGATGAAACAATATTATTTACTTATATTTATTTTCATTACACACGGTTAATTTTACCAATGGGAATTTGAGACTTATTTAAATATTGTATTTTCTATCATTTATTCAGTTTTTTAAATATTCTCAACAATAAAAAAAATCAGATTAGTTTCTAATATAATATTTTATACGGATTTAAATTTAACAAAATAAAAAATATCATCTAACACTTTCTTTCTTGAAGGCAACTTGTTGTTTTCAACAATAAAAAAAATCGGATTAGTTTCTAATATAATATTTTATACCGATTTAAATTTAACAAAATAAAAAATATCATCTAATACTTTCTTTCTTGAACACTCGGATCTATTTGATGCTCTTAAAATATATACTTAATGGTTTTTAGAATGACCGTTAAAGCACTCTAAAGACTAATACTTGTGTGTGTTTTGTATGCCTACTCCAAGTACTATTCTTAAGAATACTCTTACTAAATTGTGTCAACAATTCTTGGATTTAAACTTACCCTAGTAGATAATATAATGTTCTCAAAAGTAGGATTTAACCCATGCCACTCAGACATCCTACTATTTATTAAGAGATCTAACATTGGTTGGAGATGGGAATGAAGCATTCCTTATAAGGGTGTGGAAACCTCTCCATAATAGATGCGTTTTAAAACTTTTAGACTTACGACAATACGTAACAGGCCAAAACTGACGATATTTGCTAGTGATTAGAGAGGGAAACAAAGCATTTCCTATAAGGTTGTGGATACCTCTTCCTAGTAAACGTATTTTAAAATCGTGAAGCTGATGGTGATACGTAATTTCCTAAAGTAGACAATATCTAATAGCGGTGAGCTTGGTTTGTTACAAATTGTATTAGAGCTAGTCATCGGGCGGTGTGTCAACGAGGTTGCTGGGCACACAATGGGGTGGATTGTGAGATCCCATACCGGTTGGTGAGGGGATGAAACATTTCTTATAAGGATGTGAAAATCTCTCACTAGTAGATGCAATTTAAAACCGTGAGGTTGACGACGATACTTAACGTGCCAAAGTAGACAATATCTTGGTTAATACAAATAATTTGTTGGAATAGTTCAGTTGGTTAGAGAGTATGATTATTAACCACAAGATGGAGGTCCAAGCCCTCTTCTTAGCAATGGGAATGAATCATTCCATTTTAGTATGTGGAAAATTTAACTCTCAAACAAAAGTGGACAATGTCATATAATTATGGAGGTTCGTGATTCCTAACATTGCTACATAGTCTTAATCAAGCATCCTTAATAATAATGTTGAGTTCTTTTTAGGGGTAGCTTCGATAAAAAAACATAATGTAAAAAATATTTCCTTTCCGCATAAAGCAGTTACGTCATGCATATTGTAGTGACTCTAGGTCCCTAGAAAACTAGGGTCGTTACATATAATCTACACAACTTTCTATAACTAGAGAAAAACCTGAATAAAGCAGTTATGTCATGCATATTATAGTGACTCTAGATCCCTAGAAAACTAGGGTCGTTACATATAATCTACACTTGAACTTTCTATAACCTAGAGAAAAACCCATGGCAACTCGCTCGATCAAGGATTCGATCAGCGTCGACAAGTAGGTTACTTATTTAGTTGCACTAGATATTACTTTTTTTTTTTGGGTGATCGCTAATTGTTAGTTACACATTTGAGAGATATAAGGTCACATAGGAGGGTCGTCCCGAGCCGTCAGTTCTATGTGTTACGAGTTGTTGTCCTTAGTTTTCGAATCTCGTTCAAATTTTTATCAAATTTTTTCTTTGTACTACGTGTCATGAACCATGATTTGAAGTCTTGAAAATTGAGTTATTATAGTTGTGCTTTAAAGTCTTTAAAAATTGAGTTATTACAGTTGTGCACTATTTAGCTTATCTAAGCTATTCCCGACCATTGATGCCACGCAGTTTAACTCTTCTTAGCATACTAGAAATCTGGTAATTTAGCTACGCTCTTACCATTTCCCCTACTATCGATTCAAGTTGTAATAGGTGAGGCCACCTCCTATATATTCCAACTGTATGACATATATGACTCCTGAAAGATCAGATGACTTGCCACTCGAGATTAGTTTGAGAATATGTAACAAGAAGAAAAAAACCTACAAAAACAAAAAAAAAATCTAAGTCAGTTAATAGAGGGCCTAGTGGACAGTTTCTCTAAATCCTAAGATGATGGAGGGTTATGTAACGAATTAAGGAACGAGATATTGACGGAGCCTCACAACTCGCCATTTGCTATGCACCAAGGCAGTACAGAAAATCAGGGTGTCGAGATTCGGGGCGTAAGGTAAACTTGAAGAACACTAACTTTCTTAGAAGATTGGAAAATCATATCGTGACAATTTTAAATCTCTAGTGAGTTCAATTGATTTCTACAATGATACGTTAGTGTATTTTCATTTTAAGTTTATTTAAGTTGTCAGAAGTGGGATTTGAACCCACGACCTCTGATCCAGCAATGGTTGGAGAGGGGAATGATGAATCACTTAGAAGAGTCTGTAAGCACCTCTCTAGTAGCATGTTTGAAAACTATGATTCAGACGGCGATATGTAACGGGGAAAAACGGACAATATTTTTTAGCGCCTGGTGAGGGGAACGAAGCATTGCTTATAAGGGTGTGGAAACCTCTCCCTAGTAGATTCACTTTAGAATTGTCAGGCTGATGACGATACGTAATGGGCAAAAGAGGACAATATTTACTAGCAGTGGGTTTGGGTTATTACAAATGCTATAAGAGTTAGTCACCGAGTGGCGTGCCAGCAAGGACGCTGCCCCCAAGGAGGGTGGATTTTGAGATCCCACATCGGTTAGAAAGGGTATGAAACATTCCTTATAAGGGTGTAGTGGGCTTGAGCTATTACAAATGATTAGCTGGAATAGCTCAGTTGGTTAGAGCGTGTGGCTCTTAACCACAAGATCGGAGGTTTTGAATCAATGTAATAAAATAAATAGCACTTAGAAGAATACCATATGTGTTCTCCATAATAATAATGAACTCTTCGACCAAAAATACCACTAAAAAGTTTTATTCACACTCCATTTGTTTGGTATGATGCCTTTTAGAAATAACAAGCAATATCATACTATTATGGAGGTTCGTGATATCTAACATTGTTACTTGGTCTTAATCAAGCATTCTCGATGACATTTCATAGGTAATATTATCGTCGAACCTTTTTTATTGAATCAAAACCTTTGAATTGAGTTATAATCTTTTTTAGAGTGGTTGAAATAAGATATAAATGAAACTTTGAGTAATTATTATTATTTTTTTTTAATTTTTAGGTATTCCTTTTAAGGTGTTTGAAGCATATTGACAATTTTTATATTGCTTTCTAAGTGTTAAATCTAAATGGAAGCTTATTTTAGGTTTGGGCCACCGTTCTTGTTCAAAATAACCAAATAATAAGCTCCAAATTAAACTTCGATTACATAACTAGCAACATGAACATACTTTAATCCCACCAATATTCTTGAATTTTTTATTTTTTTTTTTAACTTCAAAAGGCAGCATAACAAAAGTTTAAATCTTAAATAAGCTAACAAAAACATAAGGCAAGTATTTCAACCTACCCTAAATGAACCTAAGGGGCACTATAATTTATGAATAAAGTAAACAAAAAATATTTTAAAATAGAGAAAATCTAAAAAGTAGCAAGCTCCCTCAAACACCGAACATGAATAGCCACCCAATACCATCGAAACCCACGAAAAAAAACAAAAAAAATGGAAGCTTCCCAATCTACGTCGCGTGTGTACCAGCCCGTCACCACTCGACCCACAACCTAGAACCCTACAACCCAATTATCCATGCCTCGACTAAACTCCAACTCTCGCATGCCTACTCAACTTCAACCCACTTACCCAGACCATGACCCGAATGTGACTTGAACTTTTCTATCCCAAACTTTGCGGCGATGGCTCCAATGGCTTATACGGCTAGATTCATCCAACTTTACTCCGCACTATTTTTTGTGATAAGGATCACGGTGTTCCAAATGTTGCAACTGGACCTATAACACGAACAAAGGCCAAGAGGATTCAACAAGCATTCATTCTTCATCTAAAAAATTGGATAGGCTCGAGTCAACCATCATTTCATGTGTTACAAGATGTTTCGATTGAGGAATGACCATTTGCAGCTTCAGAAGTGACTATTTGCACGGTTGACATAGCGGATGAAGTTGCAAGCACCATTTCATGAGTTGTTAAAAAACTTTATTTATTAATTTTAATTTCATAAAGTTTGTAATGGTCAAATGGTCAATTGACTTCGTCTTTTGTGGCTATTTTCTTTTCTTCAAATCTGTCCATTTATTTTCTTGCCATCGCCATCATTGTTCATCATGTTTTGACCTTGTTCTCATTTTCTTTTTAAAGATCATATTTAGATCTTGAAAAAAAAAATCCTTATAAACGGTCCTTATCATTTATTTTAGACCATTTGCATGTTTATTTGAAGATCAAATAAACTTCGATTCACATTTTTTTCTTATTTCATCTAAATCTGGAACCGTTGTGTTTGATGTTTTTTTTACTTAAATAACTTCTGTAATAGCCAAAAATAAAAAAATAAACAAATAAATAAACAAATAAAAATTATTATAAACAAAAATTATTATTATGTAAAAAAAAAAATAATAATAAATTAATAAATAAATAAATAAAAACAATTATTCCCCATTTCTCTCCACTGTTGGTCCCTTTCCCAGTAATCTCTCCTCAACGGTGACCTCACAATTCCTGAACATAAATGCGAAATGTCAGATTTGAGAAAACAGAAATGCCTCAGATCAGATTTATAGGAGATGGTGAAGATTTACAGAGATTTGAGATTTCTTGTTAGGTTATATCTCACATCTCCTTTTCTTCTATCCAATTATTTAGTTTTATTTAGCCATTTACCTTAGAAAGATACGTCGTGATCAATAGCAGGAAAAACAATAGAATAGATTAAATTGGCCAAAAGTAATTGCTAACATAATTGAAATTGTAACAAACAAAAATAAAAAGAAAGGTTTTAGAATATTTAACGTATCAGAATTCCTTTCTGCAAAAACAAACACAAACAGAAGAAACAAAAAAGTTCGGATTTTGTTTTCCTAGGAAGAGATATTACATTTGAAGAGGTAAGTAGCTTTCCTTTTATTTTATTTAATGATATTAATTTATTAATTTGGCTACAATTAGTTAGTTTTGAATTAGGGATTAAATCCATCCGAGAAAGAGTAAGAATTGATTAAAAGATCTGCTAAAACTAATTGTTAAGAAGGAAACAAACACAGAGGAAGTTGGGAATATAATTAAAAGAAGGGGAAACACAATGAGAGATAGAGAAGGAAGATTGTGAATATAATTGAAATTATCTAGAAAATGTTAAAAGGTATTAAATACAGAGAAAATAGAAAATCTTCAAAATGTTAATGGTATTAAATGGTATGTATGAAAATAATACTATAACAAACATATATTAATATTTCAAGACTTAACTCATGCAAAGACTCTAACGTTCGCATAAAATATAACATATGAACCAATATAAATTAGAGAAACAATTTTATGTCCTAAAACTCAAAGTTGGTAAACAAAAACATAATCTGATTTCAATAAAGTTATTGTTCATGTTTATTAAGTAAAGATTGTTATTGAATAAAGTGAATGTTACGATCATTAATCTAAATCCAATAAATTAAGAACACTCTGGCTATAGTATGATTACTTGAACTATATGTAGAGACATAAGAGTGGATCAAGTTCAAGTATATAGTCAAAATGATCTATAGTACAAGGATAAGGCTGAGTACATTATTCTGGGACACTATGGATGCGACCCACTTTTGTATATGATATAAACAATGTGATCACTAAATTGTACATGTGGAGACACGTGAGTGGGGGCGTCCTATGCAATGAATATTGCATAAGATCAGACCATGAAGAAAATCACTCTCACTTTATAATGTCGTTTACTGTTGAGACGGATTTTTTCATTCGGTGACCTAGGTAACTCGATCTTAATCCTGAGCTAACTATGAACTCCTGTTTATTCGAAATTATCCTTAGATTTGCATGGGTGAGAGTGGCTCGAGTTCGCCGACTCAATAAGCCTCCCATTTTAGGGATAAAACTGGGTGAATAGCTGGGGACATAGGGTGTAAGATGGAATTCACTCCTACCCGCTTTTAGGGATAGTAGAGAGGTTGTTCCCTTTAGTACTGACTGCAAGTCTTGAACAAGGAGCCCCACCCTCTCATTTTCCCGAGAGGGATTCGGTTTGGTGGTTGGACCACGAACCAATTGTTCATTAGAGAATCAGTGGGACTTAAGGAACAAGAAGTAACTTCAGGGGTAAAATGGTAAATTGACCCAGCTCTAGTTACGAACAACCTAAGAAGGATCGACTTACTAATCATGGTTATATCAAATAGACAGAAATATATCTATAGTGAGGGGAGTACAACTACTAGGCTATAATGGAGTGTTCTAGTAGTTAACGAATGTTGGTTAACAAGGTTAATGAGTTTAGCCGGTTAATCTCGAATCGTTGGAGCCCATGATCTGTAGGTCCATTAGGTCCATCTGCTAGCTCATATCGGACTAAACCTTAGAATAGTGTGACGAGTGAGTTCGAAGTGTTCGAATTTAAATTAGGGAATACTCGCTAAATATATACGATATATTTAACCACTTTTTGTTTTAATTATGAATTAAACAAAACGAGAGAATTGGAGATATTTAAATAAGATTTAAATATTTTAGTTATGAATACGGATTCATAATCAATATGTGCCTGAATTGATTCGGATTGAAATTTTATTTAATGTTAAATATTAATATTATTTTGATTTTAAATTAATTGGTTAATTAAAATAAAGAAAGTCAAAATGTTCACTTCACCTAATGGAAAAATCATGTTTGAGTTAGTAGAATGTTGAGTGTCAATATATGGTTTAACCAAATTTGCATGTTTGCCACACAATCCCACAAATTTGAGTGAAATTTTGAGTTTCAAAATTTAGTTTTACCAAACATGCATGTTTGCCAAATAAACCCCACAAATTTGAGTGGAATTTTAGTGTCAAAATTTGGTAATCTCACATTTGCATGAACATGCAAATATGACTATATAAATAGAATGATCAAAGTACATAGAACTTCTTCTTGAAAAACTTTGAGAAATCTCTCAAAACTCCCTCTTTACATATACTAAATTCCTATCAAATTTCGTCACTCACCGAATTCTACAATCTCGTTCTAAGGCCAGAGAATAGTAGGGAAGACACTAGTGACGGTTCGAAACCGATACGTGAGGACAAAAGAATTTGAACCACAAAAGGTTAGTATTCAAACTCATTGAGTTTTAATGCTTTTGAACATGCTAGTTAATTTACTATAATTAATGTACTTAGAGTGCCTAAGATCCAAATTACTTCCGCACGTGTTATATTAACACCATGCGCATATATCAGTCCTGAAAGACACAAAAAAAAAAAAAAAAGAGTTTGTTAATAGAGGGCTCAGTAGACAGTTTCTCTAAATCCTAAGATGATGGATGGTTATGTAACGAGATATTGACGGAGGCTCACAACTCGCCATTTGCTAGCACCCAGGCGGTACAGAAAATCAGGGTGTCCTTGAGACTCGGGTCATAAGGGTAAACTTGAAGAGCACTAACTTTCTTAGAAGATTGGAAAATCATGTCGTGACAATTTTAAATCTCTAGCTAGTTCAATTGATTTCAACAATGATATGCTATTGTATTTTCATTTTAAGTTTATTTGAGTTGTCAGAAGTGGGATTTGAACCCACGCCCTCTGATCCCGCATTGGTTGGAGAGGGGAATGATGAATAACTTATAAGAGTCCATAAGCACCTCTCTAGTAGCATGTTTTAAAACTATGATTCAGACGGCGATATGTAACGGGCAAAAACGGACAATATTTTTTAGCGCCTCGAAAGGGGAACAAAGCATTGCTTATAAGGGTATGGAAACCTCTCCCTAGTAGATTCGCTTTAGAATTGTTATAAGGGTGTGGAAACCTCTCCCTAGTAGATTCGCTTTAGAATTGTAAGGCTGATGACGATACGTAATGGGCAAAAGCGGTCACTATTTGTTAGTTGTGGCTCAGTTGGTTAGAGCGTGTGGCTCTTAACCACAAGATCGGAGGTTTTGAATCAATATAATAAAATAAATAGCACTTAGAAGGATACCATATATGTTCTCCATAATAATAATGGACTCCGACCAAAAATACCACTAAAAATTTTTATTCACTCTCCATTTGTTTGGTATGATGCCTTTTAGAAATAACAAGCAATATCATACTATTATGGAGGTTCGTGATTTCTAACATTGTTACTTGGTCTTAATCAAGCATTTTCGATGACATTTCATAGGTAATATTATCGTCGAACCTTTTCTATTGAATCAAAACTCTTGAATTGAGTTATAATTTTTTTTTCTGGTGGTTGAAATAAGATGTAAATCAAACTTTGAGTAATTTTTTTTATTTTTTATTTTTAGGTATCCCTTTTAAGGTGTTTGAAGCATATTGACAATATCTATATTGCTTTCTAAGTGTTAAATCTAAATTGAAGCTTATTTTAGGTTTGGGCTACTGTTCTTATTTAAAATAACCAAATAATAAGCTCCAAATCAAACTTCGATCACAACATGAACATACTTTAATCCCCCCAATATTGTTGAAATTATTGGTTGGGTTGAACAGGTATTTTTTTTTTTAACTTCAAAAGGCACGTTAACAAAAATTTAAATCTTAAATAAGCTAACAAAAACATAAGGCAAGAATTTCTACCTACCCTAAATGAACCTAAGCCGACACTATAATTTATGAACAAAGTAAACAAAAAAATATTTTAAAATAGAGAAAATCCAAAAAGTAGCAAGCTCTCTCGAACACTGAAAATGAATAGCAACCCAATGGCATCGAAACCCACGAAAAAAAAATGGAAGCTTCCCAATCTACGTCGCGTGTCTACCAGCCCGTCACCACTCGACCCACAATCTAGAACCCTACAACCCAATTATTCGTGCCTCGACTAAACTCCAACTCTCGCATGCCTACTCAACTTCGACCAACTTACCCAGACCATGACCCGAATGTGATTTGCACTTTTCAATCCCAAACTTGCCGGCGATGGCTCCAATGGCTTATACGACTAGATTCATCCAACTTTACTCCGCACTATTTTTTGTGATAAGGATCACAGTGTTCCAAATGTTGCAACTGGATCTATTACACGAACAAAGGCCAAGAGTATTCAACAAGCATTCGTTCTTCATCTACAAAATTGGATAGGCTCGAGTCAACCATTATTTCATGTGTTTCAAGATGATTCGATTGAAGAATGACCATTTCCCGCTTCAGAAGTGAATATTTGCACGGTTGACATAGTAGATGAAGTTGCAAGCATTATTTCATGAGTTGTTAGAAAATTTTATTTATTATTTTTAATTTCACAAAGTTTGTAATGGTCAAATGGTCAATTGACTTCGTCTTTTGTGAGATTTAAGAAGATCGGGATTAAATCATTGCCACAAACGTCTTTTGTAGGGAGGCTATAAATACCCACCAATTATTATGTAAAATCAGGTTTGTGATGAATGAAATTGATCTCTATAGTTGCGACGTTCCCTTAGAAATCCGAGCATCATCTTTGCCATTCTAAGTTTCAAACAATTCTTGTGGTAGATTGCATCCGAGCCATTCAATCAAGCCTTGATCAAGTTCAATTGTGGAGTGACTCGATTTAGAACAAGGTTCGAAATCTTGCTTCTATATCTTTGATCTCCAAATTTTGTATAAGGAGGTGTTAATTTCTTTGATTCAAGGGTTCTTGCTTCAATAAAAACTTGGATCCTTGAGCTAAGGATTAGAGTTGCGTTATCAATTTGGTATCAGAGCCTCGGTTGCATCTATGTGGCCTACTCTAGAATTTATTTTATCTTTCGTTTATTCGTTTATGCTATTGTTTTTCTTTTCTTAAATCTGTTCATTTATTTTCTTGCCATTGCCATCATTGTTCATCATCTTTTGACCGTGTTCTCATTTTCTTTTTAAAGATCATATTTAGATCTTCAAAAAAAAAACAAAAAAAGAAACCTTTATAAATGGTCCTTATCATTTATTTTAGACCTTTATTATGAAGATCAAATAAACTTCGATTCACATTTTTTTTCTTATTCCATCTAAATCTGGAACTGTTGTGTTTGATATTTTTTTTCTCTCATCATTAGAGTTCGAGATAACTTCTATAATAGCCCAAATAAATAAATAAATAAATAAACAAATAAAAAAATTTATAAACAAAACTATTATTATGTATAAAAAAAGAGTAATAATAAATTAATAAATAAAATAATAAAAACAATTATTCCCCCATTTCTCTCCACTAACTGACGTCCCTTTCACGAGTAAGCTCTCTTCAACCCACCTCACAATTCCTGCAAAATGGAACAGAAATGCAAAATGTCTAATTTGAGAAAACAGAAATGCCTCGGATCAAATTTATAGGAGATGGTGAAGATTTAGACAGATTTGAGATTTATGGGTAAGTTATATCTTAGATCTCCTTTTCTTCTATCCAATTATTTTGTTTTACCTTAGAAAGATACGTCACGATCAATAGCAGGAAAAAAAATAGAATTGATTAAATTGGCCAAAAGTAATTGCTAACATAATTGAAATTGTAACAAACAAAAATAAAAAGAAGGGTTCAAGAAGATATAACATATCATAATTTTCCTTGCATTTGAAGAGGTTAGTAGTTTTCTTCTATTTTATTTAATGATATTAATTTATTAATTTAGTTACCATTCTCAGAGAAAAAGTAAGAATTGATTAAAAGATCGGCTAAAACTAACGGTTAAGGAGGAAACAAACAGAGAGGGAAGATTGTGAATATAATTAAAAGAAGAAAACATAGTGAGAGATAAAGAGGGAAGATGGGTATTAAATGGTTTGTATGAAAATAATACTATAACAAACATATATAAATATTTCAAGACTTAACTCATACAACAACTCTAACGTTCGCATAAAATATAACACATGGACCAATATAAATTAGAGAAACAATTTTGTAGAAGTTCAAACTTGAAATTAATGTCTTGGGCTCACATACGTTGACTTGGATTTCAATGGACTTTCATTAAGGATAACGTCGGGACATCAGTCTAAGCTAATCAAGTAAGTGACCTTACTATTGGCATGGTTATATTTGATGTTGACACGTGCCATGTGGTTTTGCACGTGTCATATATATTGATATCTATGAATTGTTTGTGGATCGATATGCTTATGATATGTTATGTATATGTTATAATATGTGAATTGTATGAAAATAATCACGGTACAATGTGCTCAATGATATGTTTGAGATAAGATACGATAAGGATGCACATAACGAAAGGTAATGATAGGAGTAAGATACGTTCATGAAACGTTAAGGTTAGGTTACATATCGAAGTGCTATGGATATGAGAGTTTGATAAAAGAATACAGTTAGGTTATAGGCAGAAAGGGATAAGTTTGTGATAGAATGATAGAACGATAGCGTTATGATATGTTCCTTAGATGATATGACTAAGGTATGTTCATGTAACGATATGATTGTGATAGGTATAAGAATGTTAAGACTATGATAAGTTAGGGAACGATATGACCACGAAGTGTTTACAATATGATATTATTATGATACGTCATGTGAATGAAAGATATATATATATATATATATATATATATATTTATTGTCATATGATATGAAATATGTTATGGTACGAAATATGTGATAAATTGACACGTTTATGATATGATATATTGTAATGCAATATGTTATGGTATGATATGTATATGATGAAATGTTATGTTAAAAGCATGAGACGTTATGTTGTGTCTCCTAAATTGTGTGTATACAGCATGATATGAATGACATGAAATCACAATAAATGGCATGAAATATAACCCCATTAGAATTATGTATGATTTGTGAACTGAAGAATGAGAAACGATATGATATCAATGATGAACAATATGTGAAATGATATGAAAAATGATATGATATATACAGAACGCTAGCGGGGTTGTATTAAATGATAATGAAAACGGAAAAATGTTGGGACCTCATGCATTATGTGTGCTCATGCATTGGAGGATACCCCTATTCCATCACGAGGGTACGGACGTGTAAATCCATTAGGCAGGTGAAGTATCGTTATGTTTTACATAACGCTGCTGTGACGGTTACTAATTCTAATGGGTGTCCGGCAAAAGTTGAGCTACCAGAGAAGGCTCGCCCGATAAGAAAAGGGGCCCAGCGGTGTGCGAACTCTCTGGTGAGCCCCTACTCGCACGTATGGGTTGTGTGTAGAGTATATGGTACACATTCAAGCTTCCCATTAGAATAGTGCCATAGGAAAAATAGACTGATATGATAGGTCCCATCATTGTATTCGCATGTTCTTGCATTTAACCCCAATAGTGGGGCCACTTACTGAGTATTTCTTAAAATACTCAAGCCACGTGCCATCTCTATTTGAGGTTAAGGCAAGGCATTCCTGTACGGATGACGACGACATCGCAACTCGAGACCATGGCACATGCATAGGGTAGTTGTATTATTTTCTTAGACTTAGTCTAGAATAGGATGTTTTTTTTTTTACGTTTATTTATTTTATTTAGTCTTTTGTTGTGTCGTTTTTAAAAGTGTTTTCAAAACACATAAGTCCATGACACTGTTTTAAGTTGAAGGTTATATTTTATGAAAGTTCAAATGAAGTATTTCCGCATTCATGTTTATGATATGTATACAGTAGCGACCTTAAATTAAGTAGAAAATTTGGGTCGTTACAACTTCTAAATTTTTTCGAATTCTATAAAAAAGAAAATTAGATTGTTCTCAAATCTTCGCAACCATTCTCTTTGGAATTCTTTTTTTCAGTGCAATTCTATCCAAAAATATTTTTGTGCCCTTATTTGTTTGTTTATTTTTGTTTTTATTTTGGTGTTAATTCATAATTAACTTTTCTTGATTTCCTTGAATAGCGTGCTACTTTCATAATTGTTGTATCCATATATTAGCCTACCTTCATTATAATTTAGTCACTCTCCCAAATAGGCTACCTTTGTGTGTAATAAACACAAGTGTTCCTGAGTGTAAAATTAGTGAGTTGCGTGTGTGAGGTCCTAAACATATTTAACTATTGTTTGTGCAATCATAAATCATGACGGAGGAAATGAACGGAAGATCAATGAAGCTAGGTGGAGAGAACCACAGGTCAGAACCATTACTCGTTTGAATCAAGTTATTAGTACATCGACAAACCGGATGGAGTGAATTGAAATAGCCTTAGGTAATCTTCAAGAAAGGAAAGTACTCTTGAATGAAATGAGTTGAAAATGAAGAAGATGACAATGTCACCCTTTTAGCCGGACATAGTCCTAGGGGTAGAGAAATTTTAGCACAAAAAGGAGTACCAATATGAGAGAGGAAAAGAAAGAGGAGGGGGGGTAAAACTTAAAATTTCAACTTTATATGGAGATCTGATCCAGGGGAGTATTTTCAATATGAGAACAATATTAAGCATGTTTTCGATTGCAACAATTTCAGTGAATTTCACGTCTATGCTTGATGAATTGAACGGTTCACGTAAAGTATCGACAAAATTACTGTAAAGTATCGACATCCTATTCTTAGACTAGACGATATGCTTGATGAATTGCACTGTTCATGTCTATTTACAAAGATTGATTTGAAATCTAGATATCATTAAATTAGAAGGCATATAGGAGATGAATGAGAAACAACTTTCAAAACTAAGTTTGGATGATATGAATGACTTACCTTTTGGGTTAACTAATGCTCCTAATACATTTATGCGCTTAATGAATCAGGTTTTAAGAGAATATTTTGAATCATGTTTTAAGAGAATATTTAGGAAAGCATGTGATTGTAGATTTTGATGATATTTTAGATGTTAAGTAAGTTTTGATTAGGATTAGGAAAGAGAAACTTTATGGTAATTTTAATGAATGTAGTTTTTGTATGAAAAAAGTTAATTTTCTTGACATCATAATTGGTAAAAATGGAGTAGAAGTAGATGAAGATAAAGTTAAAGCAATCACGCATTGAAAGTTTTAATTGATTGTTGATTACAAATCTTAGGTTTCTTTCATCACTCTGTTCTTATTTTTTTTTTTAATTGCAATTTAATTCTATTCACAGATATTATTGTACAATTTTTAATAGATTCTTTGTCTACTAAAATTGTTATCATTTAATTTGTAATCGAAACTAAATAATTGCATCAATTTAGAAAAAATCTAAGATATAATTTGATAATGAGATGTGATGTCCTAACAATAAAATTAGTATAAAAGAGATAAAGATTTAATATATACCTTAACAAATTTAAGATGTTTTTTTTAATGTGAATAGTCATCTTTTTTTTCTCAAATCTAACATTTTTTTTTATTTCTTTTTGCAACAACTATAATATTATGTTTATTTCTTTATATATATACATATATTTTTTGGATTATTACAAGAGCTATTTTCAAAAGCTAAAATCACACCGTTGAAGAAAATTAAACATATAGTTTTTGAAGTTAAGAATGAAGATGCAGAAGTTTCTCTTGATTTCTATCGCTACAATACCGTCTCTATTATCCCGAATTGCTCTCCTACTCCTTCTCTTTCTCTCTTTCTCTCTTTCAATTTTATGAGGCCCTAATTTTTTGTTTAATTCTATTGATGCAGAGAGATAAAGAAGGGAACTTCACTTCCATTAACTTGTAATGAAGTTTGTCCAAACAAGAGCGACGCTGAAAATGATAAATACATGCAGTTATGCTTTAGAAGAAGATTTAAACATGGAATATACACTCCAACCTAACAAACATAATTTGTTGTTGTGCCCCTTAATTTGGGGTCAACTTTAATTCATTACTTTGCAAAAATATGAAATTATCAATAAAATTATAAATGGAAATTCAATGCATGCATCTCTTCAAAGTAATCACATCGTTTAGAAAAAATATTAGCATTTCATTAACAATTTCTTTTTAGCAAATGCTTAAATAGGAAACTTATAGGAAACTTTTTATGCATTAAAGGTAAAATTAAGGATATCAAAGGATTTATAGTAACCATATTTTAGACTTGTCCAAAATTAAAATACTTAGTTTCCTTTATTTTAATTCGTATCTCATTATTTTTGATGAATTGAGACCACATTCGAATAATAGTAATTTTGAGGATAGGATAGTTAAGAAAGACTTCAAACAATTAAAAGTTACTATCTATACCATCAAGATACCAACCCGGGTCTTCTTTTATGGTGGCTCAATCATAAGAACTTCAAAATAAGTATGTTTTACTCGAAGCGACTTTCTGTTGGGTGACCTACTGTGAATTTATTAGGAAACATGAGTAAAGATAAATGATGCTAAAAAGATCAGTATAGGTTTGTAGGGATAGTCTTAACTCTTAAAAGTAAGAAGTAGGTAACATGATCATATCATAGGGAAATGTCGGGGTAATTAATTGTCAAATCTCTATTCCAAATTTGGGGAGGCGCTACACGATTTTTTATGCCAATAAATAGTTTGGGAGCTCTTTTATGAGCTGCTGACAGATGAAGTTTCTTCCAACCTCATTGTGCAATTAACTCTATCTTAACGCCCAGAATCAAGGAACGAATAATTTTTAGAATCGAGCTGATATGAATTTCCTTTAATTCTCGTTTCTGAACTGTTAACTGGTATTACAATTGAATTTCATTTCTCAAGATAGATTGCAATTGGGCACTTTAGAAATTTCCTACACATCATCATCATGCATAATCATATAATGTCATCATATAACATCATCATGTAACAACCTTCTTATAACATAGTCTCATCATCATACACTAGTCACATCATAATATAATATAGTCACATCATCATATAATATAAAGCATAAATGACACATGGTGTAACGGATCAAAAAAAAAAAAGAAAAAAAAAGAGGCAAGTCGTCGGCAAGCCCGAAAACTCCGGCGAACGCTGGAGTTTTCGTTCGCACACGACCCACAAAGGGCGGGCGAAGTCGGGATCGCGGAGGAAATACGAACCCGACCTTCAGCCACCCCGAGAGCACCTGCAAGGAAGGAAAAAGGAAAAAGGAAAAGGAAAAAGGGAAAAACGAAGTAAGAGGAAAAAGCCGACGAAACTCCGGCGAGGCCCAAACCTTAGGAAATCGACGTCAAACTTCAATCTCACATAACAAAAGTAATCCCAGAGACTTTTACATACACCGGGGATAGATTTAGGCGAGTCCTACACGTTGTACACCGCCGGTAAGGAAGATAGAGCGTCGGATCCCCAAACCCTCTCAGATCCGGGAGTGTTAGGCCGTTGTGTTCCAAACCAATCCCAAAAACGTGATTAGGGGAAGAAGAAGACTCGGAAACGGAGAAAAGGGAGGGAAAAAGGACGGCGAAGCGACGTCACGGAGGGAGAGGACAGTCGCCAGAAATCGGCGAGGAAGCCGGGCGAAGAAGACGAAGTCCGACCCGAACGTCGAACCCCGCGACCCGAACCGAACCCAACCCACGCCGACCCAATTCGGTCGACGAAACCTCCCGCAGCCTAAAACGTTTCGGCCCAGCCCAGAAAACCAGTTAAGGCCCAGCCCACCTACACAGCCTCCAGCTTGGGCCGACCCGTCGCTCGCGGCCAACCCAGACCCGCGCGCTTGACCCGTAAACCCACGCCTCGACCCGGACCGTTATACGTGTCGCTCTCTGGTTGTGCCACGTGTCACCTCGGCAGCGTGACACCCCTCGGCTCGACGGCGGCTTCTCGGCTCCGGCGGCTTATCCGGCTCGGGAAACCTGTTTTCGACCCGTTTGTCACTGTTCCGACCCTCCCAGACCTGGTTTCGGTCCCGTTTAAGGTAAATTAGACCATTTTAAGGACGTATGTCACAATTTCAAGTTGGATATTTATGATAATTGTGAAATACTAACGAAGGTGTCGAATGATCCAATAGGAACCAACCACCCACGGAAGCGTAGGACGTTTTACGAGGAGCTAGGAGCTTACGTTATATTTTAGGGAGTACTTCGGCTAAGGCCTACAAAGTAAGTGTTTCACCCCGTCGTAGGATCACGCGTTGTTGTTGTGTGATGACACGTGCCCGTGGTTTCGCACGTGTCATTAAATAGTGCATTGAATTGTGTGTTTAAATACGTACCTATGTGAACGTAATTGTATGCTATGTATGTTATGTATGCTTTGTAATCTCATACGATATGTAATGCATGTGACATTAAGTTGTTCTTGAATGGTTGTGACATGATTGTGTGGAATGTTGAATATTAATTGCATGAATTGTATGACATGAACTAAGGTAGATACACGAGAACAAAACCCCAATAGAGTTATGTATGGTACGTAAATAGGGAACGAGGTTGACATGTTTGCATGGAACGTAACTGAGGGGTTATGTTCACTAATGATAATATAGTATTAATGGGGACCTCATGCATTGTGTGTGTTCATGCATCTGGGGGGATACCCCCATTCCATCACGAGGGTACGGACGCGTTCACCCAATGGCAGGGCAACGATCATTACGCCTCGCGTAACGCTGCCGTGACGGTTACTAGTTCTAACGGGTCCCGGCATAAGGGGCTCCCAGAGTATGCCCACCGGGTAATGAAAGTGGCCCAGCGGTGTGCGAACTAGCTGGTGAGCCCATACTCGCACGTATGGGCTGTGTGTAGAGTATATGGTACACGTCCAGAGTTACCTGTTAGGACAGCACCGTAGGAAAAAAACGAAACGAAACGAAAGATAGGTCCCATCATTTCATTGCTTGTGATTGTTGCATAACCCCGATAGGGGGGTCACTTACTGAGTATTCTAGAAATACTCAAGCCTCGTGCTATAATTTTTTTCCAGATAAGGGTAAGGCACCCATGTGAGATCGTCGGCGGCATCTTTCACCCCGGGACCGTGGCACATGCATAGGGCAGTCATCTTTCTTTTTGTCCCTTCATAGTATAGGTTAGTATAAGCTGAATTCGTTTTGGGAGATTAGTTTAGGCTAGTATAGGTTGAATTGTATTTGCATAATAAACCTTAGGGTAGGATAAGAGATTTATTTCGGTTTTGTTCTTTTTCCTTTCTTTCCCTTGTATTTTTCTTTCACGAGGTAATAAAAGGCGAGTGTAGGTCGCATTAATGATACAGGGCTCACTTAATGTTTATTCCGCATTTCAAAGTGTATTAATGACCTTAGACAAAATAGGTAAAATATTAGGGTCGTTACACATGCAAGGTAGGTCTTCCGACCGAGCCAATAGTAAGTAAACTTACTAGGTTAGGATTTCATAGACTCCACAAAAAGAATCATGAGTCATCCACAATATCTAGTAAGTCACTTATATTAAGAATAGTTCGAGTCCCATGTTTGCTAATTAAGGGTAAGATCATGGGTATATAAGTGGACACTATTTCCATTGGTATGGGGAATTTTGAAGAAACCAAATGTAAAGCCATAAGAGCTTATGCTCAAAGTGGATAATATCATATCAATATTGAGATTCGTTGTTATTAACATGGTATTATAAGCAATGCCTTTTAGCTTAACTTTTCCATGTCAAATAAAGAAGTTAGGTGTTGATCGAAGGCTCCAGAAAAAGAATTGAGCCTCAATTAAGGGAGGTTGTTCGAGAGTTCCAAAGAAGGAGGCCTCAGGGGCTCTTCTATAGTATACTCTGTTTAAGAGTCTATAGTATACTCTGTTTAAGAGTATATAAGTGACAGACACTACCTCCATTGGTATGAGGTCTTTTCGTAACAAGTGACAGGCACTAACAGACACTACCTCCATTGGTATAAGGCATTTTCCTAACAACCATACTCTTGTGGTCGGTAAAAAGAATGACTCTGTTGGGACCTATTTTATTTTCTAAGGATGTGTATTACTTTCATACACGTAGTATCTCGACTTGAATTTAGAAGTTTGAATCTCAGACAATGACGAAAAAGAAAAAAGTACAAAAGTATCAAAATCAATTACAATTATGTGTTGTTTAGAGTTTATTACAAAATGGGGACTAGGAAACCGGATACAAATTCAAACATAATAAAAAGTTCAAAATACACAAAAGATTGCGCAACTTTTAATTGCTCTCCCACTCGTCCATCAATCAACGATCATCTGAAAAAGGAAATTAGAATTTCGTGAGCCTAAACATACTACTTAGTAAAAAACATACTTGTAGAGGCTCTCATCGCAAACTTATCTAGTAAATTACCATGAGCTTTTCTCTAGGTTTTAGAAGTTTTAGCCTTAATTTTACAATTATCTAAGCTTCTAGAACTCTTATTTCGATTTGTAGATATATCTCTCATTATTTTCAATATTTATAGTATAATATAACCATTTTGAATGTATATTTAATAATTTGTATGCCTTAATAGCCATCATAAATTTAAGGTACTTCTCTCTCTACATCCAACGATATTGTCACGGCCTCACTATTAGATGTGGAGATAAAAGTATCTTGAATTTATATACAATGGTTTCGTTGTGACGATTTCATTGAATAATTTTTTTAATTTTTTATGACGAATTCAACGTAATTGCCGAGAAGAGTTTCCCACATTTTACTTTTCTAAAATTTATGAGAATTTTTATTGGCATATCAAATAAGCTCCCACCCACCTTGAAAACATAAAAAAGTCCTCAACATATTGAGGACTTTTTAAGAAATGAAATTTACTTTTCTAGTGATTATTGTTGATCCATAAGAAGAATAATTAAAGTGTTGATATTTGGAGGTTGTATTGTCATATAATTCTAAAATATTTGTTAGTAAAATCTAGCAAAAATATTCAAGAGACTCGGCATAAATATTTAAACCTAAGATAAACTCGCATTTATTTATGACATAATAGGAAAAAGTTATCATGTAACACCTCAAGATCAACATGTATAAACTCGCATTTATTTATGACAAGCACCATCTTAATCTTTACGAGCTTATAGATTTTATTTAAGGTCCTAGAGCGTAATTTTCAAATTGGCGCAGAAGGAAAAAATGCTCGGGACACACCAAGGAGCTTAGGGACATTGCCTTCATCAAGGAGTTCATGAATTTCGAGAAAGAAAGTTATCTTTAAGGGTATATAATGTAACGTCCGTTATAATAATAAAAAAAAGAGCATAAGTCGCCGGTGGAAGCTAGAATTATGTTAGTGAAAGAGTGAGTGATTGAATGGTTCATAAGAAGATATATTATAAAGAGCATGTAGGCTCTATATATATTCAGAGAATATAAAAAGATATTTAAGAAATCTACCTAACAATCTGCAGAAGATCTGGTAACAAACTAGTAAACAAATCAAAACTAAATAAACTCCTAACTATAAGAAGATTTATTCAGATACTAACTGACATCAATCTAAACAGACACGTGATCTTTAACACTCCTTGTTTAGATGCTGCAAACTCCAAGCTTTTTCTTGAACAACCATCTTACTCCAATTATCTTTCTGTTTAGAGGTCGATCAACCAACTCCCAGGTTTTATTTTTCTCGATCATCGAAAGCTCCTCCTTTGATAGGTGCATCATCAACCAAAGCATCTTGTCGTTCATCTTCAGACTCTTCTATTCATTTATCTTCAGACTTATCTTCAGACACTTCTTGTCGTTCATCTTCTGACTCTTCTAGTCGTTCATCTTCAGACTCTTCTAACTTGCAAGCTTCAAATCGTGTCAGGTCTCTCACAGCTAAGTACACAGTAGTGTTTGCTGCTTCTCCCCAAAAACGTTTTGGAAGAGTCTTCTCATGAAGCATGTTTCTCGTCATCTCCATTATGAATCTATTCCTCCTTTCACTGACACCATTTTGTTGAAGAGTGTATGGTGCTTTCAATTGATGTTCAATTCCAGCCTCTTCAAAAATATCATAGCATTCACATGCCATATCATAATCATATCATTTCGTAAACATATCATAGTCATATAGACATATCTTAGTAATCGTTTCATAACATATCCTAATCATATCGTTTCTTAAACACTTCACACATATCATAACACGAGTATGTCTTCAATCATATTCTATGTAGCATATCATATTGTAAATATATCATTTCATAACCATTCGAATATACGAGCATATGACACGTGTGAAGCCATGGACACGTGTCATTATACATCATATAATTATAACCAAATCGATAGTAAGGTCACTTACTTTGGCCTTAAATTTAGCTGTTGGAGTCCGTCCTTTGAGGTTGTTCCAAGTATTTTGGACTCGATAAATAATTCACCCAATTTCCTTAGTGAATCTCACTTTCTAATATAATTTAACTTA
Organism: Cucurbita ficifolia; assembly: GCA_033971965.1. Taxonomy (NCBI): domain Eukaryota; kingdom Viridiplantae; phylum Streptophyta; class Magnoliopsida; order Cucurbitales; family Cucurbitaceae; genus Cucurbita; species Cucurbita ficifolia. The sequence goes on from CM066981.1 coordinate 9,154,002, forward strand.
AATTTAGTATAAGGACTCTATACTTACCTTATTTTCCTTGGATAAGATCAAATTCAGCTCAAGAATGGTCAAAATTTTAGGAATCGGTACCAAAAACATCAACTCTAGCAAAATAAGTGAGTTTTGAGTCGAGAAGCTGCACCAAGGCGATGAAGTCGCGTAAGCCAAAGGAGTCGACATTTGCATGCGTGAAACGTATTGCCGTGGGAAGATGACGTGTCTTGGGTTGCTTCTCGGGTCGACGAGCGGAGTTTTTGTTTGCTGACGTGGGTTGCGGGTCGCAGATGTCTTGATTGTGTGTTGTAGTGATGAGCCATTCGTCATTCTTGGGCCTCAATTCTAAATATCCACAGTGGACCAAGACGCTTTGGGCTTCAAATGTGATCCGAGCGGACTGGATTGTGTCTTGTTCACGTATTTGGGTCGAGTTGAACATTGATCGTCGGTTTTCTTCAGTGCATCATGGGGAGTTAAGGGTTGTTTTAAATAGGGAGGTGGGGTGATTGAGTCTTGAGTAGATGTGGTTTCGTACGTCGATTAAGGCACGAAAATTATGGCGAGTCACCAAAATTTATGCGTCTTTTCCAGTGACTGATTTTTTTTTTTTTTTTTTTTTTGAATCCTTGCACTCTAGCTTAGCCAAAGAATTTAAGTGACTATTTGTTTGGTTGAATGAGTTGTGTGATGTATGAATAATGCGGACTCTATGGCCCCTATACATGTCATGTTTTATGATTGTTTGATGTTTGTATTGTTAATGCTATGTTATCAGTTATGCTATAATACAAGTTATACAATGATCTAATTGTGTTATGTTATTGAACTCTGTTCTGATATCAATGTTGTTTGATGCATGAATCTCCATATGCTAGGTCATGTTACTATGTTAACATGTTAACTCTATGCTTTTGATACAATTGTAAACCATGTATGTTAATCATGACAGAAATGACAAGTATTGAGTATGTATCTCGATGCATATGACACAAAAAAATGCATGAGGTCCCGATAACTTATAATAATGGCATAAGTTTATACAAGTCGAACCACCATTCATCTATAACAAAATGAGTATGTGAATTATGCATAAAAACTTCTAGTAAAATCTTTCATACATAGCACAACTTTCATAAACGATTTTAGGGATGCTTATGCATCATAGGGTACCATTAATAACGTATGGATAATGACATAATCATACTATAGCATAGTTTATAATCATGGCCCAACACATACAACATAACATGACATAGCATAGTACAACATAGCATAGCATGGAAAAATATGACAAACATAGTACAACATAACATAACATAATATAACAATCCTATTTATAACATGTGTAGGGGCAATGGGCATGTGCAAGGGCATGTGCAATTCAACCAATCAACTCAACAGTAGAGTCAATTACTTTGTTCGCTTGAGCCAGGGTAACTAAATAATCTTAAAATTAGTTCAAAACTGCTCTAAAGTCCAAATCCACAGATATAAACCAATGTCATCAAGTTATGACATGATATATAATTTCATTCATCGAATGTGCCAACAAATTTAATTTTTAGCAAAAAAAATAATAATAATAAACTTGAATTGACCAAAATAAGGTCATACTGACCATAGTTGCTCCCAAAAATGTCAAAGCAGCTTCAGAATGGTCAAAAAAGGTAGGAACAAGTCACAAAACTTCGAGTAAGAAACATACTAAGTTGAGCTGAAGCCAAGCCAAAGTTGACTTGTGTCAAAGACAATGGACGCACGGGTAAGAAACATTACATAGTCAGGTTGTGGGTAAAATATGGTGCAGAAAGGCGCATGGGAAACTAGATCGGGTTGCAGGTTCGGGTGCGCAGGTTGCTAGGTGTCTGTGGGCTTGGACCGCGTGCAAATTGAGGCAGCAAAGTGGGCAAACTATTATTGGGCTACATTATGGGTCGTTGCTTTTGTGGGCACTGAGCACTAACCGATGTTAATGGGTTTACCTAAACCGGATGTGAATCCGACTTAACTAATGGGTTGCTTCTTCTTGACCTGTCTTTCTAAAATTTTCCAACCATTTCTCTCTATTCTCAAATTTGTCCTAACATCCCTTCTGACCATTTGTACCCTCATTGGTAACCCGGACTATCTGTGGTCTCAAAAGTTCTTAATCACCTACCTCGTCCTAGCGCACTTGGGACCTACACTGCTTCCCAGGGCATAATGCTTCAAATGGTGTCATCACAATAGTTGCTTAGAAACTGTTGTTGTAAGCGAACTCCATAAGATGCAACTTAGAGTCTCAGCAACATATCTTCTAAGATTTGGTTTAAGTGCTCAATCATACCATTTGTCTGTTGGTGGAAGGCAGCACTAAAATGTCTATAATGACTTTGAAAGAAGTCTTCGATATGTTCTCCTCTCCAATGTTTAAATGGTGATAACCTGACCTCAAATCAATCTTAGAGAATATTGAGACTCTATGGAACATGTCAAATAGGATATCTACTTTAGAGCTTCCACTTCTCTTTTCACTCTTGTGTGGTACCATCAAACTAAGTGTTAGACAAGTTAGGGTTATTTTACTAAGTGGTTTGATTGACTACTCTTCATGGTGGATCCATCCTGTTGTTGGATGTTGATCATGTGGGTGGTTAGTAGTTATCATGTAAGGAGGGTCTGTTCTGTGTGAGGACATTTGATAAGGATCATGGTGCCCTAAATGTTCCAGCTGGAAAAATTACACGATCCAATGCCAAGAAGATTCAACAAACATTCATTCTTTATCTACATAGTTAGATACACTCGGTTCAACCTCTATTTCATGTGTTACAAGTTGGTTTAATTGAGAAAGGATCATTTGGAGCTTCGAAAGTAAATATTAGAGGGTTGAAATGGAGGATGATTGATAATTTCTTTGAAAATTTATTTATTATTTTAATTGCATAACTTTTTGTACAAGACAAAAGGGTGGGGAGTTACTTGTCAAAACGGCCATACCTTCTCTTTTTTTTAGTGAACATTTGAAATGCGATGGGGAGTAACTTACCAATCATAGTATTTAACTTTTTTTAATGGGCGCTTGAATAGTTGAGAGTTTCTTTTGTTTAGAGATTTTTTATCAAGTAAATTGAACTCTTGTGTTGAGACTTTCACCCTTAGAAATTTGAGCATCGTCTTTGGCATTTCTAAATTTCAAGCACTTCTTGTGGTACATTGCATGCAAGCCATTCAATAAGTTTTGATAAGTTCTATTGTGGAGTGATTAAATTTAGAACAAGGTTCGACATCTTACTCCTAGATATTTAATCTAAAGAGGTAATGTAATCATAGCATTATCTCCTGGTTGATTCAAATTTTGTATAACGAGGTGTTAATTTATTTGAGTCAAGGGTTCTTGCTTCAACAAAAGTTTTGATCGTTGCAAGATTGACTTGTCAATAGTAAAAAATCTAATTTTGTCATTTAAACAAAAAAAGAGATTTAATTAAAAAATAATTACATTTCTTACCTATCATCAATTATTTTAAACCTTACTTAAAAACAAAAGACATATATCTCTCAAATATTTAATATTCATATTGATTAAACAATATATAATATACTTACTATTCATGCGTACAATTAATTTTACTTCAAAGACACTTTATAGAAAAAGTGTTTACTTAAAATTCACTCGAGATAGAATAAAGAATATGATGTTCACGAGAGAATATATCTTTTTATCTTTAAAAAATAAGAAATGAAATATATGACATTTTCATAACTCTTTGTTTTGTTGGAAAAAAAATTAAAAGAGAAAATCTTTTATAGAAGTGTTCATTTACATTTATATGATATAATATTATAATAGAATTTAAAATTACATGTTCCAAACACTAATTTTAACCAAGCTCAATCCAAACATCAAGTCACAAAATTTAATTAACCATAAACCCATTCAACTATCGATATGTAATTATTTTATTTAGATTTAAATTAGTCACTTCATACGTACGTTTAGATCTTATCTAAAAGAACGTCATGTTAAAAGTTTGTTGAAATTTAGAATTTTGAAGGTAATAGAATTTGTTAAAGTTTTGAAACAAAGTCTATGCATGGTTCAAAAAGTAAAATTTATATTTTAAAGAAAATACTTTTACTTGACAAAAAATTTTTACTTATTCTTTTAGTTTCTTTTAGGGCATAGAAATCTTTACCAATTTATGTTTATTCTGGTCTTAATAAAAATAATCTTTTACTATCAAAGAATATAATGAAACTTATTTGATATTCGATTGAAGAGTTGTATCATAAAATAAACAACATCATCAATTTAGTTTCTGTTTTTAATCTATGGAGAACCGTATAAATACATATATACATAGAATAATTTTGTGGTATGAAATTTTAAATAATTATTTAGAATACTTGAAAAAAGAAAATGAGTTTGTTTCGATGAGGTTAAGTGTATTAAAAGTAATATAAAAGATTAAGCTGGGTGAATTAGGGATAAATATATAAGAGACCTAATACTATCCTAAACTGAATTTAATTATATTCGTAGTTATCTATTAAATTTGATAGGTAGAGACAGCTATGGAAACACTATTCCGTTACAAGAATTAGATTCATAAAAATAATATATGTTGATCCACAAGTTGGAGTTTAAGAGGACGAAGGAGGTGTACCATTAGTCTATATAAAGAGGAAGGTAGTTTGTCCAAAGCAAAGCATAAAAAAGTAGTAGTATTGTCAAGGTTTCTTAAAGTTAAAGATGAGTGTTGTGGGTGGACAACAAGGCGATTGTAATGTTGGAAGTTTTCAACCGTGTGATTTACCCAAGGAACTTCTACAGATATTTTTCGAGTTTGTATTGGGAGTGATTGCCAAGAAGATCAAAGCAGAGCTGAAGTTCAAGGCTTTGGTGTCTGCTAGCATCCAGATCTTTCCTGATGGGGTCCTTATCCGCATTATAGTGGAGGTGTGGTCAAAAATCAATGGCATATCGGTTATTCAAATCTATGAAGCGCACGTTTTCATTCCACGTGATGGCCTTTGGGAATGCAAATCTTACAAGCTTTGCGAAGCTAATTAACTCTCTCTCCCTACCTACTCTATATGAAATGGATGATGCATACTTCTATATGCTCTCTCATCAATCAATGAAATAAACCTAATTACCTATATCTTTTTCCCAATTGATTCTATCTATCCTTTTGTCCTCTTACCCAAAAAAAAATATATATATATATATCTATAATAGATCAAAATTAATCTATTCATTTATTTAAAAACATTTAGATTTTATATCTTGAATGAACTTTCTCCAATCACAAAAGTAGTCACGATATTATTTTTGAGGCTTCGAATCTCGAACCATGAATAAAAAGATGAAGAACAAAATTAGTCAAATAAAAATAAAAGAGGACAATTCTTTAAACTTCAAATTTAAATAAAGAATGACAAACACCACAATTAAATATAAAACCATTTCAAAATAAAAGATGTTCGGTTTAAATTTGTTACAAAGGAGAAGACAAGATCGGAATAGAATATTGCGTAGATCCGGTCAGTAAAAGAGGGATCGATGTTAGAAGAGACCATTCTTGTAAGTCACGTATCTAAATTTCTGGTTGTTGTCTCATTTCATTAATTTTCATTATGATTATTTTGATTTGTGCCGGAGAAATAAATACCAAAAGTTCTCTGTATGTTTTAGAAAATTTTTGTCACTATCCATCGTAAAAATTTGGAAAAAAATCTACTAAAATTTGGCAACAAGTAAATAGCGCCCAAACAATAGGGTCGAAGTTGAACCTATCTCAGGTTTGGAACAACCCTCCTGTAGCAGAAACCCGACCCACATCCACTACTCAGCCTAAAGTCCACTCTTACACAGTTCAAGCGCGTGAAGCCCAAGCCCATCCTCCCTCCGGCTAGGCCCAACTCCAGCACCCAATCGACAGCCTGATTCACGATCCAAGCTGTCTACGACCAAAACTAACTCGATCCACAACCCAAATAGACCTAATCCACCATCTAACCCATAATCCAACTCGACCCATGACCCATGCCTCGACCCAACCCGCGATCCAACATGGCACATGTTCTTTATAATGTATAATTATGATGTAAGATGTATGATCTATGATGTCTGATGACGTGTACGAGTGATATGATGATGTATGATGATGTTTAATATTTTATTATGATGATTATGATGTAGTTCGATAGTGATATGATAACAATGTTTGATGATGACGATGCATGATGTTATTTCCTTAATATGACGTTATTTTCCATATATAAGTTAAGATGCATGTTGTGAATGCCATATTGCATTAAGTCGGCCTAGGACACAAAACTACAAAAAAATTATGATTTTAAGATGAATAGCTAATACACATATATTACAAATAGTAATATAAGGATGAAACTAGGGTTGTGTCATAAGGATGTTTAAAGATGAGAAATTAGAGGGACTTCATGCATTTTTGTATGTACATAAGCATCGTGATACTTCTCCTTTTATGATGATGAGTATAGATGCGTACGCTACGATGATGACAGTGATCATGTCGAGCACGACACTCAGGGGTCTGCTGACCTTCAGACGTCGTTACAGATAGCTAGCTTAACTATGATGGGTCTAGGGGGGTACAAACCACCTTGGAATTCACGCTCGCACGTGTGAGTTATGTGTAAGGAAGTACTGCACATTCATTTTAGTCCAGAATGGAGGCCACCCCTAGGATGTTTTAACGATAGGTCATTAGAGTATTATTACATGTGTTTGCATATTGTCACGGCCCCCCATAATGTGGTCACTTACTGAGTATTCTTTGAAATACTCAGGCCATGTGCTACATCATTTTTCAGGTAAAGGCAAGGAAATCCTATACGGTTGACGGTGACATTGCAAATCAGAGACCATGGCATGTGCATAGGATACAAGCATATTTAGTTTCCTAGACTAAGGTTAGACTAGGTTGTTATGCATTTCTTATTTTAAATTTATTTCATTATCATTTTAAATTTAATTTCTTAATTATGTGTTGAACATGTATGACCATGACGGTATTTTCAATGATGAAGTATGCTTATGTTTGAAATTTATTATTTAAATGGTGTTATTTTTAAGAGTTATATTACACATATGGGCTTGGACTAAGATGATAGTAGCGACTTTAGACACCTGAAATCTAGGGCATTACATATCATATCGTAGTCATTTCATTTTATCGAACACATAGCACCATAACATATATCGTATCATTCACATAACATATCATAAAGTGTGTGTGTGTGTATATATATATGTGTGTGTGTGTCTATATATATATATCATTCATGTATCATATCTCAAACATATCGTCAAACATATTGTACCATAACATATATCGTGTCATTCACATAAAATAATATACTCATATGATTTTATCAAACACTTTGTACCATAACATATATCATATCATTCAAATAACATATCATTTCATCGAGCACATAGTACCATAACATATATCATAGCATTCACATAACATATCATAATCATATCATTTCATAAACATATCATAGTCATATAGACATATCTTATTCCTATCGTTTCTTAACATATATATCTTAGTCATATCGTTTCATAACATATCTTAGTCATATTGATATATGACATATACTAATCATATCATTTCTTAAACACTTCACACATATCATAACACGAGTATGTCTTCAATCATATTCTATCTAGCATATCATATCGTAAATATATCATTTCATAACCATTCAAATATATGAGCATATGACACGTGTGAAGACATGGATACATGTCATTATACAGCATATAATTCTAACCAACCCCATAGTAAGGTCACTTACTTGGTTGGCCTTAAATTTAGCTGTTAGAGTCTGTCCTTTGAGGTCATTCTAAGTATTGTCGACTCTATAAATAATTCACCTAATTTACTTAGTAAATCTCACTTTCTAATTTAATTTAACTTAAACTGAGGAAACGAACCCTATACTGACATTATTTGCAATGGATAAGATCAAATTAAGCACAAGAAGGGTCAAAATTTTAGGAATCGGTACCAAAAGTATCAACCCGAGCCAAATAAATAAGTTTTGAGCCGAGAAGACGCGCTGATCGGACGAAGCCGCGTAAGCCAAAGGAGTCGACATTTACATGTGTGGCACGTGTTGCCATGGGAAGATGATGTGTCACGGGTTGCTTCTCTGGTCGAGGAGTGGAGTTTTGGTTTGCTGGCGCGAATTGCGGGTTGCAGATGTCTGGATTGTGGGTTGTAGTGCTGCACAATTTGCCATTCTTGGACTTCAGTTCTGAATACCCGCACTGGGCCAAGACGCTATGGGTTTCAAGTGTGAGCCGAGTAGATTTGATCGTATCTTGTTCGCGTATTTGGGTCGAGTTGAACTGTGATCATGAGTTGTCTTCAGTGCATCACAGAGAGTTAAGGGTTTTTTTAAATAGGGAGGTGGGGTGGCTGAGTCTTGTGTGGGGGTCCGTTTTACTTTCGGTTGTTTGCGTTCATCGAAAAAAATAAACAACAATTTGTCTTCCTTTTCATCCCCTCTGTGCTTCGTTAATTTTAGATGGCATAGAATTTAGGTTGTTTTGAGTGTTGAGTAGATGTGGTTTCGTGCGTCGGTTAAGACACGAAAATTCTGGCGAGTCACCGAAATTTTTGCATCTTTTTCAATGACTAGTCTTTTTTTTTTAATCCTTACGCTCTAGCTTAGGTCAAGAATTTAAGTGACTATTTGTTTGGTTGGATGAACTATGATGTATGAATAACGCGGACTCTATGCCCTTATACATGTTATATTTTATGATTGTTTGATGTTTGTTATATTAATGCTTTGTTATAACTTATGTTATAATACAAGTTATACTATGATACAATTGTGCTATGTTATTGAACTTATGTTCATAGTCACTTATTTTGTTGGCCTAGAGTCACTAAATAATCTTAAAATTAGTTCTAAATTGCTATAAAGTCCAAATTTACCTATATAAAAACAGCTTCAGAATGGTCTAAAATTGTAGGAACAAGTTCTAAAACTTCGAATAACTCAAATCCAAGCCAAATACGTCACTTAAATCGATTTGGAGCCACTAGATAGTGCCGAGTTGAGCCTAAGCCAAGCTAAAGTTAAGCCGTGTCAAAGACAATGGATACACAGGTAAGAAACATCACCCAATCATGTTGTGGGCAAAATATGGGGTAGGAAGGCACATGGGTTGCCAAACTGGATCTGATCACAGGTTAAGTCGGGTGCGCGGGTCGCTAGGTGTCTGTGGGCTTGGACCGCATGCAGACTGAGGTAGCAAAGTGGGCCAACTGTTATTGGACTGCATTATGGGTTGTGGCTTTTGTGGGCATTGATCATTAACCGACGTTAGTGGGTCTACCTAACCGAATGTGAATCCGACTTAATTAATGGGTTGCTTCATTTTGACCTATCTTTCTAAAAATTTTCAGCCCTTTCTTTGTTTTTTGAAATCTATTTGACTTCCCTTGTGGCCATTTGTACACTCATCGGTAACTTGGACTATCTCTAGTCTCAAAAGCTCTTAATCACCTACCTCTTCCTAGCGCACTTGGGACCTACAGTTCTTTCCATATAATGCTTCAAATGGTGTCATCCCAATAATTGCTTGTACACTGTTGTTGTAGGCGAACTCCATAAGATGCAACTTAGAGTCTTAGCTACTTGCAAAATCCAACACCATGGGTATGCAACATATCTTCTAAGATTTTGTTCAAGTGCTCAGTCTTACCATCTGTCTGTTGGTGGAAGACGGTACTGAAATACCTATAATGACTTTGAAAGAGGTTTTTGATATGTATTCCTCTCCAATGTTTAACTAGTGATAACTTGACCCCAAATCAATCTTAGATAATATTGAGACTCTATGGAACTTGTCAAATAGAAAATATATTGCAAAGCTTCAACTTCACTTCACTTCACATTAGTGTTGTACCGTCGAGCTAAGTATTAGAGAAAGGTGGGTCATGTTACTAAGTGGTTTGATCAACTACTCTTCACGGATGATTTGTTGGTCGGTAGTTATCATGCATGGAGAGTTTGTTATGTGAAAGGACATTTGATAAGGATCATGGTGCTCCAAATGTTCCAACTCGACCTATTACACAATCCAAGATCAAGAAGATTCAACAAACATTAATTCTTTGCCTACAAAATTAGATACGCTCGGTTCAACCTCTATTTCATGTGTTACAAGTTGATTTGATTGAAGAAATATCATTTGGAGCTTTGAAAGTTAATATTTGCATGGTTGAAGTGGAGAATGAGGTTAATATAAATAACACTTATTGATAATTTTTTTGAAAACTTTATTTATTATTTTAATAATATTATTTCTTGTAGCGGACAAAATGGTGGAATGTTACTTGTCACAACATCCATACCTTCTTTTTTAGTGGACATTTTAAATTTAGTGAGGAGTAACCTACCAATCATGGCCTCTAATTTCTTTTAGTGGCGTTTGAAGAGTTGGAAATTTTTTTTTGTGGAGAAATTTTTGATGAATTAAATTGAACTCTCAAATTTAGACTTTCACCCTTAGAAATTTGAGCATCATCTTTATCATTTCTAAATTTCAAGCAAGTCCATTGTGCAATGATAAAATTTAGAACAAGGGTTCAGATGGTTGATTCGAATTTTGTACAAGGAGGTGTTAATGTAATGACCCTAAATTTTCTACTTAATCTCAAGTTGCTACTGTATACATATTATAAGCATTAAATATGGAAATAGTTCATTTAAGCGTATTCATAACCTAACCTTATCTTAAAACTCTGTCATTGTCTTATGTGCTCGAAAACCTCTTCAAAACGACACAATAATAAATCTAAATAAAATAAAGAAATGTTTAAATAAATAAAAAAAACAACATGTTCTAGTCTTAGTCTAAGTCTAAGCAAATAGATGCGACTAAGCTATGCATGTGCAATGGTCTCGAGTTGCGATGCCGTCGTCAGCCGTACAGAGTTGTCTTGATGTCTTGCCTTTACCTGAAATAGAACCAACATGTGGCTTGACTATTTTAAGAAATACTTAATAAGTGACTCCACTATTGGGGTTAAATGCAAACACATATAATTTTTTTGAATGGGACCTATCGTAATAGTCTATTTTTCTATGGAGGCTATCCTAACGAGCAATTGGGATGTACTTAAGTTTCCCTACACACGGTCCACACGTGCGAGTATGGACTCACTCGTCGATTCACATATCTTCTGAGCCCTCTTTCTAGTCAGCAAGCATTCTTTGGGAGCTGTTGATGTCGGACACCTATTAGGAATAGCGACTGTCACGGCAACATTATGATAAACATAATGAACATTTTCCTGCCTAGTAATGTACCTAGTAGTGCACGCGTCTATACTATCAGGGGTATCCCCTAATGCATGAATACACACCAAGGCATGAGGTCCCAATATTTTTCCAAGTTTCATTATTATTTAATACAACCCCACTAGTGTTTTGTTCATATCATATCATTTTTCATATCATTTCTCATGTCATTTCTCATATCTTTTATCATATCATTTATAGTATCTTGCATGCGAATGTCGGGGTTGTATTTCGTGCTAGTTCATCATTTAGCATGTCAATCATATCATATTGTTCATATTGCATACATACGTCACATTAAAACTTTCTCATACTTCATAACATAAGAATTCTCATACACATATCATATCATCTCATGTATCATAACAATCACATAATATATCCCCAACATATCAGTTCACATTATATCATATCAGAAACATATCTATAATCACATATATCATATCCATAATCACATATATCGCGCCATAACCTATATCCTATCATTCTCATACCATTTTACTACATAAATAAATAAATATATATATATTCGCCATTCCCTATCCTATTATGATCATATCATAAACACTTCGTAGTCATATCGTTCCCTAACTTATCATAGCCTTAACGTTCTCTTACGTATCATAGGCGTATCATTTCATGAACATAACTTAGCCATATTATTTCCCAAACATATCCTTATCATATCTTGAACGCATCTGACTCATATCGTTTCATGAGCATTTCTTAGACATACCATTGCTTGAACGTATCCTAACCATATTGTTTTATCAATCTATCATAATCATATTGTTTGCTATACGTAATCTAACCATATCGTTTGCTATACATAACCTAACCATATCGTTGTATGAATGTATCTTGGTCATACTGTTATATGGACGTTTATCACATTCTTCTCGTATCCTATGTCAAACATATCATTTTACACATCATACCATAAGCATTATCATACCAATCACATATCCTAACGTATACATATCATATCATAGTCATAACATTTCTTAAAATGATTCGCAAGTATCAACCATATGACACGTGAAGAACCACGAGGCACGTGTCAATACACGACATTAAATATAACCATGTCGATAGTAAGGTCATTTACTTGATTGGCCCTAGCTGACGTCCTGTCCTATTTTCTTGATTGACTTGACTTGTCCCTCAAATTTGTAATGACCCTTGAAGATAAATCCACTATCAAGGGATTCCCTCGCTGCCTTCTAATCAACAGAACTCTGAGCACATCGAACTAACTCCGGTGAGGAAGGCGAACTATCCAAAACTCCGACAATGGGCTCCCCATTTTTCGAAAAGGATAACTCTGGTGGTGAAGTTGGAACGACTTTTGCAGGAGGATTTATGGGTTAAAATGAAGGAGCTTGAATGTGAGTGAGAAGCATTAATGGAACCAAAGAGTGAAAGAAATGAATAAGCAGAAATAGATCCGATCGTTGTTCAAAAGATTGGCGGGAGACGATAGAGAAGGAAATGGCCGGGAGGAGCCTGCATTCGGATTATGCTGGAAATGGAAAGGCAAGAACTGCAGCACATCCGATGGGAAGAATCTGTTATTTGCACATAAAAATACACAAGTCTCACATTTTTTAATTTTAATTTTAGGTGGAGTGTGAGAGGTAGAAGAGAAAGAGAAGTTAGGTGTCGAGTGATTTGAGGGCATGAGTGGAGAGAAATTAGGGGAGTGGTTGAAGAAGTATTTTTTATTTTATTTTATTTTTATATTTTCCGTTATTTCATCTGAGAATTCTGGCTAGGCGCCCTAAATCTGGAAATTTTCGGCGACCACTAGTTTTCATTTGCAACATTAATTTCTTTGATTCAAGATTTCTTGCTTCAACATAAACTTGGATCGTTGGTCAAGGATTAGGATTGCTTATCAACATTGATCATGTGAGTTACCAGGGTAGCTGGCATGTACCAGGGATAGTTCCTCCAACTTGAACGACTTCATGGGTTGTGCGATGGGTTCGCCACCTAACATCCCATTGATTACAAGCAAGCTAGAAGTCACCATGTTGTTTCCAATCTAATACAGAGTATTAGGGTACGAAGACTAATTTAGCAATCTAAATTTGTGAACAACAAGATTTGAACCTTTCGAGTCTAGAGCTGGTCGAGGTGAGGGGGTGCTTAGGAACTCATAAGTCACCGAAGAATGTTCACCAGGAGCATCAGTCTTGTCCACATCATTTGTTGTCACCATTTCATTATATTAGTTGTATCCTGACCCTATTCCCTCTCTATTTTACTTAACCTGCTTTGGATTTAACCTTGGTTTTGTAAATGTTGTTGAATTGTTTTTAATTTACGCAAAATTTTATGTTTGTTTTCTATTACCTTCCCACATTCATCATGCATTTCATAGCCGGTCACAATCACTCTTTTAATGTATCAAAATTTGGGGTGACAAAAATATTATGGAACAAAAACTTCAAAGTTACATGTTGAGTTTGAAAAAGGCTATGAAACCCTAACTTCAAGGACAAGAACAAGTATGATAATTTCAAAAAAATTACATTATATATAATAGTAACCATATATACGTGTTAAATTTAGACCGACTAACCACAACCCCTAGGTCGCCATAAAAAAATCTCTAAAGTGTTTTTTTTTAAGTTACATTAAATACTTTCTTGTTCATCAAAATTTTTTTGTCACAATCTATGACATAAATAAATATTATGATGCCCTCTTTTCGAAGAAATTTGGTTACCTTTAAAATAAAAAAGAGTGGGACAATGGAATTCTCATGCTCACTCAACATTCACTTAAAGAGTGGGACAAAATAAAAAATGTCATGTTGACTAGAGAATAATCATCTTTTTATCTTGTAAAAATAAGAAATGAAACATATGGCATTCCGTAACTCTTTGTTTTGTTGGAAAAAAATTAAAAGAGAAAATCTTTTATGGAAGTGTTCATTTACGTTTATATTATATAATATTATAATAGAATTTAAAATTATATGTTCCAAACACTAATTTTAACCAATCTCAATCCAAACATCAAGTCACAAAATTTAATTAACCATAAACGCATTCAACTATCGATATGTAATTATTTTATTGAGATTTAAATTAGTCACTTCATATATACGTTTAGATCTTATCTGAAAGTGTGTCATGTTTTAGATCTTATCCGAAAGTGTGTCATGTTAAAGTTTGTTGAAATTTAGGGTTTTGAACGTAATCGAATTTGTTAAAGTTTGAAACAAAGTCTATGCATGGTTTAAAAAGTAAAATTTATACTTTAAAGAAAATATTTTTACTTGACAAAAAGTTTACTTATTCTTTTGGTTTCTTTTATAGCGTAGAGATGGGTGTCAATTTATGTTTACTCTGCTTGGACTCAAAGAAAACAATTTTTTACTTTGATTTTTTTTTATCAAAGAATATAACCAAACCTATTTTATATTTGATTGAAGAGTTTTATCATAAAATAAACAATATCATCAATTTAATTTCTATTTTTAATCTATGGAGAACCGTACCTACTAGTAGGACTACTAAGAATGCTGAAGGGCTATTATCAATTTATATTTGAAAAAAGACGGCGGGGATGTTATAATCCCTGAGTATACCGAAGTGGAAGTGAGAAAATATAGTCATGGATTTCATAGTAGGACTACCAAGAATGCTGAAGGGCTACACGGTAATTTAAGTAATTGACAACAGGTTAGCAATGTCGGCACATTTCCTACTAGGAAAAGCAACATATACAATTGATAACTAGGCTCAACTGTATGTGAGAGATAGTAAGGTTGCATGGAGTCCCAGTGTCGATAGTGTCGGATTGAGACCTACACTTTATGTCGACATCTGGTGAAGACTTCAAAAGGCGTTGGGTACTCGCCTCGACTTCAGGACTGCCTTCCACCATCAAACAGATGGTTAAACAGAGTGTTTGAATCAGATTCTAGAAATTCTACGCGCTTGTGTACTATATTTCAAGGGAAGCTGGGATTCCAAACTACATCTGATGAAAGTTACATACAACAATAGCTTCCGAGCAACAATTGAGATGGCACTGTTTGGGGCCTTATATGGAAAACGGTGTAGATATTCATTATGTTGAGATGAAGTAGACGATAGAGAAATAGTAGGACTCGAGTAGGTTCGTGTCACGAATGAGGCCATTCAAAAAATAAGAGCGAGGATGCGTATAAGGTAATGAACTCTTCATCCATGTAACAGAAGCATTGGGAACCATTTTGATTTTTATTAAGAATTAAAACAAAGCAATAAATAGGAGAGTAAGAACCCTACTTTGTAGAAACCCTAGCATGCAAGATACCTTGAAGTATTCCAACAATGCACAAGTTCTTCAACATTCCACAAGATCTTCCTTGCTATGACTCGACCACAAGGTCAAGGCTTGTAGGAGCCTCTTGAAAGAAAATCCCTAAGGGATTGGAGAAGAATAATTTCGATAATTCTCTTGGTGATGTAATTTCATTCTCCAGAGAAAGTGGGAGAGATTCGTATATGTTTGGCTAATCCCGAGGGTCCTATTTATAGGGACTCTTAGATAATCATTACCAAATAATATATTTGCATATCTAATATATTACGATATAATATCTCATACAAATCATATTTAAATATTATAAGATATTCTAATATATATTTAACTAATTTGAATCTCATTCAAATTTCAAATATATATTTATTTAATATATCAAAATTCATTAATTAATTTAATATTTAATGGTATCAAATACAATAATATATTTTTTCTTTTCTCTAATATCTAATATATTAAATATTAATTTCAACCCTTCAAATTAATATATTTTTCTCCGTTTATATTTAACCTATCTAATATATTAAATATTAATGTGAACACATCAAATTAAATATATTTTCTCTATTTATTTAATATATTAAATATTAATTTGAACATTTCAAATTAAATTTATTTTATCCTTTATATTTATTATATCTAATATATTAAATATTAAGTTGAACACTTCAAATTTTCTTTCAAATAAATTGAACCTTTCAATATTACTGTGAGTTAGCAAGGGGACCTAATGGACCTGTAGATTATAAGTTCCAATGATACAAAATTAATTAATTGAACCATTTAATTAATTAATTTCAATTAATTAATTTTCATTCATTAACTACAGGTCACTCCACTATAGACTTAGAGTTGCACTATTATGCACGGCAGGATCAGTTATATCCATTGATATAATCATTACAAGCAAGTCGGTCCTTCACGAGTTGTTCATAATTACAGCTGAGTCAACAGTATGTTTTACACCTATAATTACATATTTCACCTTAAGTACCACTGATTCTCTAATGAAAAATTTGTTTATGGTCCAATCATAAACCACGTCCTTCTCGGGCCAATGAAAGGGTGGGGCCCATTGTTCAAGTCTCAAAATCAGTACTTAAGAGAACAACTCGTCTACTTTCCTTATATGGAAAGGAGTGAATTCCATCTCATGATATTATGTTCCCAACTCCCTATTTGGTCAAGTCCGAAAATGGTAGGCATATTGAATCGGCTAACAGAGTCATTCTCACCCATGTAAATTAAAGGACAAGCCCTCACAGGCACGAGTTCATAACTCACTCAGGATTAAGATCGAGTCGCATATGATCATCATGTGAAATATTAATCTTCTCAATTAACGGATTTATAAAAGGTGATTAAATATTTATTGGTTCAGTCTTATACAAACTTATTGTATAGGATACCCCTACTTACATGTCTCCACATGAACGATTTGGATCAAATAATTTGTAACGATTACAAACTGGGTCGTAACAATAGTGTTACCAGGATAAGGCATCCAACCTTATCCATATACTATAGACTCTTCAGGTTATTACTTGAACATGATCCTCTTGTATGTCAACCACATACTATTCAAGATTACATTAATAACCTTGAATTTTCGTACAATGCATAACAATTAAATTACAAATAAAAAAATAAAAAATATTATTAAAAACTAAATAATTAATTATAAGGTTTTAGGGCATAAATCCCAATAGCGTACCACTCAAAGTAGATAGAAATAGAAAAGCTACGCTGATGTAAGACGTAGGAGCTTAGAGTTCGAGATAGGAGACCTAGTATTCCTAAAAGTAGCACCAATGAAGGTGTCTTAAGGTTCGAGCGTAAGAGTAAATGGGCCCTCGATTCATTGGACCCTTCGAGATTCTAGAGCAAATTGGTCCCATGGCGTATAAACTAGCCTTATCGCACTCCCTCTCAAGAGTACACAATGTATTTAACATGTCAATGCTAAGGAAATACATGACGGACCTTATTCACGTAATAGATTACAAGCCCCTTAAGCTTAATGAAGACTTAACTTATGAAGAAAAGACCATAAGAATCCTAGCTCGCGAAGTGAAAGGCCTACGCAATAGGGATATTGCCTTGTCAAGAAGTTGTGGCAAAACCATCACACTAAGGAAGCCACGTTGGAACATGAGGACGAAATAAGAGAAAAATACACCAAATTTATACAGGAATTTGCGACTTTCGAGGACGAAAGTTATCTTTAGGGGTATATAATGTAGCATTCATTATAATAATAATAAAAAAGAGTGTCAATCGCTGGTGGATGCGAGAATTCCGAAGAATGCCAGAATTCTCGCCCACCAGACAATGATGCACTCCCTGCTTCTCACATACGCCCCACGACACTCCAAACACTATAGCCTTCAGCCGAACACCCCATGACCACCTGCAATAGAGAATGGTGAGAGAAAAACCGTAGAGAGAGAGATCGAGACATGTTCGGTGAGAGTAAATCAACGAATCTGACGCCTAAAATGATCAATCCACGCCACGAGAGGGAACTTCAACGATTGTACACTTATTTAAGGCACATTTCACGTCTCTCCTACATGCATTGTCGTAAGAAAAGAGTCATGGGTTTTGATTTTTCTTCAACCTAATAGATCTGTCATTTTAGGCATCTTAAAGCCACGAAACTTCATGGAAGAGAAATAGAAAGCCCAACAGAGAGCTAGAGGAGGAAAACGACGAAGAACGTCGGAGACAGCTGCAGAAAGGAGAGAGAAAGGAAATAAAAAATCATGAAGTTGGGTGAAGAAGAAAGAATCAGATCCAGATTCGGGTTGGAGTTGACCCACAACCCGAGTACCAAACCGTATTCGAACCAAGAACCCAAGAATTTCATTTCGACCCAGCAATACCTTCCAGCCCAGTATCTGAATTTCCATGGTAACCCACTTGGCCAAAACTTTAAGTCACGACCGAACCCACATCAGCTCACTGTCACTGCCGCCTCGCAGACAACAGACGACCCCCGTACCTGAGAGCAAAACTCGATGCCTGCACCTCGACTAAAAGTCACCTGCACATGGGTTGACCTCATATTAAGCCACGTGGCACACCTGCTGCGAACGACTCCTTTGGCTCAACAGCTTGAATCGGCTCGACCCCCACATATTTTACCCTCTTGAAGCTGATATCGACCATAATTAAGATAATTAATGTCAGTACGATGTTCTATTTCACAATTTCAAGTTGAATTTAATTTAGAATTGTTAAATACTAATGAAAGAATCAGGACTATCTAAAAGGAAATGAACTCCGACGACACCTGGAATAACTTTTGAGGAATTGGAGCTAGCGTATATTAATTGAGGGAGAACACCAGCTAAGGCCAACCAAGTAAGTTTCCTTACTATAGGATAAGCTAGGTACTTGCTTTATGTATGACGACACGTGCCTAGTGGTACTGGCACGTGTTCTTTATGATTTATAATTATGATGTATGACGTATGATCTATGATGTATGATGACATGTACAAGTTAGATGATGATGTATGATGATGTTTAATGTTGTGTTATGATGATTATGATGTATTTCGATAGCGTTATGATAACGATGTATGATGATGACGATGCATGATGTTATTTCCTTAATATGATGTTGTTTTCCATGTATAAGTTAAGATGCATGTTGTGAATGTCAAATTGCATTATGTCCGCCTAGGACACAACCCTACAAAAAATTATGATGTTAAGATGGATAGCTAATAAACATATATTACAAATAGTAATATAAGGATGAAACTAGGGTTGTGTCATAAGGACGTTTGAAAACGAGAAATTAGAGGGAACTCATGCATTTTTGTATGTACATAAGCATCGTGATACTTCTCCTTTTATGATTTTGAGTATGGACTCGTACGTTACGATGATGACGGTGATCATGCCGAGCATGACACTCAGAGGTATGCTGACCATTAGGGGAGTACAAACCACCTAGGAATTCACGCTCGCATGTATGGGTTGTGTGTAGGGAAGTACTACACATAAATTTGAGTCCAGAATCGAGGCCACCCCTAGGATGTTTTAACGATAGTTCACTAGAGTATTATTGCATGTGTTTGCATCTTTTCACGGCCCCTATAGTGGGGCCACTTACTGAGTATTCTTTGAAATACTCAGGCCATGTGCTACATCATTTTTGAGGTAAAGGCAAGGCACCCCTGTACGGTTGACGGTGACATTGCAAATTAGAGACCATGGCACGTTCATAGGATAGAAGCGTATTTAATTTCCCAGACATAGGTTGGAATAGGTTGTTATGCATTTTTAAGGTAAAGGCAAGGCACCCCTATGTCTGTGCGTGCGTGCGTGCCTAGGTTGGTGGGTGCGTGCGTGCGTGGGTGGTGGGTGCGTGCGTGGGTGGTTGCGTGCGTGCGTGCGTTGGTAGGTGCGTGGGTGCGTGTGTGGGTGGGTGGGTGCGTCCGTGGGTGGGTTGGTGGGTGTGTGCGTGGGTGGGTGGGTGCGTGGACAGCTGGGATAAGCTGTATGTGAAGAAAATTTTGAGGTTGAATGGGGTTCAAGTGTCGATAGTGTCAGATTTGGACCCACGCTTTACGCCAGCATCTTGGCGCGGGCTCAAGAAAGCATTGGGTACTCGACTCGATTTCAGTACTGTCTTCTATATTCAAACAGAGCGTTTGAATAAGATTTAAAAAGGCATGGTACCGGCATGTGTAACGGACTTTACTTGGAGTTAGCACTTGAAGTTACACTTAATCAAATCTTCATATAATAACAGCTTCAAGGCAACCATCGGGATGACACCATTCGAAGATTTATATGGAAAATGGTGTAGACCCAAGTTATGCTTGATTGAAGTGGGCAATAGGGAGTTAGTGGAATCTTAGTTAGTCCAGTCACTAATAAGGTTGTACATAAAATGGGGGCAAGGATGTGCACCTCTCAAAGTAGACAAAAGAGCTATGCAGATATGAGGTGTAGAAGTTTGGATTTCGAACTGGGGACATGGTATTCTTGAGAGTTACTTCAATGAAGGGTGTCTTGAGGTCTGGGCATAAGGGCAAGCTAAGTCCTCACTTCATTGGACACTTTGAAATTCTAGAACAAATTGATTTGGTAACGTATAAGTTGGCCTTACCACTCTCACTCTCAAGCGTCCACGATGTATTCCACATGTCCATGCTAAGAAAACATATGACGGACCCTACTCATGTGTTAGACTACAAGCCACTTCAGCTGGATGAAGACTTGAGTTATGAATAAGAATCCTGGCAAAATCTTACCGAAAGCTTACGGCAGCTTGCCAAAAAAAAGCTAATAGAAAAAAGAATCTCTCCAAACCTAACGTGGTAGTTTCCCATCATAGGGCTTTCTATCTATAGATTGAGGCATTACCAAGGAGCTAATTCGTTCAGAACTCAGTTGACTGCTTCTATGGATAAGGCGGAGCGTCCTTGGCTCAGCATTATAGCACATAGGGCTTCAGCGCTACTACAGCGCTTCGCTAACGCTCGGCTAAGTCTTGAACCTTCGCGCTGACCGTTCGCTTTCTCAGTAGCAAAAGCTCTTCTCTTTGCCCTAGAGGTATTACTGGCATAACTTCTACTATTGGATTCAAAAAAGCATAGGCCTCAGGCAATTTGGCGACAAGAAAACTACTTGAATAAAAGAAAGAATTAAGACAGATACCAATGAAACTTAAGATATTAAGCATAACAATTTTTTTTCTTTGTTCTTGAAAATTATTTTCAGATCAAAACCTTACTTTTCTTCGGTCTCTTTACTTAGACTTCGTCAAAGGGGAGGACAAAATTGTCCGAACCTTTGTTTTTTAGTTAGGTTTAAGTCATACGAGAATAATATTCTACAACGAGCAATTCAATTATTTTCAAACTGACTCATTTACTATCTTTATTTGATTGACTAATCCTTTATATTGCAATGGTTGAAGAGTCAAATGTTTTGGCAATTCATGAAGCCGGGATGAATCAAAATAATTTTGAATCAGTGCTCTCGATTTTTTTCATCCTTTGATGTAATAATATCTCGAGGTTTGTAACGTTAACTTGCTATATCCACTATAAAACCATTAACTAAAATATGTCTATATCCACTTCAGCTTGATGAAGACTTGAGTTATGAATAAGATTCTTGGCCCGTGAATTAAAAGCCTTATGCAACATAAATGTAGTTTTTTTTCAAGTCTATAAGGAAAAGGTTTTCACACCCTTAGAAGAAATGTTTCATCCTCTCTTCATCCGATGTGTGATTTCACAATCCACCCCCTTGGTGGCCAGTGTCCTCGTTGGTACACAACCTGATTTCTAGCTCTGATACCGTTTGTAATAGCCCAAGCCCACCGCTAACAGTTATTGTATACTTTAACCCAGTATGCTTTAACCCATTACGTATCGCCATCAACATCGCAGTTTCAAAACGCGTCTACTAGGTAGAGATTTCCACAACCTTATGAGAAATGATTTGTTCTCTTGTCCAATTCCTAGTAGATATGGTTCATTTTGGCCCGTTACGTATCAGTGTCAGCCTAACAATTTCAAAACGCACTACTAGGGTATCCACACACTTATAAAGAATGCTTCATTCCCCTCTCCAACCAACTTACAATAAGTAATCCTGTTTCCATATGATTTTCGAAACTTCAATACAATAGGGTAAAGTTCAAATGAGTACAATCCAATAAAAGTTAGTGTTGTTCAAGTTTAATAACAAATGGAGAATGTGTTCCGAGTACAATTCATGAAATCCAAGAAAAGTTAGTGTTCAAATTTAATAACAAATGGAGAGCTTGTTTAGAGTACAATCCAATAAATGTTAGTATTGTTCAAGTTAAAGAACACAGGGAGAATGTATTTAGAGTACAATTAAGTTAAAAATAAAAAATTAAAAATACATAGATGTATATTGACCAATAGTCAACAAAAAAACAACTAAAAAAGAAAAGTAAAAATTCAAAGTAAACAAATGACTTGACCGGACAACCCTCTCTGAGCCTGCAAAATTCTCGAGCAACAATTCTTACTTCGACGGATAGTCAACAAACAACGAAAAAATAAATGTAGAATTTCAAACTAAATTAAAAATATATAGACGCCTTGGCATGACCCCCTCTGTGACGAGCAACACTTCTTAACTCAACCAATAATCAACAAATAACTAAAAAAGAAATGTAAAATTTCAAACAATTCTCGAGCAATTCTCGAGCAGCAGTTCTAACCTTAACCAATATTCAACAGACAACTAAAAAAGAAATGTAGAAATTCTAAATAAACAGACGACTAGATGCCTTGGGACGACCCCCTTTATGACCTAATAGTTCTAGAGCAGCGCTTCTTACCTCGACCGACCGTCAACAAACAACTAAAAGACTCACTCTCAGTCAATTATGGTTTGTCTACTAATTTCTCTAACAGCATGTAACATCATATATATTAGAGGTCAGGAATACTCTTTGTTCCTAACTAAGCACAAAGCGCGTCGGTCAGGAACTCTGCGAGAATTAATACACTACAATACTCATATTCTAAATCTTGCGATAAATGGAAATGTAGTAAAGATGAGAATCAATATTTGGTTTACTATTGTTAGAAGAAATATCTCTCCGAAAGCACAAAATTTTATGGACAAAGCCAACTAAATTGACAAGCATCGAAAGACATTGATAGATTTCCCGAAGCTTGCTAATTTTGTTAACCAATGTATGCTACGTGACAGCATTTAGTACGTCTAGAGATATTTTTGCTCGCCATAATCTAACCTTTGAAGCCTCCAAAGCCCCCTCATCTCTCTCATATTTCTTCTTCCCCATTTGCTTCCCTACTCCTTCATTGACACCCTCTTTCTTCAATTTTTTGTGTTTTCTGGTGGATCAACCAAAATAATGGAGGAGACCTTGCAATTAAGGCCACACATTCTAACCAACTAAGCCATTACAACCAATCGTTTATAAAAGTCGAAGTTCATCACCAGTAGATGTATTCTTCTTTGGCTCGTTATATACTATCGTTAACCTCACGGTTTTAAAACGCATTTACTAGGGAATGGTTTCCAGACCCTTATTACGAATCTTTTATCCCCTCTTCAACCGATGTGGGATTTTACAATCCACCCTCCATGGGGGTTAAGCGTTGCAACCCTAATCCTCAGCCCAACGAAACAAGCTTTTGTTGAAGCAAGAACCCTTGAATCAAAGAAATTAACACCTACTTATACAAAATTTGGATCTATCAAAAGATAAGGCTAGAATTAGATTAACTCTTACGATCAAAGATCAAGAAGCAAGATTTGGAACCTTATTCTAAATTGAGTCACTCCATAATCGGACTTGATCAAAGCTTGATTGAATGACTCAGATGTAATCTATCGCAAGAATTGCATGAAACTTATAAATGGTAAAGATAATGCTCCTATTTCTAAGGGTAAAAGTCTCAAATCTCAATTTTCTTCCTTCACAATCTGATTTTTACATAATAATTTGTGGGTATTTATAGCCTGCCACACCTTTCCATTCTTCAAATGCCCACTAACGAAGTTAGTGGTCATGATTTAATCTTGATCCCCTTAAATCTCCACAAAAGACGAATTGACCATTTATTCCACCCTTTTGCCCATTACAAGAATTATGAAATTAAAAATAATAAATAAAGTTTTCTAACAACTTATCAATCAAGTGCAAGCCACTTCATCCGCTACTTCAACCCATGCAAATATTAACTTCTGAAGCTCCAAATGGTCCTTCCTCAATCAAATCAGCTTGTAACACTTGAAATAATTGTTGAACCGAGCCTATCCAATTTTGTAGATGAAGAATGAATGCTTGTTGAATCTCCTTGGTCTTGGATCGTGTTATAGGTCCAGTTGGAACATTTAGAACTTGGAACACCATGATCCTTATCAAACATCCTTGCTGGCACATCACCTAGTGACTAGCTCTTATACCATTTGTAACGACTGAAGCCTACAACTAGTAGAAATTATCCTCTTTGACCTATTACGTACCACCGTCAGCCTCACTATTTTAAAACGCATCTACTAGGGAGATGTTTCCACACTCTTATAAGTTATGCTTCATTCCTCTCTCCAACTTATGCGGGATCTAAAAGTAAGCAGTTAGGATGTTCTATTGGCTTGTTGGCTTCATTCCCGTTTCCACACCTTATTGGCTTGATGAGTGGGCATCATCGTATTGCCTGAAACGATTCTCAAATCACATTTGTAGTGGGATTTATTCCAGTTGTCGGTGCTACTAGAGGTGCGCAGCTTGAGGTGGCACAACTTGAGGTGGTGCAGTTGCGTCCGTCCTAGTCACTGAACCTTCACTTGGTGGACTATCTTCACCCCCACCTCTTCCTCTACCTCTAATAGGGGGTCGTCTCCTTCCTCACGTCCTCGTCCCGGTCCTCTGTGTGGCATGATTCTAAAACCAATATATAATTCTTCTTAAGTCTATAGCTTGCTAACATAAATTGCATCATATCACATATAATCACAACATATAATTTAGCAAGCATGGCATATTCATAGAAATAAAACTAGGTCGAACATCATGCTACCATCATTCATATAATAAGAGCTTAACAAATTTGATACTAAATTACATTCAATATTAGTAAACAGACAAAGTATATGCAATTAAAGGCGTTTCTTTTTCTTATCTTATACAATACATACCTGACGGTGACGGGACATCGATGGTGAGACCATGGAACGTGTCAAGTCTAAAACGTAGGCTAGTTTACAGAATATATAACCTAGAGCTCTGATACAAACTGTTACGACCCTAGATTTCTATTAACCTAAAGTTGCTATCGTCATCATATCCTATGCTCTTATACGAAATTTAACATTTAAACTTTATCTTACAACATTGTCATAGACATGCGCGTTCGAAAGCATTTTTAAAACAACATAAATAAATGGTAACTAAAACAACTAAAACAATTAAAACTTCAAAGTAAAAATGTCCTATACTATCCTATGCACATGCCATTACTCTATTTGTGATGTTTGTAAACGAGTGTCTTGCCTTTGCCTAAAATAGAAGTAGCACACGATTTGAGTATTTTAAGAAATACTCATAAGTGACCCCACTATTGGGGTTAGGGAATGCAGACACAGGCAACTAATGATCCTAGGGACCTATCGTTAAAATTATCATAGTGGTGGCCTCCAGTCTAGACAAAATTAGTTGTGTAGTACTTTCCTGCAAACGACCCAAACGTGCGAGCGTGGATCCCAAGATGGTTTGCACCCCCTAAACCCATCATAGTCGAGCTAGTTGTCTGTAGCGACGTCTGGAGGTCAGCAGACCCCTGAGTGTCATGTGAGGCATGATGACGATCATCATCATAGTGTATGAATCCTTACTCATCATCATAAATGGGAAGTAACTCGATGTATATATACATACAAAATGCATGAGGTCCCTAGGGTTTTTCATCTTCAGAACATCTTTATGACACAACCTTATATACCCTTCACATATTACTCTAAGTAATATCCATTCCTTGGCCTTATATGTTCATCATCATTAACATTAGCTAAGGTTGTATCTTAGAAAAACTCAATCTCATAGTGCATCTTGGCATGTTAATACACGCACCACGTCTTAATACGGAATAATGTCATATTAATCAATCTTATAATCTTACATCTTACATCGTCATGTTATCATGCATTATCATCATCATATCATCATCATACAATGTCATCACCTAACATCATTGTATAACAAAATATAACATCATATAGCATCATCATATAACATAGTCACATCATCATATAACATGGATCATCATCATATAATATAGTCACCAACTCATAAAATATAAAGCATAAATGACACGTGTAAGGACCCCTGGGCACGTGTCGTCATACATAAATCAATTCATCTAACCGAGCCGATAGTAAGGCCACTTACTTGGTTGATCTTGACTGACATTTTCTCTAAACTCAAGTACGTTTGAATTCCGTCTCTCAAAGTTGCTCCAAGTATCTTCGGGAGTTGTTTCCTATTAAAACGTACATCTTGCTTCGTTAGTAATTTACATTTTTAATCTAATTTAACTTGAACTTGAGAAATAAGACATTTACATTTTTAATCTAATTTAACTTGAACTTGAGAAATAAGACATTATACTGAACTTAATTATCTCTGTTAAAGTAAAATCAGCTTTGAAAGGGTAAAAAATAAAGGTTAGTGTCAAAATGTCAAACTGAGCCAAATACGCCATTTTTGAGCTTAGGATTTCGAGAAGTCGAGCTGAAGGGGCCGGTGTATGCCGCAGTGACCCTGTCGCTGAGGGAAATTGACACATGAGCAGGTCGCAAAGTGGGTCGAGGCGCGGGTCTCAAATTTTCATGTAGGCGCGCGGGTCTGTGTAGTGAATCATGGGTTGGGCCGTGTTCTTTGTATTTGGGCTTGAATGTGAGTTTTTGGGCCGAGCACAGAGAAACGAGACTACTGGACTGGAATGGTTGCTGGTGGGTATCTGATTGCATTGTTGGGTCGAGGCTTTGTATTTTAGGTTACTTTAACAAACTAGGTATGAGCTTGCTTGGTTGGAATAAGGTTGCAGGTATTCGAGTTTGGGTCCGACTATGTGGACTTCGTCTTCTCCACCCATTTTCACGCATTTTCCTTTCTTCATTCCTCCGTCTCAAAACTCATTGTCTACATCTTGTTCCTTCTACTTCTTTCTCATGGTGTTAACCGTCTTTGTACGTTGGATCCTACCCCTCTATCTCGCCAGTGTTGTGTTTGTCCAAGAGAAACAAAAATGACCATTTGTCTTTCCCTTCATCCTCTGTGTGTACTACTCCTTTACTTTTCTTACAAGTACGCTCTGGGATGAAGGTTGTTCGGTGGTTTTGACTCTCGCCGGCGGTGTACACAGAGTGCCTCGCATATGTTTTTCTTCCCTCCTCTCTCCGTCACTCACATTTTTCAGATTGTTGGATAGTTGTGTTTGGTGTGTAGAGAAAGTGTAGGTTACTGGTACGAAAAGCGGGAGGAGCGTTGAGTGTGGGTTGGTTTAAAATGCGATAATTCCGGCAACTGCTCATGACTTATTTTTTTTAATTACTAGTCATTAAAGAACGTCTTACTATGCACCCACGCGGTACAAAAAAATCAGGGTGTCCAAAACATTTTTTGTGGGGAAGTATGAAAAAGAATATAGCCGAATTCTTGAGTATATGTCTGGTGTGCCAACAAGTGAAAGCTCCTAGACAAAGGACGACAGGATTACTGCAATCCCTAAGTATATAGGTGTGAAAGTGGGAAAATATCGTTATGAACTTCACCGTAGGCCTACCCAAAACACTAAAGGGCTAGGTAATTATTGATAAATTGACAAAGTCGGCACACTTTCTATCGAGAAAAAACAACGTATATAGTGGATAACTGGGATCAGCTGTATGTGAAGGAAATTGTGAGGTTGAATGGGGTTCAAGGGCCGATAGTGTCAGATTGGGACCCACGCTTTACATCAGCATCTTCACGCGGACTCTAGAAAGTATTGGGTACTCGACTCGATTTCAACACAGCCTTCCATCATTAAACAAATTGTCAAATAGGGCGTTCGAATAAGATTTTAGAAGACATGGTACAAGCATGTGTAATGGACTTTACTGGGAGTTATGACTCGAACCTACACTTAATGAAATCTTTTTATAATAACAACTTCAAGGCAACCATCGGGATGACACCATTGAAAATTTATATGGAAAATGGTGTAGATCCTAGTTATGCTTGGATGAAGTGGGCTACAGGGAGTTCGTAGGACTTGAGTTAGTACGGGTCACTAATGAGGTTGTACAAAAAATTAGGGCAAGGATGTTCACCAATCAAAGTAGACAAAAGAGCTATGCGGATGTGACGTGTAGAAGCTTGGAATTCAAAATAGGGGATATGGTATTCTTAAGAGTTACTCTAGTGAAGGATGTGTTGAGGTCTGGGCATAAGGGAAAGCTAAGTCCTCGCTTCATTGGACGCTTTGAAATTCTAAAACAAATTGGTCTGGTAGAGTATAAGTTGACGTTACCACTCTCACTCTCAAGCGTCCACAGTGTATTCCACATGTCCATGCTCATGAAATATATGACGGATCCTACCCACGTGCTAGACTACAAGCCACTTCAGCTTGATAAAGACTTGAGTTATGAAGAGAAACCTATAAGAATCCTGGCCCGTGAATTAAAATCCTTATGCAACATAAATATACTTTTTTCAAGTCTATTTGGAAGAGGTTTCCACACATTTATAATAAAATCCTTATGCAACATAAATATACTTTTTTCAAGTCTATTTGGAAGAGGTTTCCACACATTTATAAGAAATGTTTCATACTCTCTCCAACCAATGGGGGATTTCACAATCCATCCCCTTTGGGGGCTAGCGTCCTCATTGGCACACCGTCCAATGATTAACTCTGATACAATTTGTAATAGCTCAAGCCCACCGCTAGCAGTTATTGTCTACTTTAACCCATTACGTATCGTCATCAGTCTCACGATTTTAAAACGCGTCTACTAGGGAGAGATTTCTACAACCCTATAAGGAATGTTTCATTCCCCTGTCCAATTCCTAGTAGATATTGCTCATTTTGGCCGGTTATGTATCGTTGTTAGCTTAACAGTTTTAAAACGCATTACAACGGAGTGGTTTCAAAGCCCTTATAAAGAATGCTTCATTCCCCTCTCCAACCAATGTGGGATCTTACGATAAGCAGTCAGGTTTCCACATGATTTTTGAAACTTCAATACAATAGAGTAAAGTTGAAATGAGTAAAATCCAATAAAAGTTAGTGTTGATCAAGTTTAATAACAAATGGATAGTGTTTTCCGTGTACAATCCAATAAAAGTTAGTGTTGATCAAGTTTAATAACAAATGGATAGTGTTTTCCGTGTATAATCCAATAAAAATTTGTGTTGTTCAAGTAAAATAACAAATGCAGAATATTCCGAGTACAATTCAGCTAAAAATATTTATAATTTAAAATAAATAGATATATATGGAGCAATAGTCAACAACAAACAAATAAAAAAGAAAGGTAGAAATTCAAAATAAATTCTAAATAAACAGAGACTTGACCGGACGACCCCCTCTGAGACTACACGTTCTCGAGAAGCGATTCTTACTCCGACCAATAGTCAACAAACAACTAAAAAAGAAATGTAGAATTTCAAAATAAATTAAAAAATATACCGACACCTTGGGACGACCCCCTCTATGACGAGCAACACATGTTACCTCGACCAATAATCAACAAACAACTAAAAAAGAAATGTAGAACTTCAAACCATTCTCAAGGAACATTTCTTACCTCGACCAATATTCAACAAACAACTAAAAAAGAAATGTAGAAATTAAAAATAAATTAAAAATAAATAGACGTCATGGGACGACCCCCTCTATGACGAAAAACGCTTCTTACCTCCACCAATAGTTAACAAACAACTAAATAAGAAATGTAGAACTTCAAACAGTTCTCGAGTAGCGCTTCTTACATTGATTAATATTCAACAAACAACTAAAAAAAAAATATAGAAATTCAAAATAAACAGACGACTGGGCGCTTTGGGATGACCCCCTCTATGACTGCACAGTTCTTGAGGAGCAGTTCTTACCTCGACCAGTAGTCAACAAACTACTAAAAAAGAAATGCAAAAATTCAAAATATAATAGACGATTGGAAGCAAACAAACGACTAGACGCCTTGGCACAACAACCTCTATGACCGCACAGTTCTCGAGCAGCGCTTCTTACCTCGACCATAGTCTGACAACTAAAAAAGAAATGTAAAAATTCAAAATAAACAAACAACTGGCTGACTTGGGACGACCCCCTTTATGATTTCACAGTTCTAGAGCAACGCTTCTTACCTTGACCGACCGTCAACAAATAATTAGAAAAGAAATGTAGTAATTAAAAATAAATAGACGACTTGGGACGACACCCTCTGTGATCTCACAGTTCTAGAGCAGCGCTTCTTACCTCGACCAATAGTCAACCAACAATTTAAAACTAAATGTAGAAATTCAAAATAAACGGACACGATTGGATGCCTTTAGACGACCACCTCTGTTACCGCACAGTCTTCGAGCAATGCTTCTATAACACCTGCTCATCGACAGCTCGATTCACAGGAGTTACCACTGACTTAGATATTTTGTTTAAAAAACCAATCATAAAACAAAACATTTTCATAAAAGTTAATTTACTCAATAAGTAGCTGTTTTTAAACTAGAGTTATAACCTTTCCACTAACTCACGGTACGTTTCTTGTGTCCACCGATATTCATCTTAAGTTTCTTAAACTCACGGTACGTTTCTTGCCAAGGACGTTGGCTAGAAGACAAGGATCATGTTTCATGGAGATATCTCTTCGCTACAAAGGTTTTGGGGAGATTTTTCAAAATTTTTGTATCAGTTTGGCTCCCAGCAACGTTGTTAAAATTTGATGAGATGTTCCTTGTAAAACCCTTTCAAAATAGAAGTAAACTTATCTGACTTGCAGTTCTTTTATATCATTTGGAACATCTAGTTACAATGAAATAGGACAACCTTCAAGGATGTAGAAAAACCTTGGAAAGCGGTTCTAGTTACAATGAAATAGGACAACCTTCAAAGATGTAGAAGGACCTTGGAAAGCGGTATGATGTGCTGCTCACATTACACCTCCCTTTGGGTAGTATCTATAAAATTTTTCCACAATTTTCAAAATTTTTATTCTTAACAACTAGATGGTTATGAAAGACTTATGTATGTAAAGAAATCAAGATTTTTATGATCTATATAGATGAAGCGTACTTGTTAAGAATTTATGAAAGACTTTGGTAGGATTTATGCATGTAAAGAAATGTTTATGATCCATATGAATGAGGGTGGGAGTACTTGTTAAGAATTTTTCCTTAGTGGTACTTCAAGACTTAACAAAGAACTCTTAGAATAAGGACCCGAGTTATTCAAACACTTTCGAGGACGAAAGTTTATTTTAGAGGTAGATGATGTAATAGCCCAAAAATAAATAAATAAATAACCAAAAAAATGATTATTCCGTTAAAAAAAAAGAAAAAACAAAACAATTCTTTCTCACTCCTCTCCACTCAACTCTCATCCCAACCCCACCTCTCTCCTCAAGCCCGTCACAATATCACAATTGGTCAAAAAAAAAAAAAAAAAAAACAGAAAACGGTTTTGAGGAAAAGAAAACTGTAATAATCAGATCTCATATCAATAAAATTAAAATTTTAGTTGGCAGATCTGCGTAAGATTGTAGCAATTAAAATTGGCCAATAATATCTGTTTACATAGAATGAAAATAAATATAGATGAAGAGTAATATCTGTAGTGAAATTATAGAACGAAAATAATGAAGGGAGGAGGGAAGAGGAAAGATCGCAGAAAGATTTGGTCAACATAATTTAAAAAATAAAACAGTAAATATAAGGGCAAAGAACTCCATCAAATTTTGTCAGTTGAGATTAGAGAAATAATTTTATAGAGTTCAAACTTCAAACTGATGTCATTGACTCACATAGGTTGACGTGGATTTCAAAGGACGGAATCAAACTTTCATTAAGGATATATTCTTTACAACGGCTTAAACTAACCAGGTAAGTGGCCTTACTATCGGCATGGTTATATTTGATGTTGACACGTGCCTGTGGTTTTGCACGTGTCATATATACTGATATGTGTGAATTATTTGTTAATTAGTATGCTTATAGTATGTTTATGTTATGTTATAAAATGTGAATTGTATGATAATAATTATGGTACGATGTGTTCAAGGATAGGTTTGAGATAGAATACGAGAAGGATGCACAAAATGAAATGTAACGATAGGAGTAAGATACGTTTATGAAACGTTAGGGTTAGGTTACATACCAGAGTGTTATGGATAGGAGAGATTAATGAAAGGATATGGTTAGGATATGGGTAGAAAGGGATAAGTTTGTGATAGATTGATAGAACGATAGCGTTAGGATACGTTCTTGTGATGATATGACTAAGGTACATTCACGTAACGATATGACTGTGATAGGTGTAAGAACGTTAAGGCTATGATAAGTTAGGAAACGATATGACCACGAAGTGCTTACGATATGACATGTTATGATACGATATATTGTGATGTGATATGTTATGTTTAAATTGTTTTGTGTGACCATTGAGGTAATTGTTGTATGAATTTCACGTTATGAAATGACATGTTAAAAGCATGAGTGTTTTGTTATGCTTTCTAAATTGTATGTATACAGTATGTTATGAATGACATGATATCACGATAAATGAAATGAAATGTAACCCCAATATGAATGATGAACGATATGTGAAATGATATGAGAAAGGATATGATGCGAATGAAAGATGATAGCGGGGTTATATTCATTAATGATAAAAGTAGAAACATGGGGACCTCATGCATTATGTGTGTTCATGCATTTGGGGGATACCCCTATTCCATCACGAGGGTACGGACGCGTACATCCAATGGCAGGACAACGATCGTTATGCTTTGCATAGCGCTGCCGTGACGGTTACTAGTTCTAACGAGTCCCGGCATAAGGGGCTCCCAGAGTATGCCCACCGGGTAATGAAAGTGGCCCAGCGGTGTGCGAACTAGCTGGTGAGCCCATACTCGCACGTATGGGCTGTGTGTAGAGTATATGGTACACGTCCAAAGTTTACCCGTTAGGACAGCACCGTAGGAAAAACGAAACGAAACGAAAGATAGGTCCCATCATTTCATTGCATGTGATTGTTGCATTTAACCCCAATTGTGGGGTCACTTACTGAGTATTTCTTTAAATACTCAAACCATGTGCTACTACATTTTTTAGGTTAAGGTGAGACATTCCTGTACGGCTGACGACGGCATCGCAACTCGAGACCATGGCACATGCATAGGATAATGGTATTTATTTTCTTAGACTTAGGCTAGAATAGGATGTTTTTAACTTAAATGTTTATTTATTTTATTTACTCTTTTGTTGTGTCGTTTTAAAGATATTTTTAAAACATGTAAGTCCATGGCTGTGTTTTCAAGATAAAGGTTATGTTTTATGGAATTTAAATGAAGTCTTCCGCATGCAATGTTTATGATATGTATACAGTAGCGACCTTAAATTAAGTAGAAAATTTCGGGTCGTTACAAATTGAATCATATCGCATATAATCACAACATAGAATTTAGGCGTTTAACATCCTGCTACCATCAATCATATAATCATTGCTTAAAAAATTTGATACTAAATTACATTCAATATTAGTAAACAGACAAAGTACATACTACCATCAATCATATAATCATCGCTTATTGTATCATTAACGACCATATTTGATATCGTTAACGACGAATTAACAAATCATCGCTTACATACATGTTCAATATGCATGGGTTCAAAAATGGGGAAGTATCTCTATGTACATGACATAGATACATGCATGAGGTCCCATGATTTTTATTTATAACATAACATTTATTTCATTTCCTTTCTCCTTCCCTCCCTCCATAAAATATTTCATATATGTATCACGTATACATAGAAAACATAACGTAATCCATCACATAACTTTACATGGAAAGATGTAACATTTCATACATGACATTTTATTTCATTCATAATATAGTGTAATTGATATCACGTGCATATATGGCATACATCACATGACAATACAATGATCATATAAGCATCACAGAATTAATATGGTACATGAAGGAGCCAGAGGGCATCATCCATCATATATCAATCAATTTGCTAATTCCAACAATAAGATCACTCACTCGATTAGCTTAGGCTGGTGTCACTAATTTATCCTTAATGAAAGTTCGACTTTGTCCTTTGAAATCTAAGTCAACGTATGTGAACCCATGACATAACTTTTTAGTTCAAACTTATGCAAAACTATCTCTCTAAATTTTACAATGGTCCATATGTTAGACTTCATGTAAACATAAGATACTTTGCCTTGGTAGAGTCTTGAAATGTTATATATATATATATATATATATATATATAATATTATTTTTATTAAATATCTCATTTTCTAGCATTAATGAGAAATTAGGTGAAAGTCTCCATGTTTAAATCCCCTTCTAGAACATAACGGTATGAATTTATCATTTTCAGCATTGCTGTCATTTGGGCAAACTTCATTACAAGTTAATGGAAGTGAAGCATTGCTGTCGTTTGGGCAAACTTCATTACAAGTTAATGGAAGTGAAGTTCCCTCCTTCACCTCTATATATGCATCAATGGAATTAAATTTAAAAATTAGGGCATCATAAAATTGAAAGAGAGAAAGATAGAAATTGAGAGAGAGTTGGGGAGCAATTAGAGATAATAGAGAGGGTACGAGAGCAAACTAAAAGCGAAAGCATGACCATTGTAGCTACAGAAATCTGTGTTAATTTTAGGCACTTTTTGGGTTCTCATTCTTGAAGATTTCTATCTACTAAATGTGTGTTAATTTCTAAAAATATTTGTGCTATTAGCTATAAACAAAGCAAAACTAAGAAAAATTATGCAAAAACCTTTTGAACTTGTTTTTGTAATATGGATTTTAATAAGGGACTTGAAATTGTTGGAAGTCATTAATTCTTAGATCTTGTGTAGGAAACTTCTGACAATTGCAATCAATCTTAAAAACTGCAAATTATAGAATAATGCATGGCACTCAGAAGGAAAGATAAGTTTATTATTTTATTGATAATTTCATATCTTTTGAAAAGAAATGAATTAAAGTTGAACCAAAATGAAGGGTCACAACAACAAATTATGTTTGTTGGGTTTCTGTTAAGAATGAGAAATAGAAATATAATTGGAAGATATGTATTCTTCATTGATATTCATAACGTTTAAATAGAATACAAACTACCAACTAATACCTACAAATAAGGAAAATGTAAACTAACTAAATCTTGAGAATAAAATAAAATATACTACTAATCAAATCATAAAAGAAAAATAAAATAAAATATACTACTAATCAAATCATAAAAGAAAAATATTAACTAATTACGGATATCTAAGATATATTCCATAATTAATTATTATAAGATATTCTAATACTCCCCCTCAAGTTGGAGCGTGTTGGTCAATAACACCCAACTTGTCTTTACGAGTGTTGGTCAATAACACCCGACTTGTCTTTACGGGTGTTGGTCAATAACACCCGACTTGCCTTTACGAGTGTAGGTCAATAACACCCGACTTGCCTTTACGAGTGTAGGTCAATAACACCCGACTTGCCTTTACGAGTGTAGGTCAATAACACCCGACTTGTCTTTACGAGTGTAGGTCAATAACACCCGACTTGTCTTTACGAAAATAGAGAGTGTAGGTCAATAACACTCAACTTGTCTTTACGAAAATAGAGAGTGTAGGTCAATAACACTCAACTTGTCTTTGAGAAGAGAGTGTAGGTCAATAACACTTTTGTCTTCCCAGTAGTGAAAATATCCGTCAAGTTAACTCTAAACAAGTATTTGCTGATGATCTGGACACATTGGTTTGCTTTATAGACTTCCAATAAATTATTGAATTTCACCAGAAGATGCAAAACCAAGTATTTGTTGATGATCTTGCAAGAAATAATTAAATTTACCCAGAAATAGACCGCAATGATTTACTCGAGGATTGGTAATTTGTCCCATTTAATTTGATTGGAACAAGTGAATATCCTCCTGATCAGTTCTTGGTCCATGCATAAATGATTTACTCCAAGATTGGTAATTTGTTCCATTCAATTTGATTGGAACAAGTGAATATCCTAGTTGATCAGAGTGATGAATATAATAAGGATGTGTTAAATAAACATCCGAAGTTTTGAAGTTGGATAATAACACCATGATCGGTGCTCTGGATCACATGAGAGGTTGTGAAAGAAAATACGAACATCTTGAATAGGCCACCTTTGAGCTTGGTGAGAAATTTGAAGATGCTGGATATATATCATCCGTCGTCCTTCGTTGTGGTTGCTTAAGGACTAGTAGTGGTTGCTTAAGGTTCGGAAGCAATGGCGATGGTTTGGAAGCTGTTGAAAGGAAGTTGTGGTTGTTGTGATACTCGATTGGACTTATCACGATAAAACTTATCACGATGGATGATCGACGACTGTAAAGGCTTCACTGATTGAGTTAGGGTTTGACTTTAGGTTTAATACTCCCCCTTGGACTCAGAGTCCAAGGGGCATTAGGAATACCAAGATCGGTGCTCTGATACCACGTTAAGAATGAGAAATAGAAATATAATTGGAAGGTATGTATTCTTCATTGATATTCATAACGTTTAAATAGGATACAAACTACCAACTAATACCTACAAATAAGGAAATCATAAACTAACTAAATCTTGAGAATAAAATGAAATATACTACTAATCAAATCATAAAAGAAGAAATATTAACTAATTACGGATATCTAAGATATATTCCATAATTAATTATTATAAGATATTCTAATAGTTTCGAATGCATACTCCATGTTGAAATCCTCTTCTAGAACATAACTGTATGCATTTTTCATTTTCAGCGTCGCTGTCATTTCCGCAAACTTCAATACAAGTTAATGGAATTGAAGTTCCCACATTCACCTCTGTATCTGTCTCAATCGAATTAAACAAAAACTTAGAGCCTCATAAAATTGAAAGAGAGAGAGGGAGTAGGAGAGCAATTAGAGATGATAGAGAGAATACGAGAGCAAACTAAAAGCGAAAGCATGCCCATTGCAGCGACAGAAATCAAGACAAACTTTTGCATCTTCATCCTTAACTTCAAAAACTATATGTTTAATTTTCTTCCACGTGTGATTTTAGCTTTTGAAAATAGCTCTGGTAATAACCCAAAAATACATGTATATACATATATATATATATAAATAAATAAACAAACAAATAAATAAGAAAGATTACCTTTCTTAAAAAAACAACTTTTCCCCATTTCTCTCCTCTAATCTCTATGTCCCTCTCTCCCGTTATCTCTCCTCAACCAAGTTATGCCATAATATTACCTTTGCAAAAACAAGCAGAAAAACAAGAAATGTCATATTTGAGAAAAAACTAAAAGGACCTGAAAAAATGTCTTAAATTTGTTAAGTCTCATACTAATTTCATTGTTAGCACATCACATCCAATCATCTCATTATATCTTAGATTTTTTTTTTAATTTGTGTAATTATTTAGTTTGAGTTAGAAAGTAAATGCTAACCATTTTAAGCATAAATTAGTAGGCAAAGAATCCATAGAATTAAATTGACAAAGAATTAAAAGAAAAAAGAAAGGAATAGAGAGATAGAGACACAAGATTGATAAGTAACAATCTGTTAAAGATTAGGCAATAATATGGACATAATCGACAGTAAATAGAGAGAAGAAAAAAAAGGAAAGATTCAGTTAATAAAATTAAAAACGGAAACTAAATACAGATATAAGAGTAGATACATATAGAAGTTTTAGAGAATTGTCTTTAGCTAGTTGCGATTATGGTATTCGCGGTCACCATCTTTCAATTAACCATAAATTACTAATTTATTTTAAATTCTATAAATAGTCATTAATGTGTTACTTTATGATAGATTCTTTGATATTATAATGAAAGTTGTATATATACTTCTTAAGCCATGAATTTGTTCCTTTTATATTTGCATGCTAAAGTAAATTAAGTAGTCTTGATCAAGCTATCTTGTAACGACTCAAAAAAAAAAAAAAAAAGTCAGAAAACGACACTCAATCGTACAGGGGTGCCTTGCCTTTACCTGAAATAGAAGTAGCACACAACTTGAGTATAAGTAACCCCACTATTGCGAAAAGGGAATGCAACACATGCTACTCATGATTAGGAATCTATCCTTAAAACCATCATATGGGTAGCCTCCGGTCTGAACAAAATTTGATGTGAAGTACTTCTCTACACGCAATCCACACTTGCGAGCATGAATGATGTTCACGATGATGTTATATGATCATATTATATGATGATGACATGATGATGATGATGCAATGTAACAGGACAATGTAAGATGCTTGATGATGACATTACTTAATATGATGTTATTCTAGTGTAAGATGATGTGCATATATTAAATGACACGATACAATATGACGACGCGTTATTTTATGACACAATCATAATTGATGTTAAAGATGAGGAAAGTATGAAAGCCAATGCATGCACGTTGCCCAATGTGATATGTATAGAGTTGTATTCTAAGGATAATTTAAAGATGAAAAATCATAGGGACCTCATGCATTTTGTGTGTTTATATACATCGGATTATTTCCCCATTTATGATGATGAGTACGAACGCGTACACTATGATGATGATGATCATGCTTCACATGATACTCGGGGGTTTGCTAACTACCAGACGTCCGACTACGGACAACTAACCCGATTATGATGGGTTCAAGGGAGTGCGAAACGCTTGGAGATTCACGCTTACAAGTGTGGGTTGTGTGTTGGAAAGTATTACATATCCAATTTTGTCCCGACTGGAGGTCACCCATATAGTGGTTTTAACGTTAGATCCCTAATCATGAGTTGCATGTGGTTGCACTCCTAAAGCTAATAGTGGGGTCACTCACTGATTATTTATTAAAGTGCTCAACCCATGTGCTACTTCTATTTTAGGTAAAGACAAGACACCCCCGTAAGGCGAGTGCCGTTTTTTACCCCTTCTTCTTTTTTTTTTTTTTTTTTTTTTTTTTGGATTCGTTACAAGATAGCTTTGTCAAGACTCCTTGAATGAATTTAAAATGCAAATCTAAACATAAGAAATGCAAAGGAACAAACTATTTGTTAAGAAGTATAATGTGCGCTTTTATTATAATATCCAAAATCTTCCTCCTAAAGTAAAACCTTGAATGATTATTTATAGAATTGAAAATAAAACTTATAGTAACCCATGGTTAATTAAATGGTTGTAACTTTTATGGCTATCAATACCATGAAATCGTTGTCATCCACCATGAAATCGTTGTGCCATGATTAAGACAAATTATTTTATATAGTAACTAAACACATTGACGTATAAATAGGACTTTGCATGTATTTAATATCATTGTTTATAAACATGAGTCTAGTCTCAACTCTTAAGTATGGCTACATAGTGAGTATATAATCACCCTTGCTACTTTTTTTTCCCATTTTAGATGATGCATAAATATATGAGACCGTGTGACAAGATTATTTCATCTAGTATTAATTTTCGCTCATTTCTTTTTATCCCATGTTTTTAAATACCATGAAGTAAGATTATGTATGCTTGATATATATATATTTTTTAATATGAACTTTAGTTTGTTGCCAAAAGTCCGTGTCATGTATGTATTTGTAGCCGATACCAATTATCACCATGCTCACATTTTCAAACTCAGGATTCAAAATTAGAAGAAAACAGCATGGCCATAGTAAAAATTTTGCAACTTTCTCATTTTGAATTTTATTTGAGTTTTGTAGTAGAGATATAGCGTTTCACAATTCTTTTGAATTCGTATAATTTTTTTTAACAATAATGTTATTTCAAGAATTCTAGAGTACTAGCTTTTGAACTAAAAATTTATTCAAGTCTTTTTCCAAAAATTTTATGCACTTTTTCGGTTCTAATTCCTCAAAATTTCTATCTACTAAATCTATGTTAATTTCTAAAAATATTTCTGCTATTAGCTATGAACAAAGAAAAATAAAGAAAAATTATGCAAGAACCTCTCCAACTTCTTTTTGTAATATAGATTTTAATAGAGGGACTTGAAATTGTTGGAAGTCATTAATTCTTTAATCTCGTGTAGGAAACTTATGATGTTCACAATTGCAATCAATCTTAAGAAATGCAAGTTATAGAACAATGCATTGCACTCGCAGGAAAGATAAGATTATAATTTTATTGATAATGTCATATCTTTTGCAAAGAAAGGAATTAAAGTTGAACCAAAATTAAGGGTCACAACAACAAATTATGTTTGTTGGGTTTGGAATGCATACTCCATGTTGAAATCCTCTTCTAGAACATAACTGTATGCATTTTTCATTTTCAGTGTCGCTGTCGTTTCCGCAAACTTCAATACAAGTTAATGGAATTGAAGTTCCCTCCTTCACCTCCGTATCTGCATCAATCGAATTAAACAAAAATTTAGGGCCTCATAAATTTGAAAGAGAGAAAGAGAGGGAGCAGGGGAGAAATTAGAGATAATAGAGAGGGTACGAGAGCAAACTAAAAGCGAAAGCATGGCCATTGCAGCGACAGAAATCAAGACAAACTTCTGCATCATTTTTTGTGTAATAAACACAAGTGTCCCTGAGTGTAAAATCAGTGAGTTGAGTGTGTGAGCTCCTAAACATATTTAACTTTGTACAATCATGAAACAAGACGGAGGAAATGGAGGATAGACCAACGAAGCTAGGTGGAGAGAAGCACAGGTCGGAACCATTACTCGTTTGAATCAAGTTATTAGTACATTGACATTCCGGATGGAGCAAATTCAACACATCGTACCATAATTATTATCATACAATTCACATATTATAACATAAGA
Source organism: Cucurbita ficifolia (assembly GCA_033971965.1). Classification (NCBI taxonomy): domain Eukaryota; kingdom Viridiplantae; phylum Streptophyta; class Magnoliopsida; order Cucurbitales; family Cucurbitaceae; genus Cucurbita; species Cucurbita ficifolia. Next base: position 9,195,226 of record CM066981.1, read on the forward strand.
TAAACATAATATAAGCATACCGATTAACAGATAATTCACACATATCAGTATATATGACACGTGCAGAATCACATGCACGTGTCAACATCAAATATAACCATGCCGATAGTAAGGCCACTTACACATATCAGTATATCTGGCCTTTTTTTCTGTTTATTTTTTTTTGACTAACTGTGATATTGTGCCGGGTCGAGGAGAGAGGATGGGAATGGATGAGAGATGAGTGGAGAGGAGTGAGGGAGGGTTGTTTTCTTTTTTTTTTTTCTTTTTTTTTAATATTAATTTATTATTATTGTTTTTTTTAAAACGGAATAATAATTTTTCTTTGTTTATTTATTTATTTATTTTCGGGCTATTACAGGAGGCCCTTATGAATAGAGTTGCATTGATGAAGACGAGGAGGATACAATGTCTAGATTCCTTGGTGGGTTAAACCGACAACTTTCTTATCAAGTAAATAGGCAAGTGTACTTTGATATGCAAGAATTGTTCCACCTTGCTGTCAAAATCGAAGGACAACTAGCTTGGGAGAAGGAGAACTCCAAGAGGTATGCTATTTCTAAGTCTACTACTTTTAACACTTGGAAAAAGAAAGCAAATATTGAAAAGATAGATTTCAAGGTTAGAGGCAAGTATGAACTTGACAGAGAGAACAAAGCTGAGACCTACAAGGATAAAGAGAAAGCGGAGGAATACAAGGAGGTTCGAGAAAGAAATAGAGACATCAAATGTTGGAAATGTTAAAGAATTGGTCATATTAGTCGTGATTGTCCTAACAAAAGAGTCATGATCATCAAGAATGGAAGTTGTCACAGATAGTGATGAAAGTGACAAAGATGAGCTAGTTGAAGAAGAAATCTAGGAGAATGAAGAGGAATTGGAAGATGGGAGTCATTTGGCACTTGTTACAAGAAGACTTTTTAAAACTAAGTTACAGAGAATGATGTTGATGATCAAAGAGACAACCTATTTCACACAAGGTGTTTAGTCAAGGAGACTCCTTGTAGTCTTGTTATTGATAGTGGAAGTTGCACCAATATAGTAAGTACCATGTTGATCAAAAGGTTGCAAATTCAAACTCAAAACAATCCTAAACCTTACAAGCTTCAATGACTCAATGACAGTGGAACAATGAAGGTAGTTTCTCAAGCTTTAATATCTTTTACTTTGGGAAAATATAAAGATGAAGTTCTGATGTGCTACCAATGCTTGATGGAGACATATTGCTTGACCGACCTTGACAATTTGATAGGAAGGTCATGTATGATGGTAATTTGAATAGTTATTTTTTTTTTTATAAAAGATGGTAGAAAAACAACTCTTGTACCTTTGAGTTCTGTAGATGTATTTGCTGATCAATTAAAGTTTGAGAAAAAAAAGAAAGAGTTTGAGGAAGAAGAATTGAGAGAAAAAAATAGTGAAAAGAAGAATGAAATTGAAAAAAGGAAAGAAAGTGAGTTGTTTGACTAGAGTTGGAGAGGTTAGAAGGGCAATGTTTTCACAAAAAAAACCATCTTTGTACTTATGTACAAGGACGGATGTTTGGTCTCTAACGTTAACAACTTTTCTTTTTCTAGTGTGTTTCAATCTCTTTTATAGGAATTTGAGGACGTGTTCCAAGATGAAGTACCTAAAGGACTACCTCTCATTATAGGTATTGAACATAAAATAGACTTCATTCCAGGGGTAGTCATTCCTACCTAACTGAGACTAAAGAAATTCAGAGACAAGTAAAGGAGCTCATGGAGAAGGGCTATATACGAGAGAGTTTGAGTCTATGTTCTTTACCAGTCTTATTGGTGCCAAAGAAAGATGGAACGTGGCACATGTGCGTTGATTGTAGAGCGATCAACAAAATTACTGTAAAGAATTGACATCCTATTCCTAGGCTAGATGATATGCTTGATGAATAGCATGGTTCATGTCTATTTACAAATATTGATTTGAAATATCGATATCATTAAATTAGAATGCATGTAGGAGATGAATGAAAAATAGCTTTGAAAACTAAGTTTTGATTGTATGAATGGCTTGTTATGCCTTTTGGGTTAAATAATGCTCCCAGTACATTTATGCGCTCAATGAATCAAGTTTTGAGAGAATATTTGGAAAAACATGTTGTGTATTTTGATGATATTTTAATTTATTCAAAGACTTTGATGTGGAGAATGTTAAGTCAGTTTTGATTACACTTAAAAAAGAGAAACTTTATGCTAATTTTAATAAGTGTAGTTTTTCCATTGAAAAAGTTAACTTTCTTGGTTTCATAGTTGGTACAAATGGAGTAGAAGTAGATGAAGAGAAAGTTACAGCAATCAGGGATTGACCAACACCAAAAAATGCAAGTGAAGTGCGGTGTTTTCATGGATTAGCTAGCTTCTATAGAAGATTTATAAAAAAATTTAGCACCATGACCATTGAATGACTTAATGAAAAAGAATGTTGTTTTTAAATGGGGGATATGCAAGAGAATGCATTGAATGGCTTAATAAGAAATTAACGTTGATAAAACTTTTGAAATTGAGTGATGCAAGTGGTTTGGGCATATGTGCTGTTTTGATGCAAGATGGAAATTCATTAATGTCTTTTAGTGAAAAGTTAATTAAGGCCGCATTAAACTACCCTATCTATGATAAAGAATTGTTTGCTTTAGTTCGCAGATGACAGGTGTGGCAACACTACTTATGGCCTAGAGAATTTGTGATCCACTCTGAACATGAAAGCTTGAAGTATCTTAAAGGTTCAAGCAAACTGAACCGTAGGCATGCAAAGTGGGTGGAGTTTATTGAAACATTTCCGTATGTCATCAAATATAAGCAAGGTAATGATAATGCGGTAGCTGATGCATTATCTAGAAGGTACAATCTCTTTACTTCTCTTAGTGCAAAAATTCTTGGGTTTGAGCATATTAAAGAGTTATATAGAGATGACCAAGACTTTTGGAACTATTTATGCATCTTTTCTTATAATAAAAAAAACTGTGGATGATTATTATGTGTTTCATGAATTTTTATTTGAGAAAAGTAAGCTTTGTATTTCTAAATGGTCTATAAGAGATTTGCTTGTAAAAGAAGTACATGGTGGTGGCTTAAGAAACATTTTCGGATTAATAAAACTTATAATATGTTGCATGAACACTTCTTTTGGCCGAAGATGAAGCACGATATTCATAAGTTTTGTAACCAATGTTTTAAACGCAAAGAAGCTAAATCTAGATCACAACGAAATGGATTGTATACTACCTAACGAACCTTGGACTAATATATCTATGGATTTTGTTCTTGGTTTGCCGCACACTAAAAAGAATAAAGATAGTATTTTTGGTTGTAATAGACGAATTTAGTAAAATGACTTACTTGCAACAAGACGGATGATGTAAATTATGTTAGTGATAGGGATGTTAAATTTGTAAGTCACTTTTGGAAAGTATCGTGGGGTAAATCGGGTACCAAATTTTGTTTTCAACTACATGTCATCCTTAGACTGATGAGCAAACTGAAGTGGTTATTAGAACATGAGAAGCATTGCTTAGGGCCATTATTTCTAAAAATATTAAGTCTTGGGATGAATTTTTGAGAAACAAAATTTCACGAAGAGACGAAGGAGAGAATTGAGAAACAAAATTTCAAAGTTGCTTCAAGAGTTAACAAAGCACTGAAGGAAATCATTTTTCAACCCGGTGATTGGGTTTGGATACATTTTTGCAAGGAGCGATTCTCATCTCAAAGGAAGACAAAGTTATATCCAGGAGGGTACGACCATTATCAAGTCCTTGAAAGAATTAATAACAATGCATATAAATTGATCTTCCTGGAGAATTTTCAGTATATTCTACTTTCAATGTTTGCTAACTTGAGTTCTTTTGATGTAGGTGATGATTTTTCTGATTCGAGGACGAATTCTTTTAAAGAAGGGGAAGATGATAAGGATCATAGTGTTCCAAATGTTCCAACTGGACCTATTAAACGATCCAAGACCAAGAAGATTCAACCAGTATTCACTCTTCATCTACATGTTGCATAGGTATGGCAACCCTAGAGGGAAGGTGAATAGGGTTTTAACAATAAAGTTGGTCATTAATTTTTCTAATTATAAAACTTTTTAGAAATAAATAGAAAAGGATAATTAATACAATCAAATAGTTCAGGTCAAAACAATAAATAATTATGAAAAACTTAGAATATGCCATAAATCACACTAACAATTTTGAAATTAAATAGGAAAGAATTAGAAAATATAATACGGTAGTTTTTCAAATTATGAAACTTTTTACAAATAAATAGATAATGATAATTAATACAATAAAATAAAATGATAATTAATATAATAAAATAGTTCAAGTCAAAACAATAAATAATTATGAAAAACTTAGATTATGCAATAAATCACCATAACTCGTGTATGTTATTTAGATTTAAAGAAGTTTTATTGTATTTTTTTTAAGTTTTAAAGAATTCTCTTTATGATTATACGTTACAATTACGATTTGGTATTGATAGCTATGAAAGTTACAACCATTTAATTAACCATGGGTTACTATAAGGTTTATTTTCAATACTATAAATAATCATTCAAGGTTTTACTTTAGGAGGAAGATTTTGGATATTATAATAAAAGCGGAGATTATACTTCTTAACAAATAGTTTGTTCCTTTGCATTTCTTATGTTTAGATTTGCATGTTAAATTCATTCAAGGAGTCTTGACAAAGCTATCTTGTAACGAATCCAAAAAAAAAGAAAAAGAAAAAGAAGGGGTAAAAAACGGCACTCGCCTTACAGGGGTGTCTTGTCTTTACGTAAAATAGAAGTAGCACATGGATTGAGCACTTTAACAAATAATCAGTGAGTGACCCCACTATTAGCTTCAGGAGTGCAACCACATGCAACTCATGATTAGGGATCTAACGTTAAAACCACCATATGGGTGACCTCCAGTCCGGACAAAATTGGATATGTAAACTTCCCAACACACAACCCACACTTGTAAGCGTGAATCTCAAAGCGTTTCGCACTCCCTTGAACCCATCATAATCGGGCTAGTTGTCCGTAGTCGGACGTCTGGTAGTTAGCAAACCCCCGAGTATCATGTGAAGCATGATCATCATCATCATAGTGTACGCGTTCGTACTCATCATCATAAATGGGGAAATAACCCGATGTATATAAACACACAAAATGCATGAGGTCCCTATGGTTTTTCATCCTTAAATTATCCTTAGAATACAACTCTATACATATCACATTGGGCAACGTGCATGCGTTGGCTTTCATACTTTCCTCATCTTTAACATCAATTATGATTGTGTCATAAAATAACGCGTCGTCATATTGTATTGTGTCATTTAATATATGCACATCATCTTACAATAGAATAACATCATATTAAGTAATGTCATCATCAAGCATCTTACATTGTCCTGTTACCATGCATCATCATCATCATGTCATCATCATATAATATGGTCATATAACATCATCGTGAACATCATTCATGCTCGCAAGTGTGGATTGTGTGTAGAGAAGTACTACACATCAAATTTTGTTCAAACCGGAGGCTACCCATATGATGGTTTCAAGGATAGATTCCTAATCATGAGTAGCATGTGATTGCATTCCCTTTTCGCAATAGTGGGGTTACTTATACTCAAGTTGTGTGCTAATTCTATTTCAGGTAAAGGCAAGGCACCCCTGTACGATTGAGTGTCGTTTTCTGACTTTTTTTTTTTGAGTCGTTACAAGATAACTTGATCAAGACTACTTAATTTACTTTAGCATGCAAATATAAAAGGAACAAATTCATGGCTTAAGAAGTATATATACAACTTTCATTATAATATCAAAAAATCTTCATCATGAAGTAACACATTAATGACTATTTATAGCATTGAAAATAAATTAGTAATCTATGGTTAATTGAAAGAGGGTAACTTTGATGACCCCAATACCATAATCGCAACTAGCTAAAGACAATTCTCTAAAACTTCTATATGTATCTACTCTTATATCTATATTTAGTTTCAGTTTTTAATTTTATTAACTGAATCTTTCCTTTTTTTTCTTCTCTATTTACGGTCGATTATGTCCATATTATTGCCTAATCTTTAACGGATTGTTACTTATCACTCTTGTGTCTCTATCTCTCTATTCCTTTTTTTTCTTTTAATTCTTTGTCAATTTAATTCTATGGATTCTTTGCCTACTAATTTATGCTTAAAATGGTTAGCATTTACTTTCGGACTCAAACTAAATAATTACACAAATTTAAAAAAAAATCTAAGATATAATGAGATGATTGGATGTGATGTGCTAACAATGAAATTCGTATGAGACTTAACAAATTTAAGACATTTTTTCAGGTCCTTTTAGTTTTTTCTCAAATGTGACATTTCTTGTTTTTCTGCTCGTTTTGCAACGGTAATATTATGACATAACTTGGTTGAGGAGAGATAACGGGAGAAAGGGACATAGAGATTAGAGGAGAGAAATGGGGAAAGATTGTTTTTTTAAGAAAGGTAATCTTTCTTATTTATTTGTTTGTTTATTTATATATATATATATATATATATATATATATATATGTATATACATGCATTTTTGGGTTATTACCAGAGCTATTTTCAAAAGCTAAAATCACACGTGGAAGAAAATTAAACATATAGTTTTTGAAGTTAAGGATGAAGATGCAAAAGTTTGTCTTGATTTCTGTCGCTGCAATGGCCATGCTTTCGCTTTTAGTTTGCTCTCGTACTCTCTCTATCATCTCTAATTGCTCTCCTACTCCCTCTCTCTCTTTCAATTTTATGAGGCCCTAAATTTTTGTTTAATTCGATTGAGGCAGATACGGAGGTGAAGGTGGGAACTTCAATTCCATTAACTTATATTGAAGTTTGCGGAAATGACAGCGACGCTGAAAATGAAAAATGCATACAGATATGTTCTAGAAGAGGATTTCAACATGGAGTATGCATTCGAAGCCCAACAAACATAATTTGTTGTTGTGACCCTTAATTTTGGTTCAACTTTAATTCTTTTCTTTTCAAAAGATATGAAATTATCAATAAAATTATAAACTTATCTTTCCTTCTGAGTGCCATGCATTGTTCTATAATTTGCAGTTTTTAAGATTGATTGCAATTGTGAACATCAGAAGTTTCCTACACAAGATCAAAGAATTAATGACTTCCAACAATTTCAAGTCCCTTATTAAAATCCATATTACAAAAACAAGTTCAAAAGGTTCTTGCATAATTTTTCTTAGTTTTTCTTTGTTTATAGCTAATAGCACAAATATTTTTAGAAATTAACACGTAGACTTGTGGGTAAGGACTTAGGATTGAACACCTTTAGAGGTCTGAGCACAGTGGAATCATGAAGAGCGATCAGAGGCTAAGACCCTATAACTACTGACAACAACAAACTTAAGGAGTTGGATTTAATGAAACTGGAGACGTGAGTCCCTATCAAGACCGCCAAACAACCCTTGTAATCTAGTAGACCACCTCAGCATCTTTTAAAGATAAAGATAGGTTCCTAGGCTGATACAAGTCGATATGGTATCCGAGGATCTTCCACTTCCCTTCGTACTCTGATGTGATATTGTCGAGCTAGACGTGACACTTGTGAAGCTTGTGTTAATCAGTTGTTGGTCAACTACACTGCATTGTGGACCCATCGTATTTTAGGACATTAATCACGAGACTAGGTAGTGGTTACCATGCACGAAGGATCCGTCCTATGGGAGGGCGTTGATCATGCGAGTAACTAGTTTAGGTGGCATGTACCGGGGGGTAGCGCCCCCTCACCTTACGCGATTTCATGGCCTGTGGGAAGAGTTCACCAACCAACTCCCCATGGATGACAAGCAGACTTCACCAACTAACTCCCCATGGATGACGAGCAGGCTAACACTCACCCTTTTGTCCCCCACCTTGTACCATTGCCAAGGCTAAGTTTTCTGGCTAGGTCTTTGTATCAAGAGTGTTGAAACTCTAGAGCCAAAAGTAAACAATTGGTTCTCTACTAGGTTAAAGATGCGATGAGAGCCTACAAGTAGGTTGCTTAATGGGTATATTCATACTCGTTCCTTTCTACAACTTCTTTTTTAGGTCCGTGAAGTTGTTGATGGTGACGAGAGGATACTCTAGAGCTCAGAAGTAATAGAGGAATTGTGGAGCCAGGGCGTCATGTATCTCATTCCCCATTCCCTCATTACAAGAATTTGGCATATATTAATACACATTTTAATTTCACTCCTATTTTATACACATTGTTTCTAAAGATTTAAATTTGCACGAAATTTTTCCAAGAAATTCAGGGCGTGACATGAACAAATAAAAAAAAAAAAAATGAGCTTCTAAGGAATTGAGTAATTCATGTGAAGGAAGTCTTGCGCAAATCCTATTCCAAACTATAGTTTCATAATTTTTTTTTTTTAAGAACTTGTTTGTTCTATCTCACTTAAAATTATGCTTCTAAGATCGTCATAAAAAGTTTTAAAGTTTAAATTAAAAAAAATATCGGATATTTAATACTTTGTTCGACTTGGGTGCTACACCGTATGTAATCTATGAATTGCTTTCTCTATTATATATTATCTACTGAAAATATTTATATTTTGTCCTATAAACTTATGAAAGTCTTTTAAAAATGAAGGAATGATTTATTATTCCTAGGCTAATAATGTTAATATGAATCAAATGTTATCTAATCGAGGAATTTTTTTACTGAAAAACTAATAAATCAATACGTAATTATCGCAAAATTAACCTTAATTTGTGTTGCATAACGGAAATCAATTAAATGATTAATTTTTTTTACAACCATAGCATGCATTTCCCTAGTTTCTTAAATGTACTATAAGTACGTATATTTATTCACATATCCAACACAAATTGGTAGTTAAACTAAAAGTTGGTTAAGAAATGATAAAGAATATTGTCTTTTTCTTTCTCTTCGCGGTGGCTATAGTTGGGGCTCAGGTTCAGGGTCGCGTTACCACCACCACGACCTTCTAGATATTACGTTCATGTGGTTAACGGGCTAAGCAAATATGGGTTGCTTGTGCATTGTCAGTATAAAGACAATGATTTGGGGTATCATCACTTGCTTAATCATGGAGATGATTACCAATGGAACTTCAAGATTAACTTTTGGGGATCAACCCTCTTTTGGTGCAAATTTGTGACGTCAAATGCATACGTCTCTTTTGAAAGCTTTTGGCTTGAATTAGAGCACTCATGGCTCTGTGATAGGTGTAGACATGGAACTGAAGGAACTTGTATTTGAAGGAACTTGTATTTGGACAGCTAAAGATGATGGAATTTACTTGAGAAACATTCCTGCTAATGTTGATCAATTGATTTACAAGTGGATCTATAAAAGATAGAGAAGTTTTTTCTTTTTGGATAACACATAATCTTTATTGTTTTTTTTTCTCCTTTTCTTTTTTCTATCAAAATGCATTTGATAATTAAGTTTAAGTATTTTTGTTTTCTAAAAATTATGAAAAGAATTTATATTTGTATATGAATATAAATTTTCAAAATTGTAATATTGTTTTTGAGAATGTTTGCTTAATCCACCCACCTAAATGGTGTGAAAGTTATCTTATTTATAATCAAATAAATTACAAGAATATTGAAATAACCATAAATAAAAAGATACCTATGATAGGAAGGCAAATATCTTATAATAAAATATCAAATATGATATATATAGGGTAAACTATAATTTAGTACTAAATATCGTTAACACTTTTGAAATTAAAACAAAAAAATAATAATAATTTTTACTACGGAATCTTAGAAAAAGTTTAGAACAATAAAATTGAAAATAGGTATTGAACGCTCATGTTACTGCAATCTTCACATCAATTTTAAAATAGGATGGTAGGAAAAAAGCTACAATTGTCGTATATCTTATTAAAAGTTCCACATATTATATTGTAGTTCCACAATCTTTCTTGATGTCACGACTTGATTTCAAGAATTCGAATCTCCGAAAAAACTAAAAATATGAAGAAAAAAAACAAATAAAAAATGAAAAGTAAAATAAAATAAAACATAAAAATTCGAGAAAATATAAATTTAAATAAAGATAAACCACACCAAATTTAAATACAAAATTATATCTAATTATGAGATGGTGGTGTTAAAATTTTTTATAAATGCAAAAATGGTTTTGGAATATACAAACACGACCAGAGAGCCAAACACCTTATATCTTATAAAGCTATGTTAAGAATATTTATATTTATGGTTATAGATAAACTACTTTTCAACTCTCATTATGATTGGAGGTGTCCTTTCCACTATTTTCAAGGCATTCGAGACGTGTGCCTGAAGCAAGAGGCGAGACGACTTTGTGGCCATTCATTTATCAAAACCAGAAAAACTCTAGAGGGTCAACGATCTATTTATGTGTGCATATATACCGCGTTCATTAAAATATTAATTATTCTTCTTTTTTTTTCACCACAATCCTTCTTCCTTTTTCCCCACATTTTCAAAGAAAAAAAACGAAAGATTCAAATACAAAGATGAGCTGATTTTCTAGAACTATTCCCATTGTGATCGTATAGTTGTGAAACTCTCCTCCACCTCCACCAATAGCCTTGGAGCCCTTAAAAAAGAGGAAAATTGTGAGTATATAAATCTACCTTGTATGCAACGCACATGTAGGCTCTCATCATAGCCTTGAACTAGCAAAAGACAGCAAACTTAACTCAAGTTTCAAGGTGTGTTGTTCTTATTGTGGAGAGTTTTGGGTAGTTAGCCTAGCCTAGGCAACAGTAACCGATTTATGATGTTGATGTGCTACCTTAACGAACTTTCTCTATAAGGTGGCGACCACAATGTGTGTGCTAGCTTAAGTGACATCCATAGGAGGTAGCTGGCGAACTCATCCCACTGGCAATTTAGTCACCAAAGATCGAGGGCGCGACCCCTAGTACGTGGCAAGTTCGTAGACTAAGCACATGATCAACGTCGTCCCAAAAGACAAATCAACCATGTAGGGTAACTACTAACTATAAGCATATTCAATACCCTCTCATTCGATGGGTCCATTCTGAAGGGTAATCCAACAAAGTATCTAGTCACACGTTGTAACACACTAGCCCGACAAGAAATTTAAAATTCAATTTCTTCTTTTAAAGTCCAACTTCCAGAATTTTATTGAGCCTCTTAGAGATTGAATTTTAAGATGGAGCAGGGGAGAAGAAAAAATGTTACAAATGTCAATGAATTTCAAGAAAAATATAAAAGAAATTATTTTAAAAGTTAGAAAATCGGTTAGAGTCAACCTCGAGAAGTAAGCTTGTCATATCTACCATATATTCATGAACAGTTAGAAGGAAGGAAAAGAGGATTAGCTCTTGTCAAAATGCTTAGAATGGGGAAAAGAAAGAAAGAAACAAGAGGAGAAGAAAGAAGAATGAGGGTTTATGAATTATTGAGAGAGAGTTAGAGAAAGAAAGCGAGAATTCGCTTCAAATGGGCATTTGGAGTTGAAATTGTGAAAGTTATTTCACAAGAATTGCTCGCATCGAGAGAACAATTATGAGTTCTTGAATCATTCCGGAACAATTATGAGTTCTTGAATCACTCAGAATCAAATATTATCTAGGAATCTCATACAAACTGTAACGTCTCTCATTTTCTTACCTTAAATTAGTGACGTCACTACATGCATGCTTTAAATACATATGCAAAAATAAAAAATAAATACTTTTAAAATAATGTCATGGAATTTTATATTTAATCTAAAACAAAAATAAAGGTAATATAGTGTTTGAACATAAAATAAATTGTATTAAAAATACTTATCAACTACTAAAAGAAAATCAATGCGTTCTACTTCCCTATCATGACCTATCTTGACTTCCATGACCTTTCCAGTGTTCATTGTCATCCATGCATGTGAACTTTTCCTTTACCTAAAAAATATAAGCTTAGGACGTGGTTCAAGTGTTTTAAGAAATACTTTATAAGTCACCCACTATTGAGTTAGTAATGCAATCACACACAACACATAACTGGGACCTATCTTTTAAACTATAACATAATCTTAGATTCTTTCCAGTTCTGTACTTAAAAATCCAAAAGTAAGTTTTACAAGCAAAAGTAACATAATATTTTGCTTCGAAAACCAATCATAAAACAAAACTTTTTCATACCTGACAAGTAAAGCATTTGAATCAAGTACATTTTACAACACAGGATAATCAAAGTAAGTTTTCAACAACAAAAGCACATGTACTTAAAACAAACTCAGAAAAGGATTTCTTGTTGTCACGAGCTCGCTTGTCTCATCCTCGGTTGGCCTGCAACTTCTTTATTTGGTGAGAAAAGTTAAAATAATCTTGATAAGTAAATTAATTTACTCAACAAATAGCTCACTTGTCATTCACAAGTTTATTACTTATCTTTCCCATTGTCCTTAAAGTTTATTCACTATTGATTCCTAGTTTCTTTTACTAGGATCATTTGTAAGTTAGTAAGGTATTTCAACTACCTCTAACTTAGGTTACATCTATTTGGTTATTTAGAATTTTTTGACTCGTATGTAAGACTTGCTCTCAGTCAATTACGACCCGTCTACTAATTTCTCTAGCAGCATGTAACATCATATATACAAAAGGTCAGGAATACTCATTGTTCCTGCCTTAGCACACAGTGCGTCGGTCAGGAACTCTGCGAGAATTAGTAGACAACAATACTCGTATTCTAAATCTTGCGATAATTTTTTTTGCCATGAATGGAAATGTAGTAAAGATCAGAATCAATACTTTGGTTTGCCATGGATAGAAGAAATATCTCTTCAAAAGCACACAAATTTATGGACAAAGCCAACTAAATTGACAAGCATCGAAAGACATTGATAGATTTTCTGACGCTTGCTAATTTTGTTAGCCAATATATGCTACGCGACAAAATTTAGTGCGTCTAGAGATATTTTTACCCACCATAATCTAACCTTTGAAGCCTCCAAAGACCCGTCATCTCTCTTATATTTCTTCTTCTCTATTGGAATATATTTTATATAGCCGTAATCGGTTAGGATTTTATATTTGATATATTTTATGTTATATTCGGATTTGGTTAGTAGAATATTTTCTCTTATTTTTTGGATTTAGTTTGTAGTTTGTATTCTATTTAAATATTGTGAACATTAATGAAAAACATACTTTTGATCCCACCTATGTTTCTCGGACTCTCAATCATATTTATACTTCTCATTCTTAGCAAGGTATCAGAGCTATCATTCTTAACATGGTATCAGAGCATCATTCTTAACATAGTATCCGAGCATCATTCTTGACATTCCCCATTTGCTTCCCTACTCCTTCATTGAAACCCTCTTTCTTCCATTTTTTGTGTTTTTCTCGTAGTGAATGGCTATCCATTTTCGGTGTTCAAGGGAACTTGCTACTTTTTGGGTTCTCTCTTTTTAAATAATTTTTTGTTTCCTTTGTTCATAAATTATGTTGTCAACTTAGGTTCATTTGGGGTATGCCCAAACCTAAAATAAGCTTCAATTTAAGTTTAACACTTGGAAAACAATATAGGTACTGTGAATATGCTTCAAGCACCTTAAAAGGGATACCTAAAAAAAATTCGGCTCAAAGTTGCGTTTACATTTTATTTCAATGACCCGAAGTTAGGCTTAAAAAAAGGTTCGACGATAATATTATCTATGAAATCTCACCGAGAAGGCTTGATTAAGGCTAAGTAACAATGTTAGACAACTCAAAGATACCCCTAAAAAGAACTAAAAAGTTATAATTCAATTGAAGGGTTGTGATCCAATAGAAAAGGATAATATTACCTATGATATCTCATTGAGAATGCTTGATTAAGACTAAAATAACAATGTTAGAAATCACGAACCTTCATAATAGTATGGTATTGTCCACTTTAAACATAAGTTCTAGTTAAGGTTCACACATTCTAACCAACTAAGCTATTACAACTAATCATTTCTAAAATTCAAAGCTCATCACTAGTAGATGTATTCTGCTTTGGCTCGTTACGTTCTGTCGTGGTGTTCACACCCTCATCACTAGTAGATGTAAATTCCAACCTCACGGTTTTAAAACGCATTTACATGGGAGTGGTTTCCACTCCCTTATTACGAATTTTTTATCCCCTCTCCAACTGATGTAGGATCTCACAATCCACCCTCCTTGGGGGTCCAGCGTTGCAACTCTAATCCTCAGCCCAACGATCCATTGCTTAATTTCTTAATGGTACATTGCTTAATTTCTTCTTAAGAAAATTGAATGCATTCTCTTGCATTTCCCCCATTTAAAAATAACATTCTTTTTCACTAAATTATTCTATGGTGCAGATATGGTGCTAAAATATTTTATAAATCTCTTTCCAACTCTAGCAAAACAATATCTTTCTTTTTCAATTTCATCTCTTTTTTCATTTTCTTTTTACTGTTTTTTTTCTCTCTACCTTTTCTCTAATTTTTCACTCAAATCTTTTTCATCAAACTCTTTCTTTTTCTTTTCATCAACTTTAATTGATCAGCAAATACATTTGCAGAACTCAATGATACAAGAGTAGTTTTTCTACCATCTTTTGTAAAAGAATACCTATTCAAATAACCATCATACATGACCCTCCGGTCAAATTTCCATGGTCGGCTAAGTAATATGTCTCCAGCATGCATTGGTAACACATCACAAAGAACTTCATCTTTATATTTTTTCAAAGTAAAAGATATTAAAGCTTGGGAAACTACCTTCATTGATCAACAATCATTGAGCCATTGAAGCTTTTAAGGTTTAGGATGGTGTTTGGTTGAATTTTGCAACCTTTTGATCAACATGGTACTTACTACATTGGTGCAACTTTTACTATCAATGAGAAGACTACAAGGAGTCCCCTTGACTAAACATCACGTGTGAAACAGGTTATCCCTTTGATCATCAACATCATTCTCCGTAACTTGAGTTTTAAGAAGTCTTCTCGTAATAAGTGAAATGATTCTCATCTTCCAATTACTCCTCTTTCTTCTGGACTTCTTCAACTAGCTCATTGATCTTCCCTTCCATTTCCCTCGTCTTGATTCATGATTGTACAAAACATAGTTAATATTCTTAGGACCTCACAAACTCAACTCACTAATTTTACACTTACGAACACTTGTGTTTAACACACAAAGGTAGACTATTTGGGAAAGTGACTAAATTATGATCAAGGTAGGCTAATATATGGATAAATAAATTCTTATAGTAGCGAGCTATTCATGGAAATCAAGATAAGTTAACTATGAAAGAACAACAAAATAAAACAAGAAATGATCAAACAAATAATGGACACAAAGAAATTTTTGGGTAGAATCTCACACTGAAAATAAATTTGAAAAGGAAAGGTCGTTAAGTTTCCTTTTTACGGAATTCGAGCAAATTCAGAAGTTATCTTCGAATTTAAATTATGAAAGAAAAATATCAAACATAACGGTTCCAGATTTAGATGGTTTAGGAAAAACGTGATTTGAAGTTTATTTGATCTTCAAATAAACATGCAAATTGTCTAATGATAAGGATTATAACCACAATATTAAGAACAAATATGATAAGGATTTTTTTCTTTTCAAGATCTTAATATATCTTTAGGAATAAAATGAGAACAAAGTGAGAGATGAAAAAGAATGGTGGAAATGACAATAAGAAAATAAATGGACAGATTTGAAGAAAAGATAAACAATAGCATAAATAAAAGATAAAATCAATTCTATAGTAGGCCACAAAGATGCAACCCGACTCTTATACCAAATTGATTAGGCAATCTCAATCCTCAGCCCAACGATCCAAGATTTTTTTTAAAGCAAGAACCCTTGATCAAAGAAATTAGCACCTCCTTATACAAAATTCAGATCAACCAAGAGATAAGACTAGAATTAGATTGCCTCAAACATCTACAAGCAAGATTTGGAACTTTGTTCTAAATTGAGTCATTCAACCATGGAACTTCATCAAGGCTTGATTGAATAACTCAGATGCAATCTATCACAAGAATTATATGAAACTTATAAATAACAAAGATAATGCACGGATTTCTAAGTGTAAAAGTCTCAATTTGAGATCTCAATTTCATTCATTCACAATCTCAACTTAGTTAGTGGCCATGATTTAATCCCGATCCCCTTGCATCTCTAAAAAAGACAAGTCAATTTGACAAATTATTTCCACACTTTTGCCCATTACAAGAATTATGAAATTAAAAATAACAAATAAAGTTTTCTAACAACTTATCAATCAAGTGCAAACAACTTCATCAGCTACTTCAACGGTGCAAAAATTAACTTTCGAAGCTCCAAATGGTCCTTCCTCGATCAAATCAGCTTGTAACACATGAAATAATGGTTGAACCGAGTCTATCCAATTTTGTAGATAAAGA
Organism: Cucurbita ficifolia; assembly: GCA_033971965.1. Lineage (NCBI taxonomy): Eukaryota > Viridiplantae > Streptophyta > Magnoliopsida > Cucurbitales > Cucurbitaceae > Cucurbita > Cucurbita ficifolia. The sequence continues at coordinate 9,211,638 of CM066981.1, forward strand.
ATGAATGTTTGTTGAATCTTCATGGCCTTGGATCGTGTAATAGGTCCAGTTGGAACATTTGGAACACCATGATCCTTATCAAGCGTCCTCGTTGGCACACCAAACAGTGACTAGCTCTGATACCATTTGTAACAGTCGAAGCCTAACACTAGTAGAAATTGTCCTCTTTGACCCATTACGTCTATCTCTCACTATTTTAAAACGCATCTACTAGGGATATGTTTCCACACTCTTATAAGTTATGCTTCATTCCTCTCTCCAACTTATCGGGATCTAACAATAAGTAGTTAGGATGGCCTATTGGCTTGTTGGCTTCATTCACCTTTTCACACCCTATTTGCTTGTTGAGTGAGAATTATGTATTGCCTGAAACGATTCTCACATCAGGCTTGTAGTGGAATTTATTCTAGCTATCGGTGCTACTGGAGGTGCATAGCCTGAGGTGGCACAACTTGAGGTGGTGCAGCTGCGTCCATCCTAGTCACTAATGATGGTGTTACTATAACACGTGTGGAAGCAATTTGGATCTTAAGCACTCTAAGTACATTATTTATAGTAAATTAGCTAGCATGTTCAAAAGCATTAAAGCTCAATGAGTTTAAATACTAACCTTTTGTAGTTCAAATTCTTTTTTCCTCACGAACAAGTTTCGAACCACCACTAGTATCTTTCCTACTATTCTCCGACCTTAGAACGGGATTGTGGAATCTGGTGAGTGACGAAATTTGATAGGAATTTAGTATATGCAAAGAGAGAGTTTTGAGAGATTTTCTCAAAGTTTTTCAAGAAGAATTTCCATGTACCTTGATCACTCTATTTATAGAGTCATGTTTGCATGTTCATGCAAATTTGAGATTACCAAATTTTGACACTCAAAATTCCACTCAAATTTGTCCGATTATGTGGCAAGCATGCAAGTTTGAGTTAACCAAATTTTGACACTCAAAATTCCACTCAAATTTGTGGAGTTTATTTGGCAAACATGCATGTTTGGTTAAACCAAATTTTGACACTCAAAATTCCACTCAAATTTGTGGGATTATGTGGCAAACATGCAAGTTTGGTTAAACCATATATTGACACCCAATATTCAACTAACTCAAACATGGATGAAGTCAACATTTTGACTTTCTTTATTTTAATTCAACAATTAATTTAAATAATTAATTTCAAACAAAATAATATTAAATGATTAATTAAAAAATTTAATTAATATTTAACATTAGATCAAATGTCAATCCTAATCAATTCCTGCACATATGGATTATAAATCCCTACTCATAATTAAAATATTTAAATCTTATTTAAATATCTCAAATTCACTCTTTTTGTTTAATTCATAATTAAAACAAAATGCGGTTAAATATATCATATATATATTTAGCGTATATTCCCTAATTTGAATTCGAACACTTCAAATGTCCCCAGCTATTAACCCAGTCTTACCCCTGAAATGGGAGGCTTATTGAGTCGGTGAACTCGGGCCACTCTCACCCATGCAAATCTAAAGATAATTCCGAATAAACAGGAGTTCATAGTTAGCTCAGGATTAAGATCGAGTTACCTAGGTCATTGAATGAAAAAATCAGTCTCGACAGTAAACGACATTATAAAGTGAGAGTGGTTTTCTTCATGGTCCGATCTTATGCAATACTCATTGCATAGGACGCCCCCACTCACATGTCTTCACATGTACAATTTAGTGATCACATTGTTTATATCATATACAAAAGTGGGTCGCATCCATAGTGTCCCCAGAATAAGGTACTCAGCCTTATCCCTGTACTATAGATCATTTTGACTATATACTTGAACTTGATCAACTCTTATGTCTCTACATATAGTTCAAGTAATCATACTATAGCCAGGGTGTTCTTTAGTTTATTAGATTTAGATTAATGATCGTAACATTCACTTTATTCAATAACAATCTTTACTGAATAAACATGAATAATAAGTTTATTGAAAATAGAACATGTTTTTTTTTACAAACTATGAGTTTTAGGATATAAAACTCAACAACTGAACCTTCACAAGGTGGGCTATCTTTAACCCCACCTCCTCCTCTACCTCTAATAAGGGGTGATTTCCTTCCTCGTCGTCCTCTTCCGTGTACTCTATGTGGCATATTCTAAAGCAATATATAATTTTTTCTTAAGTCTATAGCTCGCTAACATAAATTGCATCATATCGCATAAAATTACAACATATAATTTAGCAAACATGACATATTCATAAAAATACAAGTATGTCGAACACCATGCTACCATCAATCATATAATCAGAGCATAACAAGTTTGATACTAAATTACATTCAATATTAGTAAATAGACAAAGTACATGCAATTAAAGACGTTTCTTTTTCTTATCTTATACAATACATACCTGATGTTGACGGGACATCTATGGTGAGACCATGGAATGTGCCAAGCCTATCTCATAAGCTAGTCTATAGGATCTATAACCTAGAGCTCGAATACCAACTGTAACGACCCTAGATTTCTATTAACCTAAAATTGATACTGTCATCATATCCTATGGTCTCATAAGAAATTAAACATTTAAACTTCATCTTAAAACACTACATGGACTTACGCGTTCGAAAGCATCTTTAAAACAACATAAATAAATAATAACTAAAACAAATAAAACATCAAAGTAAAAACGCCCTATACTAACCCAAGTCTAAGAAAATAAAATACTATTATTCTATGCATGTGGCCATTATCTATACTTGTGATGTCGTTGTCAGCTGTACAGGAGTGCCTTGCCTTTACCTGAAGTAGAAGTAGCACACGGCTAGAGTATTTTAAGAAATACTCATAAATGACCACACTATTGGGGTTAGGGAATGCAAACACATGCAACTAATGATCTTAGGGACCTATCGTTAAAACTATCATAGCGGTGGCCTCTAGTCCAAACAAAATTGGATTTGTAGTACTTCCCTACACACGATCCACACGTGCGAGCGTGGATCTCCAGACGATTCGCACCCCCTTGACCCATCATAATCGAGCTAACTGTCTGTAGCGACGTCTAGAGATCAGCAGACCCCTGATTGCCATGTGAGGCATGATCAACATCATCATCGTAGTGTATGCATTCGTACTCATCATCATAAATGGGAAGTAACTCGATGTATATGTACACACAAAATGCATGAGGTCCCTAGGGTTTTTCATCTTTACAACATCTTTATGACAAAACCCTATATACCCTTCACATATTACTCTGAGTAAAATTCATGCCTTGGCCTTCATACGTTCATCATCATTAACATTAGCTAGGGTTGTATCCTAGAAAACTCAATATCACAGTGCATCATGGCATTTAATACATGCACCACGTCTTAATACGGAATAATGTCATATTAATCAATCTTATAATCTTACATCTTACATTATCATGTTATCATGCATCATCATACAACGTCATCATGTAACATCATCGTATAACATAATATAACATCATCATATAACATAGTCACATCATCATATAACATTCATCATCATCGTATAATATAGTCATCACCTAATAAAATATAAAGCAAAAATGATACGTTCAAGGACCACTGGGCACATGCAATCATACATAAATCAAGTTGTCCGCCCGAGCCGATAGTAAGGCCACTTACTTGGTTGGCCTTGGCCGACATTTTCTCTAAACTCAAGTACGTTTGAATTCCGTCTCTTGAAGTTGCTCCAAGTGTCGTTGGGAGTTGTTTCCTATTAAAACGTCCATCTCGCTTCGTTAGTAATTTACATTTCTAATCTAATTTAACTTGAACATGGGAATAAGACATTATATTGACCTTAATTATCTTTATTAAGATAAAAATCAGCTTCAGAAGGGTAAAAAATGTAAACTTGTTGTCTACATCCTGTTCCTTCTCCTTCTTTCTCATGGTGTTAACTGTCTTTGTATGTTGGATCCTACCCCTCGGCTCAAAATGACCCTCCTCTATGAACGCATAGCTACCAAATGCTTAACCAACAATTAGTGATCACCCGAAAAAAGAAAAAGTAATTTACGGCGTATAAACATACTAAATAAGCAACCTACTTGTAGGCTCTAATCACATCCTTGATCGAGGAAGTTGCCATGGGCTTTTCTTTAGGTTATAGAAAGTTTGGGTCTAGATTATATGTAACGACCCTAGTATTCTACTGACATAGAGTTGCTATCATATGCATGAGGAAATTTCTTTATACGAAAGTATTTATTTAAAATGACTTCATAAAACTATGTCATGGACTTATACGTTTAAGAAAGTGTCTTTAAAACAATACAAAAGAAATATTTTTTTGTTCCTTTGTTCATAAATTATGTTATTGTCTACTTTGGCTCCTTACGTGTCGCCGTCAGCCTCGCGATTTTAAAACGCGTATACTAGGGAGAGGTTTTCACACATTCATAAGGAATGTTTCATTCCCTCTCTAACTGATGTGGGATCTCACAATACACCCCACTTAAGGCCCAGCGAAACCCACAACTAGCAGATATTTCACAATACACCCCACTTAAGGCCCAGCGAAACCCACAACTAGCAGATATTGTTTGCTTTGGTTCATTACATATGGAACGATACCTACAAGTCTAGGAGGGTAGGCGTGCTCTTGGCTTTACACATGACACACTTGGACTAGCCTCTTCGAGCTCCTGATCTTGGGTTTTTTTTTTGTTTGCAAATTCCTTTGCTGTATCATTGCCTTACTTTTTAATTTCTTCTCGTGGGTTTCGACGACATTGGGTGGCTATTCATTTTTTTTGTTCAATCAAGGAAGCTTGCTACTTTTTGGATTAAGTTTCAATTTAGATTTAACACTTAGAAAGCATTACATCTTTAAAAGGGGAATGATTCATTCTCATCACTAATAGGAGGGCTTGAACCTCCAACCTTGTGGTTAACACCTACACGCTCTAACAAACTAAGCTATTCCAACTAATCATTTATAATAGCTCAAGCGTATTTTTTTTTAGCTTTTTTAATTTAGTGGGCGTGACGGAATGGTTATTGAGCATGACTAGGAATCTCGAGTCGTACAGCTCACGACTTCGACTTGTTCTCATTTTCTTTCATCGGGCGTGCCAGAGTGATTATCGGACATGACTATTAAGACCTAAAGTATTGTAACTTGATTATTAAGACCTAAATCATCAAAAACTCATGGATCTAGGGCAAAATCCCGAAACAAAAGAGGTTGCAAACTTAGCTCGCTTTCTTGCCCGTTCTCTCTGAAAATGAACGATCCAAACGCTCGGACCGCTCCTCTTGCTCCTCTGAGTAGATTTAGAGGGAGTCCTCAGATCGAAAGTGTTACGGCGTTCGAATTTGGACGTTCTTCCCTCATTCCTCTTCTTCTCCTCCTTAAAAACCCTAACTCCTCCTTTCTTTTTCTCTCTCTCTCTTTCTGTTCTTTTTTTTTTTCTTTTCTTTTCCTTTCCTTGTAGGTCTTTCCAGACCCTCTCAATTTGGTGTGTGTGGTTAAATTACCTTTTTGCCCCCGGTTGACTTTGACCCGAGTTTTTTATTAAATAACCATTTAAAAAAAAATTCTAAGCTCCTTGATGTGTCTCGAGCATTTTTTCCTTCTGCACCAATTTGAAAATCACGCTCTAAAACCTTCAATAAAATCTATAAACTCATAAAGGTTAAGAGGGTGCTTGTCATAAATAATTCCGAGTTTGTACCTGTTGATCTCGAGGTGTTACATGATAACTCCAAGTTCTATAAATTATAATTTCAAATCGCTACCTTTTTCCTATTATCTTAGACTAAATTTGTAATTTAACTTATATCTTATATCAAAATATTCATGTTAGTCTCTGGAATAATTTTGCTAGATTTTAATAAGAAATATTTGAGAATTATATGAGAATACAACCCCCAAATATCAACACTTTAATTAGACTTCTTTAAAATATCAACACTTTAATTAGACTTCTTTAAAAGTAAATTTCATTTCTTAAAAAGTCCTCTATGAAGACATTTTTTTTATGTTTTCAAGGTGGGTGGGAACTTATTTGATATGTTAATATAAATTCTCATAAATTTTAGAAAAATAAAATGTGGTAAACTCTTCTAGATAATTACCTTGAATTCGTCAGGAAAAAAAAAAAATTATTCAATGAAATTGTCACAACAAAACTGTCTCATAAAAACCGTCGCAATAGATTCAAAAGTCAACCTACCCTCTAATAACCATTGTATATAAATTCAAAATACCTTTATCTCCACATCTAATAGGGAGACGGTCACAATATAGTTAGATGTAAAGAGACAAGTACCTTAAATTCATGCTATTAAGGCATACAAATTATTAAATATACATCCAAAATGGTTATATTATACTATAGATATTGAAAATAATGAGATAGATATATATACAAATTAAAATATACGAAATAGTCCCTAATGTTTTTAGGTAATTTCACTTTTATCTTCAATTTACTGCAATCAAATGGATCTTTTAACCTATTAAAAAGTCTCAATCAAGCTTTGGTAGAAAAACTTGTTAAAATTTGAAAAAAAAAAAAAAAGTTGATGTTGATGTTATTTTATTAGTTTATCCATTGCCGGGAGAGAAAAAAAATCAATGGAGTGAATTATGCTCATATTGACGAAGAATAATAATAAACTTTTAATCATGCACAAGTAACAATAACTTTGTTGGATCTCACTTAGAGCTACAACAACAAGATACAAGATTTGTACTTGGAAGGCATACTCCATGTAGAAATCCTCAATGGAGGCATGAGCTTAAGCAATCTTGGTTTGCTTTCTCGCTTCTGTCCACGCAAGTTATATCACAAGTCAGTGGAACAAAATAGTCGGTCTTTCCTTTAATATCTACATAAAATTCAACAAATAAAACAAAATAAATTAAGTTAGTTGAATCAAATTATGAGATAAAGAAAAATACGAGAACAAACACCGCTTCAAGTACTCAAAAAGTCATTAGAAAAGATCTCTAAAAGAGAAAAACAAGGTAATCGGGAAGAAGAGAGACATGTATACGAGAGGAAACTGAAAGAGATAGCACGACGATTATAGTGAAACAAATCCACATAAACTTATGCATGTTCATCTCTCCAAAGACCAAATATTTTCTTCTAGGGTGTGATTTTAGTTTTTTGAATTCAGTTTGTACGAAGTATTCCCCATTAATGCGCATTCATCTTCTTTCCTTTATTTTACTGCTTTACATATATGGCAATTAACAGAGAAGGAAAACATAACCTTTATATTATATATTGATACGGTTACAATATCATCACTAGCCCAATAGAGTCAAGCCCAATAATTGTACGAGCCTAAGCCCATTGTATATCTATCTTTGTAGATATTTTAGAAGAAATATATCTAGAGATTTTAGGAAAGAGATTTAGATATTTTAGGAGTAGATTGTGTAGGCTCTAGTATATATACCCCTCCACCCTACCTAGGTTTTCATCCCAAGAAATCTCAAGCAATACAAAGTAGTAGATTCTACAAAGTGTTTTGTAAATCTCTTCTCGATTGGTCTTAATAAAGTGTGCGAGTGTTTTCCATAGAGAGTTGTGTTCAACAATTTCGTAACATAGCGAGGTTACTGTAGGTTGTTAGATCTCTTGGAATTCCTAGTATGCTATGTGGTTGCAACTCTGTCTGATCTTCCACATCAGAAACGATTTCTTGAGATTATTAGTGAGTGAATTTCTTTGTGTTGTTAGTAGTCTGTGACTCTGCAAGTCTTGTATCGTAAAGGCTTGTTTGGTATTACTGAGGTATTGTCAACACGATGGGTGACTTCCAAATCGTAGGAGAAATCAAGAAACTCAACAACAACAACTACAACACGTGGGCAAAATGCATAATGTCCTATTTACAAGGACAGGACCTTTGGGAGGTTGTTGGCGGGAGTGAAACTACGCCGCCAGAGGAGGATTCTAACGGCGCCTTGCGCAAATGGAGAATCAAAGCAGACAAAGCAATGTTTGCCTTGAAGACCACAATCGCAGAAGAGATGTTAGAACATATTTGGGATGACAAGACACCGAAAGAAGCATGGGACACGTTCGTGATGTTGTTCTCAAAAAAGTGCAATACGAGACTACAACTTCTAGAGAACGAGTTGTTGTCAATTTCACAACGTGACATGACGATTACTCAGTACTTCCACAAGGTCAAGTCAATCTGTTGGAAAATTACTGAACTAGACCCAAAGTCCGCAATTGGAGAAGATGGAATGAAGAGGATCATAATCCACGGATTGCAACCAGAATATCGAAGCTTTATTTTTGTTGTACAAGGATTGCCCACTCATCCATCACTTGTAGAGTTCGAAAATTTGTTAGCCAGCCAAGAAGTCATGGCTAAATAAATAGGAGGCATCACATTGAAGGGTGAAGAAGAAGCACTCTACACAAATGAAAGTCAGAGCAATAAGAAGTCGTCTACCAAACGTGGATACAAAAATAGCGACAAAGAAAGAAGCCATCAAGGAATTGCACAACCTGAGAGAGCTTAGAAGAAGAACAACAAGAGTTTCCAAAGAAAAAGATTTGGAGGTATTTGCTACAATTGCGGGAAAAAGGGCCATATGTCTAGAGATTGTTGGTCCAGGAAAAAGTCTGTTGAAAGCAATGTGGCAATATCTAAAAAGAAGATAGAGGATTAATGGGATGCAGAGGTACTATGTCTCATAGTAGAAGACGAGCTAGCACTCATGGCAATGATGAAAGAGCATATCGATTACGAGGATGACTGGATCATTGACTCAGGATGCTTAAACCACATGATTGACGATCAAAGCGGTGCAATGGAAGAGGGGTGACCCTCAGAGAAGGAAGTATTACCAGGCTTGGACAACATTGAAGAAATTCTTCCACAGAAGATGGGAGAGCAAACTGAAGAAATTCTTCCACAGAAGATGGGGGAGCAAACTGAAGGAATTCTTCCACAGAAGACGGGGGAGCAAACTGTACACACTTGCTTAAATGCAAATGTGCCTGGAGATTTGAGTGACACTGATGTTGATGAGCAACACTCAACCAAGCGAACCTGGTGAGAAGGAAATGGCACCTCAACAACTTAGGCAGTCAGAAATAATCCAAAAGTTAAATCTAGAGTATGCCAATGCAGCTATTGTAGAAGACGGAGTTAATGAGCCAGAGACATGTGAAGCATCACAAAACTTGGCTTGCCAGAAAGCGATGGATGAAGAAATTATAGCCCTGGAGCAAAATCAAACTTGAGAACTAGTACCAAGACCAAAATATATCAAATTCATCTTTTGCAAGTGGATCTACAAAATAAAGCGTCGACCGGATGGATCAATCAAGAGATACAAGGCTCGACTTGTGGCTCGAGAATTTTCTCAACAATATGGACTAGACTATGATGATACATTTAGTCGAGTGGCAAAGATCACTACCGTACGAGTCCTGCTAGCACTTGCAGCAAGTAAAGTTTGGAAACTGTGGCAAATTGATGTGAAGAATGCCTTCTTGCACGGAGAGTTAGACAAAGAGATTTATATGAACCAACCAAAGGGATTTGAGAGTGCAGCTAATCTCAATCATGTATGCAAGCTTAGAAAAGCTCTTTATGGACTGAACAAGCACGGAGAGCTTGGTATGTAAGATTGCTGAATTTCTTACCCAAAGTGGTTATTCAGTTGCGCATGTAGACTCAAGCCTATTCATCAAAGAAAGAGAAGGAAATTTGGCAATTGTATTGGTCTATGTGGATGATTTGATTATCATTGGGGACGACGAAAGAGAAATTTATCACTTCCTAGGCCTAAAAGTTGATCGCACATATGAAGGATCGCACATATGAAGGATTGTTTCTCTGCCAACAAAAGTATACAAGAGATATGCTTCAGAAGTTCAGCATGTTAGAGTTCAAGCAAGTTTCAACACCGATGGAGACAAATGCCAAGATTTGTGCATATGAAGGCAAAGAGTTGAACGATGAAACGTTATACCGACAGTGAAGGTAGTCTTATCTACCTAACTTTAACTCGGCCTGATATTTCTTATGCAGTTGGGGTTATGAGTCGGTACATGTAAAGTCCAAAGAAGCCTCATTGGGATGCAGCTCGACGGATCTTGAGATATGTCAAAGGTACAATCGACTATGGTCTTTTGTACAAAAGAAGCAAAGACTTCAAGCTAGTTGGATATTGTGATGCTGACTATGCAGGAGACCACGATACTCGGAGGTCAACCACTGGGTATGTGTTCAAGTTTGGTTCGGGAACAATTTCTTGGTGTAGCAAGAGACAACAAACAGTATCATTATCAACTACAGAAGCAGAGTATAGAGCAGCGGCTGGAGCAGCTCAGGAAAGTACATGGCTGAAACTCTTGATGGAAGATTTGTACCAGAAAATTGACTATCTAATATCACTTCATTGCGACAACCAATTTGTGATTTGCCTAGCAGAAAATTCGGTGTTTCATGCTACAACAAAGCATGTGGAGGTGCACTACCATTTCATTAGAGAGAAGGTCCTAAAGAAAGAAATCGAGATGCAGCAGATCAAGACAGATGACCAAGTGGTAGACTTGTTTACAAAAGGGCTGAATACTGGCAAACATGAGAGTTTTCGCTGTCAGCTCAACGTGGTGCGGCGATTGAGGACTAGTATTGAGGAGAAGTGTTAAAATATCATCACTAGCCCAATAGAATCAAGCCCAATAATTGTACGAGCCTAAGCCCATTGTATATTTATCTTGGTAGATATTTTAGAATAAAGATATGTAGAGATTTTAGGAAAGAGATTTAGATATTTTAGGAGTAGATTGCGTAGGCTCTAGTATAAATACCCCTCCACCCTAACTAGGTTTTCATCCCAAGAAATCCCAAGCAATACAAAGTAGTAGTTTCTACATAGTGTTTTGTAAATCTCTTCTCGATTGGTCTTAATAAAGTGTGCGAGTGTTTCCCACAGAGAGTTGTGTTCAACAGATACAGATTTAATATTACATGTATTAAGTCAACGTTTGTTTGTGTAATTTGTTACTCCTTCCGTTTATGATTACATGCCTCCTTATGTTTAGGATATCAGGTTTAATGTGAGAAATTGTTAAAGGGTCGTCAACTAATATTTCCTAGTACATTGTCTAGATTGAAAAGGCCGGTATTGATAGATGTTATCTTCCCGTTGAAATTGCATGTATGTTTCTTTGAGAATGTGTTTTGTACGCGAAGCAATTGATGGGTGTTATCTTCCTATGGAGCTTTCATGTATACTTAAGGCTATATTCTTTATGCTAGGTAGTTGATAATATTATCTCCCTATTAAATAATGCATGATTATACCGAATTAAGGGTAGGGCGCTAGAGCTAGGATAGTTTTACATGACCTAGGTCAAAACATTTCCGTTAGACCGAGCATTTGAGGGTCATGAGCAGTAATCAATGGTCAAAACTCTAATGCTCCTAAGACGAGATGAGCCCCAAGGAGTTAGTCGAAATTGTCTTGGAAATAAAAATTCGAGAATTAAACTACCTACATGCCCTAAGAACCTAGTAAACCTCCACAACATCTACTTAACAAGTCTACTAGCAGTGTGAATAGTATCACTAGAGTTTGATTGTCTCCTATTCCCTCTAGTATCTCAATAGTACTATTTGGTTGTATGAGTAAGTACCATTGAGTGAAAGGTATCTAGGAACCTATACCGTCAAACTGGACCAAGGTCAAATAGGATGGTGTGTTGTGGCTACTTGAGGATTTACTAAAGTGTGTAGAAACAAGACAAGAGTCAAGTTTGTGATTTCGTTAATCTTTCCTAAGAGGTGGGAGGAATGCAAAACATGTGTAGAAATGGTAAAGGCTCTTTATACAGGGTAAATACATGATAAACCCACCCTGAGAGGGGATGAGTGACAACATAGGAGACTTAGTAGCTGGTTGGCACACGAGATCTCTCTCTCATAATTTTTTACTCTATAATAGTTCCTGTGAAAGGGCCGGAAATTAACCTTAGATAATGATCTTTAGAAAGAGACATCATATTTTCCTTTGAGATATAATGAGGTCACGCCTCTACCTAAGATATCGATCATTCATTGTTAAAGCAATGCAAGCTGGCAAAATCTAAGAACAGACATGTTGAACAATATGTGCCCAAGGGGTTTGTATTAGACAAGAACTATTTGAAAATTTAAGGTCTCTCTAGAAGCTTAGATAGTTGTAAAATTAAGACTCAGACTTCTAAAACCAAGAAAAAAGCTCATGGTAATTTACTAGATAAGTTTGCGATGAGAGCCTCTACAAGTATTTTTCTTACTAAGTAGTATGTTTTTTACTAAGTATGTTTAGACTCATGAAGTTCTAATTTTCTTTTTCAGATGATCGTTGATTGATGGACGAGTGGGAGAGAAATTGAAAGTTGCGCAATCTTTTGTGTATTTTGAACTTTTGATTATGTTTGAATTTGTATCCGGTTTCCTAGTATACATTTTGTAATAAACTTTAAACAACACAGAATTGTAATTGATTTCGATACTTTTGTACTTTTGTCTTTTTTCATCATTGTTTGAGATTAAAACCTCAATACTCAAGTCGAGATACTAGTGTATGAAAGTAATACACATCCCAAGAAAATAAAATAGGTCCCAACAGAGTAATACTTTTTACACACCACAAGAGTATGGTTGTTAGGAAAATGCCTCATACCAATGGCAGTTGTGTCTGTTAGTGCCTGTCACTTGTTAAGAAAAGACCTCATACCAATGTGGGTAGTGACGGTCACTTATATACCCTCAAACAGAGTACATTGTAACACCATAAGAGCCCGTGAGGCCTCCTTCTTTGGAACTCTCAAACAACCTCCCTTAATTGAGGCTCAAATCTTTCTCTGAATCACCTTCAAAGTACATCATAACACCATAGAGCACCCGAGGCATCATTCATTGAAACTCTCGAACAACCTCCCCTTAATTGAGGCTCGATTCTTTTTCTGAAGCCTTTGATCAACACCTAACTTCTTTATTTTACATGGAAAAGTCAAGAAAAAAGGCATTGCTTATAATACCAAGTTAGGAACAACGAATCTCAATATTGATATGATATTATCCACTTTGAGCATAAGCTCTTATGGTTTTACATTTAGTTTCCTCAAAATACCCCATGTCAATGGAAATAGTGTCCTTCACTTGTATAGCTATGATCATCCCCTTAATTAGCCAACATGGGACTCCAAAAATTCTTAATAAAAGTGACTTACTAGATATTCTTAATACTCAACCTTTTTCCAAACCTTTATTTTATATGGACAAGAACATTTTGGGTGACTCATGATTCTTTATGTGGAGTCTATGAAATTTTAACCAAGTAAGTGACCTTACTATCGGCTCGGTTGGAAGACTTGCCTTATTATGACGACACGTGCCCAACAGTCCTTGCACGTGTCATTTATGCTTTATAGTATATGATGATGTGACTATGTTGTATGATGATGAGAGTATGTTATAAGAATGATGTTATACGATGAGGTTATATGATGACATTATGTGATGATGAGACTATGTTATAAGAATGACGTTATGCGATGATGTTATAAGATGACATTATATGGTGATGACAACATGATGATGATGATGCATGATAACATGACAATGTAAGATGCATGATGATGACATGGCTTAATATGATGTTATTCCATAGTAAGATGATGTGCATGTATTAAATGTAATGATACATTATGACGACAAATTTTCTAAGACACAATCCTAATTGATGTTAATAACGAGGAAAGTATGAAAGCCAATGCATGCACATTGTCTAATATGATGTGTGAATAATGTATAAGGTTGTGTCTTAAGGATGATTTAAAGATGAAAAACTATAGGGACCTCATGCATTTTGTGTGTTTATATACATCGGGTTACATCTTCATTTATGATGATGAGTACGAACGCATACACTATGATGATGATGATCATGCTTCACATGACACATGGGGTTTGCTAACCTTCAGACATCTGACTACGGATAACTAGTCCCACTATGATGGGTCCACAAGGGTGCAAAACTCTTGGGGATTCACGCTTGCAAGTGTGGGTCGTGGGTAGAAAAATACTACAAATCCAATTTTGTCCGGACTCGAGGCCATCCCTAATCATGAGTTGCATGTTGGGTCACTTATTGAATATTTCTTAAAGTACTCAAGTCATGTTCTACTTCTATTTTAGGTAAAGGCAAGACACCCTGTATGGAGAGTGTTGTTTTTTTACTTTTTTTTTTTTTTATACGTTATAAGATAGTTTGATCAAAACTATTTGAATGATTTTAGCATGAAAATCAAAACACAAGAAATGCGTAGGAACAAAATCATGGCTTAACAAGTATAATAGGCAACTTTCATTATGATATCAAAAAATCTTCATATTATAGCAACAATGTGAATAACTATTTATAGCCTTGAAAATAAATGTTAAAGTAACCTATGGTTAATTAAAATGTTGTAACTTTCATGGCCATCAATACCATAATTGCCACTAGCTAATTGCGTATGGCTACATTGTGAGTATATAGTTACCCTTACTCCATTTTAGATGATGCATAAATATACGAGACCGTGTTACTAGAGCATTTCATCTAGTTTTAATTTTTGCTCGTTTCTTTTTATCCCATATTTTTAAATATCATGAAGGTTTTGATATGCTTAATACTTTTGTTTTTAATATGAACTTTAGTTTGTTGCCAAAAGTCCATGTCATGTATGTATTTGTAGTCAATACCAATTAACACCATGCACACATTGTCTCACTCGTGATTCAAAATTAGATGACAAAAGCATGACTTGTGTAAAAGTTTTGCAATTTTCTCATTTTGGATTTTTATTTTTCAGTTTTGTAGAAGAGACATGGTATTTCACAATTATTTTCGTATTTGGTATAATTTTTTTTTTTTTTGTTAACAATAATGTTATTTCCATAATTCTAGTTTAGCTTTTCAACAAAAAATTTATTCAAGTTTTGTTTTCCACCTTTTCAATTCTATTCCTGGAAGATTTCTATTTACTAAATCTAAGTTAATTTGTCAAAATTTTGGTGCTATTAGCTAAAAAAAAAAAAAACCAAAATTATGCGAGGACTTCATCTCATTTTTGTAATATGAATTCTAATAGAGAGACTTGAAATGGTTGGAAGTCATTAATTCTTTGATGTTGTGTAGGAAACTTTGGAAGTGCACAATTACAATCAATCTTGAGAACGAAAATTTATAGAACAATGCATTGAACTAGAAGGAAAGATAAGTTTATAATTTTATTGATAATTTCGTATCTTTTTCCAAGAAATGAATAAAAGTTGGACAAAAATTAAGTGGCACAACAGCAAATTATGTTTGCTCGGGTTGGAATGCATACTCCATGTTTAAATCCTCTTCTAGAGCATAACTGTATGCATTTATCATTTTCCGCGTCGCTGTCATTTGGACAAACTTCATTACAAGTTAATGTAAGTGAAGTTCCCTCCTTCACCTTTCTATTTGCATCAATCGAATTAAACAAAAAGAAAGTTAGGGCCTCATAAAATTGAAATAGGTGTCCGGCTAAAGTTGAGCTACCAGAGAAGGCTCGTCCGACAAGAAAAGGGGCCCAGCGGTGTGCGAGCTATCTGGTGAGCCCATACTCGCATGTATGGGTTGTGTGTAGAGTATATGGTACACATCAAAGCTTCCCATTAGAATAATGTCGTAGGAAAAATAGATTGATATGATAGGTCCCGTCATTGCATTCGCATGTTCTTGCATTTAAACCCCAATAGTGGGGTCACTTACTGAGTATTTCTTAAAATACTTAAGCCACGTGCTACCTCTATTTCAGTTTAAGGCAAGACATTCTTGTACGGCTAACGACGGCATCGCAACTCGAGACCATGACACATGCATAGAGTATTCGTATTTATTTTCTTAGACTTAGGCTAGAATAAGATGTTTTAATTTAAACGTTAATTTATTTTATTTAGTATTTTGTTGTGTCGTTTTAAAGGTGTTTTCAAAACACGTAAGTCCATGGCTGTGTTTTAAGCTTAAGGTTATGTTTAATGAAAGTTTAAATGAAGTATTTCCGCATTCATGTTTATGATATGTAAACAGTAGCGACCTTAAATTAGGTAGAAAATTTCGGGTCGTTACAGCTGACTTCCAGACATCCGGCTACGGACAACTAGCCCGACTATGATGGGTTCAAGAGAGTGCGAAACGCCTGGAGATTCACGCTTGCAAGTTTGGGTCGTGTGTGGGGAAGAACTACACATCCAATTTTGTTTGGACTGGCGGCCACCGATATGATGGTTTTAATGTTAGATCCCTAATCATGAGTTGCATGTGGTAGCACTCCCGACCCCCAATAGTGAGGTCACTTACTGAATATTTCTTAAATTACTCCAACCATGTGCTACTTCTATTTTAGGTAAAGGCAAGACACCCTTGTACGGCCGAGTGCCATTTTCTAACTTCTTTTTTTTTTTTTTTTTTAATTCGTTACAAGATAGCTTGGTTAAGACTTGATTGAGGCTCAAATCTTTCTCATAATCACCTTCAAAGTACATCATAACACCATAGAGCACCTGAGACATCATTCGTTGAAACTCTCGAACAACCACCCCTTAATTGAGACTCAATTTTATTTCTAAAGCATTTGATCAACACCTAACTTGTTTATTTGATATGGAAATAAAAGGTATTGCTTATAATACCATGTTAGGAACAACTAATCTCAATATTGATATGATATTATCCACTTTGAGCATAAGCTATTATGACTTTACATTTGGTTTCCTCAAAATGCCCCATACCAATGGAAATAATATCCCTTCACTTATATACCCATGATCTTATCCTTAATTAGTCAACATGGGACTCCAAAAATTCTTAATATAAGTGACTTACTAGATATTCTTAATACTCAACCTTTTTCCAACCTTTATTTTATATGGACAAGAACATTTTGGATGACTCATGATTCTTTCTATGGAGTCTATAAAATCCTAACCAAGTAAGTTTTCTTACTATTGACTCGGTCGGAAGACTTGCCTTATTATGACGATACCTGCCCAGTGGTCTTTGCACGTGTTATTTATGTTTTATATTTTATGATAATGTGACTGCTGTATGATGATGAGACTATGTTATAAGAATGATGTTACGCAATGATGTTTTATGATGACATTATATGATGATGCATGATGATGATGATGTGTAGGAAATTTCTAAAGTGCCCAATTGCAATCTATCTTGAGAAGTGAAATTCAATTGCAATACCAGTTCACAGTCTAGAAACGAGAATTAAAGGAAATTTATATCAGCTCGATTCTAAAGATTATTCGTTCCTTGATTCTTGGCGCTAAGATAGAGTTAATTGCACAATGAGGTTGGAAGAAACTTCATCCGTCAGAGGTTCATAAAAGAGCTCCCAAACTATTTATTGGCATAAAAAACCGTGTAGCGCCTCCCCAGATTTGGAATTGAGATTTGACAACTAATTATCCCGACATTTTCCTATGATATGATCATGTTACCTACTTCTTACTTTTAAGAGCTAAGACTATCCCCACAAACCTATACAGATCTTTTTAACATCATTTTACTTTACTCATGTTTCCTAATAAATTTACAGTACGTCTAACATAAAGTTGCTTCGAGTAAAACATACTTATTTTGAAGTTCTTATGATTGAGCCACCATAAAAGAAGACCGTGGTTGGTATCTTTATGGTATAGATTGTAACTTTTAATTGTTTGAAGTCTTTCTTAACTATCCTATCCTCAAGATTACTCTTATTCGAATGTTGTCTCAGTTCATCGAAAATAATGAGATACAAATTAAAATAAAGGAAGCAAGTATTTTAATTTTTGATAAGTCTAAAATATGGTTACTATAAATCATTTGATATCGTTTATTTTACCTTTAATGCATAAATTTTTTCCTATTTACGTATTTGCTAAAAAGAAATTGTTAATGAAATGATGATATTTTTTCTAAACTACACTTCAAGGTGATTACTTTGAAGAGATTTACGTGAAAATTTATAGAACAATGCATTGAATTTGAAAGAAAGATAAGTTTATAATTTTATTGATAATTTCATATTTTTGCAAAGAAATGAATTAAAGTTGAACCCAAAGGACACAACAACAAATTATGTTTGTTAGGTTGGAATGCATATTCCATGTTTAAATCATCTTCTAGAGCATAACTGCATGCATTTATCATTTTCAGGACAAACTTCATTACAAGTTAATGGAAGTGAAGTTCGCTCCTTTACCTCTCTATTTGGATCAATTGAATTAAACAAAAAGTTAGGGTCTCATAAAATTGAAAGAAAGAGAGGAAGTAGGAAAGCAATTAGGGATAATAGAGAGGGTATTGTAGCGATAGAAATCAAGAGAAACTTCTGCATCTTCATCCTTAACTTCAAAACCTATATGTTTAATTTTCTTCAACGGTGTGATTTTAGCTTTTGAAAATAGCTTTTGTAATAACCCAAAAAATATACGTATATATATATATATAAATAAATAAACAAACAAATAAATAAGAAAGATTACCTTTCTTAAAAAAAACCACATTTCTCCATTTCTCTCCGCTAACCTATTTGTCCCTTTCTCCAATTATCTCTCCTCAACTACGCCATAATATTATAGTTGTTGCAAAAAGGAACAGAAAAACAAAAAATGTTAGATTTGAAAAAAAAAGAAGATGCCTATTCACGTTAAAAAAAACATCTTAAATTTGTTAAGGTATATATTAAAGCTCTCTCTTTTATACTAATTTCATTGTTAGGACATTACATCCAATCATCAAATTATATCTTAGATTTTCTCTAAATTGGTGCAATTATTTAGTTTCAGCTACAAATTAAATGCTAACAATTTTACCTCCGAGTAAATTAGTAGATAAAGAATCCATTAAAAATTGTACAATAATATCCCTAAACATAATTAAATTGTCAATTGAATTAAAAGAAAAAAAAAACTAATAGAGAGATAAGAAAGATAGAGGATTTATTAGTAACTATCAATTCAAAATTAACAAAAATATATGTGAACGGGTGCAATTATTTAGTTTGAGTTAGAAATTAAATGTTAACCATTTTACCTTAACTCTAAATTAGTAGGCAAAGAATCTATTAAAAATTATACAATAATATCTGGAAACAGAATTAAATTGAAATTAAAGAAAAAAAAAATAGAGATGAGAGAAACCTAAGATTTGTAAGTAACAATCAATTAAAACTTGGTCAATCCGTGATTGCTTTAACCTTATCCTCATCTACTTCTACTCTATTTTTACCAACTATGAAGCCAAGAAAGGTAACTTTTTTGGTGCAAAAACTACATTTATTAAAATTAGAATAAAGTTTCTCTTTCCTAAGCATAATTAAAACTTACTTAACATGCTCTACAAGCTAGTTGTCCTTCGATTTTTTTTACGAGCGTTGAAAGTAATAGACTTAGAAATAACATACAACTTGGAGTTCTCCTTCTCCAAAGCAAGTTGCCCTTCGATTTTGACAGCAAGGTGTAACAATTCTTGCATATCAAAATATGACTGCCTATCCACTTGATGAGCATGTTTTCAGTTCATCCCACCAACGAATCTAGCCTCCATCAATGCATCAATGCATGCTCTATTCATAAGGGCCTCCATTTCTTTGTAATATTTTTCAACACTTTTGGATCCCTGTTGCAGAATCTAGAGTTTTTGCTTGAGTACTCGAGAATAATGCTTAGGAATGTACCTTTTTCTCAATAATGTCTTCAATTCCTCTCACGTTTCAATTGGTTCTTCATAATTTGTCCTCCACTCTAATTTCAAAGAAGTCCATCATATAATTGCGTAATCACAAAATTCAGCCACAACAAGCTTCAATTTTCTTTCTTCACTGAAATTGTTGCAATCGAAAACATGCTTAATTTTGTTCTCATATTGCAAATACTCCTCTGGATCAGATCTCCCATAGAAAGTTGGAATTTTAAGCTTTACCCCCCAACTCCTCTTTCTTCTCCTCTCTTATATTATATTGGCACTCCCTCTCAATTCTTTTTTGTGCTAAAATTTCTAACCCCCTTTTCAGACTCTTCCTCTCCCTCAACCAACATCTCTCCCTCCCCTAGGACTATGTCCCGTTAAAAGGGTGAAGATTACTTAAGGCTATTTCAATTCACTCCATCCGGTTTGTCGATGTACTAATAACTTGATTCAAACGAGTAATGGTTCTAACCTGTGCTTCTCTCCACCTAACTTCATTGATCTCCCCTCCATTTTCTCTGTCTTGGTTCATGATTGTACAAACAATAGTTAAATATGTTTAGGACCTCACACATGCAACTCACTAATTTTACACTTAGGACACTCGTGTTTATTACACACAAAGGTAGGCTATTTGGGAGAATGACTAAATTATGATCAAGGTAGGCTAATATATAGATAAAGCAATTATGATAGTAGCAAGCTATTCAAGGAAATCAAGAAAAGTTAATTATGAAATAACACAAAAATAAAAACAAGAAATAAACAAACAAATAAGGGCACAAAGATATTTTTGGATGGAATTGCAAAAGATTTCCAAACAAAATGGTTGGGAAGATTTGAGAAAAATCAAATTTTCTTTTTTATAGAATTCTGAAAAAATTTAAAAATTGTCTTCTTCAAGTCTAATGATGAGAAAAAAAAAACTCAAACACAACGGTTCCTGATTGAGACAGAATAAGAAAAAAATGTGAATCGAAGTTTATTTGATATTCAAATGAAACATGGAAATGGTCTAAAATAAATGATAAGGACCGTTTAAGGATTTCTTTTTTTATTTTTTTTCAAGATCTAAATATGATCTTTACAAATAAAACAAGAACAAGGTTAAAAGAACATGTACAATGATGGAAATGGCAAGAAAATAAATAGACAGATTTGAAGAAAAGAAAAATAATAGCATAAATGAATAAACGAAATATAAAATCAATTCTAGAGTACGTCACATAGATGCAACCTAGGCTCTCATACCAAATTGATAAGGCAACTCTAATCCTCAGCCCAACGATCCAAGCTTTTATTGAAGCAAGAACCCTCAAATCAAACAAATTAACACCTCCTTATACAAAATTCGGCGATCAAAGATCTAGAAGCAAGCTTGTTCTAAATTGAGTCACTCCACAATTGAACTTGATCAAGGCTTGATTGAATGGCTCGGATTCAATCTACCACAAGAACTGCTTGAAACTTAGAATGGCAAAGATAATGCTCGAATTTCTAAGGGAACGTCTCAACTATAGAGATCAATTTCATTCATCAAAAATCTGATTTTTACATAATAATTTGTGGGTATTTATAGTCTCCCCACAAAAGGTATTTGTCGCCATGATTTAATCCCGAGCCCATTAAATCTCCACAAAAGACGAAGTCAATTGACCATTTGACCATTACAAACTTTATGAAATTAAAAATAATAAATAAAGTTTTCTAACAATTCATGAAATAATGCTTGCAACTTCATCCGCTACTTCAACCGTGTAAATATTCACTTATGAAGCTGCAAATTGTCATTCCTCAATCAAATCATCTTGTAACACATGAAATGATGGTTGACTCGAGCCTATCCAATTTTGTAGGTGAAGAAAGAATACTTATTGAATCCTCTTGGCCTTTGTTCGTGTAATAGGTCCAGTTGGAACATTTGGAACACCGTGATCCTTATCACATGAAATAGTGTGGAGTAAAGTTGGATGAATCGAGCCGTATAAGCCATTGAAGCCATTGCCGCCAAGTTTTGGATTGAAAAGTGCAAGTTACATTCGGGTCATGGTCTGGGTAAGTTTGTCGAAGTTGAGTAGGCATGCGCGAGTTGGAGTTTAGTCGAGGCACGGATAATTGGGTTGTAGGGTTCTAGGCTGTGGGTCGAGTGGTGACGGGCTGGTAGACACACGACGTAGATTGGAAAGCTTCCATTTTTTTTTTGTTTTTTTCGTGGGTTTCGATGACATTGGGTGACTATTCATTTTCGGTGTTCGAGGGAGCTTGCTATTTTTTGAATTTTCTCTGTTTTAAAATATTTTTTTTGTTTACTTTGTTCATAAATTATAGTAGATAGAAATTCTTGCCTTATATTTTTGTTAGCTTATTTAAGATTTAAACTTTTGTTATGGTGCCTTTTGAAGTTAAAAAAAAAAAAACGTGTTCAATCAGTTATTTCAAGAATATTGGTGGGATTAAAATATGTTCATGTTGCTAGTTATGTGATTGAAGTTTGATTTGAAGGTTATTATTTGATTATTTTGAGCAAGAACCGCAGCCCAAACCTAAAATAAGCTTCAATTTAGATTTAACACTTAGAAAGCAATATAAATATTGTCAATGTGCTTCAAACACCTTAAAAGGGATACCTAAAAATTATAAAAATAAAAAAAAATACTCAAAGTTTTATTTACATCTTATTTCAACCATCCTAAAAAAAATTAAAACTCAATTCAAAGGTTTTGATTCAATAGAAAAGGTTCGACGAAAATATTACCTATGAAATGTCATTGAGAATGCTTGATTAAGACCAAGCAACAATGTTAGAAATCACGAATGTAAAGACCCAAAATTTTCTACTTAATTTAAGGTCGCTACTGTATACATATCATAAGCATTGCACGCGGAAGACTTCATTTAAATTCCATAAAACATAACCTTTATCTTGAAAACACAGCCATGGACTTACGTGTTTCAAAAATTAAAACGACACAACAAAAGAGTAAATAAAATAAATAAACATTTAAGTTAAAAACATCCCATTCTAGCCTAAGTCTAAGAAAATAAATACCACTATCTTATGCATGTGCCATGGTCTCGAGTTGCGATGCCGTCGTCAGCCGTACAGGAGTGTCTTGCTTTAACCTGAAAAATGTAGTAGCATATGGCTTGAGTATTTAAAGAAATACTCAGTAAGTGACCCCACTATCGGGGTTAAATGCAACAATCACATGCAATGAAATGATGGGACCTATCTTTCGTTTCATTTCATTTCGTTTTCGCTACGGTGCTGTCCTAACGGGTAAACCTTGGACGTGTACCATATACTCTACACACAGCCCATACGTGCGAGTATGGGCTCACCAGCTAGTTCGCACACCGCTGGACAACTTTCCTTATCCGGTGGGCATACTCTGGGAGCCACTTATGCCGGAACCCGTTAGAACTAGTAACCGTCACGGCAGCGCTATGCAAAGCATAACGATCGTTGTCCTGCCATTGGATGTACGCGTCCGTACCCTCGTGATGGAATAGGGGTATCCCCCAAATGCATGAACACACATAATGCATGAGGTCCCAATATTTCTACTTTTATCATTAATGAATATAACCCCGCTATCATCTTTCATTCGTATCATATCCTTTCTCATATCGTTCATCATTCATATCGGGGTTACATTTCATTTCATTTATCGTGATATCATGTCATTCATAACATACTGTATACATACAATTTAGAAAGCATAACAAAACGCTTCATGCTTTTAACATGTCATTTCATAAAATGCAATTTATACAACAATTTCCTCAATGGTCACACAAAACAATTTAAACATAACATATCACATCACAATTATTATCATACAATTCACATATTATAACATAACATAAACATAATATAAGCATACCGATTCACAGATAATTCACACATATCAGAACATATGACACGTGCAGAACCACAGACACGTGTCAACATCAAATATAATCATGCCGATAGTAAGGCCACTTACTTGGATGACATTAGCCGACGTTCATCTAACTCCAAACTAGCTTGCTTTCGTCCCTTGAATTCGTTCCCACTTATATCAAGGCACTCCACTCTATTAGAGATATCACCAAATTACTTCAGTAATTCTAATTCCTAAATTTTGTTAACTATTTAACGTGTTAAATTTCTCAATCTAGATTTAATATTTCTTGGGATATAAATATTTCTAACCGTACAGTGCCTATTGACATACTTTATAAATGAGAATATATTTAAGAATTACTTTATAAATGAAAATATATGGTTGTTGTTATATTCACTAGTATCAACCATTTAATACTTTTAAGATCTTCCATGCATTTTCCTTCTTTTATTCGGTTAGCTGTATTCTAGGTCTTCCCTATAATTTCCTTTATCTTTGTTCTCATTGTATAAATATTATTGCCAATTCCCTTTCTCTTTTTCATTGTGTGATAAATATTCTTGCTCAATTTTTAATCCTTCTTCCTCCCAAATCCTCTCTTTAATTTCTTCTGTGTAATTCTATTTTTCTCTTTCTGCCGTGTGTTATAAATATTCATTCTTACACCCAAATCTTCCCTTGTTAGGCCAAGACCAATTTTATTCCGTTCACAGTTATTCACAGATATTCTTTGTTTTTAATTTAATCGATTCATTTGTCCACCGATCTACATAATTACCATAATTCATATAAAATTATTGACCAACAGTGAAGATCTAAAATAATCTAAAATATAATTGGTTATGATTTCCTATGAATGAAATTAGAATAAAAGAAAAGGAAGTTTAATATATACCTAACAAACTGACGAGATCTTCCTCCACAACGTCTACCTCTCTTCTTCACGTAAATCTGCCTCTATAGTTGAAGGCCTTTTTTTTTTGTTTTTCTCTAATCGGAGATATTTGATATTTTTCTGTTTTGCAGGAACTTAGATTTTGGCGTAAGAGTAGGATTGTGGAGAGATGATGGGAAAGGGAGGAGAGATTAGTGGAGAGGAGTGAGGAAGAGTTTTTTTTTTTTTAATATTAATATTTTATTATTATTATTATTTTTAAACCGAATAATAATTCTAGACTCGCGCGTGTGGGTCGTGTGTAGGAAAGTACTACACATCCAATTTTGTCTAGACTAGAGGCCACCTCTATGGTGGTTTTGGTGGTTTTAACGATAGGTCCCTAGATCATGAGTTGCATGTGTTTGCATTCCCTGGTCCCAGTAGTGCGGTCACTTACTAAGTATCTCTTAAAATAATCAAGTCGTGTACTACTTCTATTTCAGGTAAATGCAAGGCACCCGTGTACGGCTGACGACGACATCGCATTTCGAGA
Source organism: Cucurbita ficifolia (assembly GCA_033971965.1). Classification (NCBI taxonomy): domain Eukaryota; kingdom Viridiplantae; phylum Streptophyta; class Magnoliopsida; order Cucurbitales; family Cucurbitaceae; genus Cucurbita; species Cucurbita ficifolia. The sequence continues at coordinate 9,236,718 of CM066981.1, forward strand.
CCATGGTTTAGGGTAGTTGTACTTACATTCCTAGACTTAGGCTAGAATATGGTGTTTTTAATTTTAATACTTATTTATTTCATTTAGTATTTCATTGTGTCGTTTTAAAGATGTTTACGAACATATAAGTCTATGGTAGTGTTTTAAGACGAAGTTTATGTTTTATAATAAATTTTGAACGCTTATTTCCACACAAAATGATTACATTATTATGACGGTAACGACTCTAGGTAAGTAGAAATTTAAGGTCGTTACAATTAGATTTCTTCACCAAAGTTGAAGAGTTTCAATCTAGCAATTCAGAGATCCAACAAAAAAAAATGTGAAAAATATATCATACTCATAGTTAGTGCGTTTCTTGAATCTTACCGTTTTTGAAACTCCAATGGAAATTGATCTTTAACTCATTTTCTCCCTCGGATTCCTTCACAAGATTTGCTAAATTTTTTATCGTAATGCAATATTCAAAAGTTTCAAAGGAAAACAAAAATCTAAGAGCCTAGTTGAAAAAAAAATATAAAATCTATAGAATGTATCTTGAGAATATCCTTGATTCTTGTAAACATGTCTCAAAGAGGAAAGATGATTAATGAGAATTAAATTGGAACTTTGAGACCTACACGGTATCTTAGAGCACAGTAAAGGGTAAGCCTGAATTTCCTATAGACCAAAGGAAAGCCGTGGGAACCTAGTAGGAGAAGAAAGTGACGAGAGTGAGTATATTTTTATACTCACTCCTTTTTCTCTTTCTTTTCCAGGTACCGGACAAGGTGGGGAGCTGCTCGGGAGCTGCACTGTCATAGAGAGGTATCGACCTAGGGTGTCATTTAGTTTTTCAAGTATTGGTCAAGGTGGAGAGGTGCTCGAGAGTTGCACTGTTACAGAGGGAAATCGACTCAAGGTCTCAGTTAGTTGTATTCTTTTTAGGCCTGGGGTGTCAGTTAGTTGTATTCCACCCAGGTGTCAATTAGTTGTAATCTTCGTGGGGTTGATTTTGAATTAATTTTTATTTAACATTGGTTGGGGAGGGGAACAAAGAATTCGACCCCCGGGTGTTAGTTAGTTGTATTATTTGTAAGGTTGATTTTGAATTCATTTGTATCTAACATTAGTTGGAGATGGAAACCAAGCATTCGACCCCAGGTGTCAATTAGCTGCATTCGACCCAGGAGTAAGTTAGTTGTATTATTTGTAGGGTTGATTTTGAATTCATTTGTATCTAATATTGGTTGGAGAGGGGAACCAAGCACCCGTGAGTCAATTTGTTGTATTTTTTTTAGTATTTATTTTGAATTCATTTGTATCTAACTTAGGTTGGGGATTGGAACCAAGCATTCGACCTCGGGTGTCAGTTAGTTGTATTATTTGTAGGGTTGATTTTGAATTCATTTGTTTCTAACATTAGTTGAGGAGGGGAACCAAACATTCGACCCGGGGTAACGGGCCAAAGCAGAAGATATCTTTTAGTGGTGGTCTTTGGCTAGTACAAACAACATGAACTTTTCTTCGCCTGAGAGATTCGAACTCTCGCGGGGAAACCTCATGTACTTAGCAGGCACAAAGTGACTTTTTGGTTTTAGGAACGAATCTCAAAGAGGCACTAAGGACAACAAAGGTAGATGATTAATGAGGAATTAATTAGAACTTCAAGACCTAAACGGTAGCTTAAAGCGCAGTAAATGGTAAGCCCGAACTTCTTATAGACCAAAGGAAAGTCCTGGATACCTAGTAGAAGAAGGAAGCGATGAGAACTTACAAGTAGGTTGGTTACTAAGTATATTTTTATACTTACCCCTTTCTCCTTTTCTAGTTCAGGTATTGGTCAAGGAGGAGAGATGCTTGGGAGCTCTACTATCACAGACGGGTGTCGATCTGTAGTGTATGTTAGTTCTATTCAATCTGAGACATCAATTAGTTGTATAACTTTTTTTCTGACACAGGTGTTGTATGTCTTTTAAAGTGTGCAAAATTTATCTTTTCATCGCATTTCGATTTCTCAAAACCTCTAAAATTCGGTCACGACAGATCCAATATCGATTGGAGAGGGGAAGGAAGCATTCCTTATAACAAATGTGTGAATACGTCTAAATGGGCCAAAGTGTACAATATGTTCTAGATGGTGGCCTTTGGCTAGTATAAAAAAAATGAAATTTTCGTCACCTAAGAGATTCAAATTCTCGTAGGGAAACCCTATGTACTTAGCAGGCACACGCCTTAACCACTCGGCCAAAACGACTTTTGTTTCAAAAACGAATCTCGAAGAGGCACTAGTGACAACATAGGTAGATGATTAATGAGTAAAGGGTGTATATTTTTAAACTAACCCCTTTCTACTTTTCTAGTTCAGGTTTTATTCAAAGGTGGGGAGATGCTTGAGAGCTCTACTATCACATAAGGGTGTCCGATCGAAGTGTATGTTAGTTGTATTCGATGTCCCACATCGAAAAATTGTGGAAAAATTTATCAATTTCATCGCCTGAGAGATTTGAACTCTCTCAAGGAAACCCCCTGTACTTGGCAAGCACCCGCCTTAACCACTCGAACAAAGTGACTTTTTTATTTTAGGAACGAATCTCGAAGAAGCACTAGGGACAACAAAGGTAGATGATTAATGAGGACTCAATTAAAACTTTGAGACTTACACGGTAGCTTAGAGCGTAGTAAAGGGTAAGCCCAAACTTCCTATAGACCAAAGGAGGAGATGCTTGATTGCTCTACCCTTTTTAGTGTGGGGTAAATCAAGAACAAAATCTATAGATATATTAGTCCAAGGTTCGTTAGGTACATTCAAAGGAGTATACAATCCATTTGGTTGTGATCTAAATTTAGCCTCTATTTAAAACATTGGCTACAAAACTTATGAACAAGATGCTTCATCTTCGGCCAAAATAAGTGTTCATGCAACATATTATAAGTTTTATTAATCCCAAAATGTCTCATTAAGCCAAAACCACAAAACTTATAGACAATGTAGGGATACAAAACTTCCTTTTCTTCGATAAAAATTCATGAAACACATAATAATCATCCACAGCTTTTTTTACAAGACTTGGTTATCTCAAAGTCTTGGTTATCTCTATATAATTCTTTAATATGCTCAAATTCAAGAATTTTTGCTCCAAGAAAAGTAAAAAGATTTTACCTTCTAGATAATGCATAAGCTACCACATTATCCTTACCTTGCTTATATTTGATGACATACATAAATGTTTTAATAAACTCCACCCACTTTGCATGCCTACGGGTCAGTTTGCTTTGACCCTTAAGATACTTCAAGCTTTCGTGATCACAGTGGAACACAAATTCTCTAGGTCATAAGTAGTTCAATGCTGCCTCATTTAGTTTTTCACTAAAATACATTAAGAGTTTTCCATTTTGCATCAAAATCGCACCTATGCCCAAACCACTTGCATCACACTCAATTTCAAAAGTTTTATCAATGTTAGGCAAGATAAGTAATGGTGCATTGGTTAATTTCTTCTTAAGCTGATTGAATGCATTCTCTTGCCTATCTCCCCATTTAAAAACAACATTCTTTTTCACTAAGTCATTCAATGGTGCAGCTATGGTGCTAAAATCTTTTTTAAATCTCCTACAAAAGCTAGCTAACCAATGAAAATTACGAACTTCACTTTCATTTTTTTTGTATTGGTCAATCCCTGATTGCTTGAACTTTATCTTCATCTATTTCTACTCCATTTTTACCAACTATGAAGCCAAGAAAGTTAATTTTTTCCATGCAAAAACTACACTTATTAAAATTAGCATAAAGTTTCTCTTTCCTAAGCATAATCGAAACTTACTTAACATGCTCCACATGCTCATGCAAAGTCTATGAATAAATTAAAATATAATCAAAATATACAACAACATGCTTTCCTAAATATTCTCTCAAAACATGATTCATTAAGCGCATAAATGTACTAGGAGCATTGGTTAACTCAAAAGTCATAACAAGCCATTCATACAATCCAAACTTAGTTTTGAAAGCGATTTCCCATTCAACTCCTATATGCCTTCTAATTTAATGATATCCAGATTTCAAATCAATCTTTGTAAATAGACATGAACCATGCAATTCATCAAGCATATCGTGTAGCCTAGGAATAGGATGTCGATACTTTACAGTGATTTTGTTGCGTCACGTTCCATCTTTCTTTGGCATCAATAAGACAGGTACAGAACATGAACTCAAACTCTCTCGTATATAGCCCTTCTCCATGAGCTACTCAACTTGCCTCTGAATCTCTTTAGTCTTAGTTGGGTTGGATCTATAAGTTGGCCTATTAGGAATGATTGCCCCCGGAATGAAATCTATTTTATGTTCAATTTCTCAAATGGGAGGTAGTTCTTTAGGTACTTCATCTCGGAACACGTCCTCAAATTCTTGTAAAAGAGATTGAAGCATACTAGGCAAAGAAAATTTTTTATCGTTAAAGACCAAACATCCTTCGTTGTACATAAGTATAAAGATGGTTTTTTGTGAAAACATTACCATTTAACATCTCCAACTCTAGCCAAACAACTCACTTTTTTTTTTTTCAATTTCATTATTATTTTCACCATTTTTTTTTTCTCTTTATTCTTCTTCCTCGAACTCTTTCTTTTTTTCTCCAACTTTAATTGATTAGCAAATACATCTGCAGAACTCAAAGGTACAAGAGTGGTTTTTCTACCATCTTTTATAAAAGAATACCTATTCAAATAACCATCATACATGATCTTCCTATCAAATTGCCAAGGTCGGCTAAGCAATATGTCTCCAAGAGGCATTGGTAGCACATCACAAATAACTTCATCTTTATATTTTCCCAAAATAAAAGATATTAAAACTTGAGAAATTACCTTCATTGTTCCACTGTCATTGAGCCATTAAAGCTTGTAAGGTTTATGATGGTATTGGGTTGGAATTTGCAACCTTTTGATCAACATGGTACTTACTACATTCTTCAACTTCCAATGTCAATAACAAGACTACACGTAGTCCATTTGACTAAACACCTTGTGTGAAATAGGTTGTCTCTTTGATCATCAACATCATTCTTCGTAGCTTCAGTTTTAAGAAGTCTTCTTGTAACAAGTGCCAAATGACACCCTTCTTCCAATTCCTCCTCATTCTCTTGGATTTCTTCTTCAACTAGCTCATCTTGGTCACTTTCTTCACTATCTGTGACTAACTTGTCCATTCTTGATGATTATGACTCTCTTGTTAGGACAATCACGACTAATACGACCAATTCCTTGACATTTCCAACATTTAACATCTCTATTTCTTTCTCTTACCTCCTTGTATTCCTCCACTTTCTCTTTACCATTGGATGTCTAGGCTTTATTCTTTTTTTCAAGCTCATACTTGCCTCTAACCTTGAAATCTATCCTTTCAATATTTGCATTTTTTTCCAAGCGTTGAAAGTAATAGACTTAGAAATATCATACCTCTTGGAGTTCTCCTTCTCCCAAGCTAGGTGCCCTTCGATTTTGACAGCAAGGTGTAACAACTCTTGCATATCAAAGTACACTTGCCTATCCACTTGATGAGCAAGTTTTCAGTGCATCCCACGAAGGAATCTAGCTTCCATCAATGCTGAATGCATGCTCTATTCATAAAGGCTTCCATTTCTTTGTAATATTCTTCCACACTTTTGGATCCCTGTTGCATAATCTAGAGTTTTTGCTCGAGTACTCGAGAATAATGCTTAGGAATGTACCTTTTTATCATTAATGTCTTCTATTCCTCCCACATTTCAATTGGTTCTTCATAATTTATCCTCCACTCTAATTTCAAAGACGCCACTATATAATTGCGTAATCACAAAATTCAGCCACAACAAGCTTCAATTTTCTTACTTCACTGAAATTGTTGCAATCCAAAACATACTTAATTTTGCTCTCATATTGCAAATACTCCCATGGATTAGATGTCCCATAGAAAGTTGAAATTTTAAGCTTTACCCCCCTCCCCTCCCACTCCTCTTTCTTCTTCTCTCTCATATTGGTACTCCCTCTCAATTCTTTTTGGTGCTAAATATTTTCTACCCCTTCTTATGACTTTTCCTCTCCCTCAACCAACATCTCTCCCTCCCCTAGGACTATGTCCCGCTAAAAGGGTGACATTTTCAGCTTCTTCATTTTCAACTCCTTCATTCTAGAGTACTTCCCTTACTTGAAGATTACCTAAGGCTATTTCAATTCACTCCATTCGGTTTGTCGATGTACTAATAACTTGCTTCAAACGAGTAATGGTTCGGACCTGTGCTTCTCTCCACCAAGCTTCATTGATCTCCCCTCCATTTCCTTTGTTTTGGTTAATGATTGTACAAACAATAGTTAAATATGTTTAGGACCACACACACACAACTCACTAATTTTACACTCAGGGACACTCGTGTTTATTACACACAAAGGTATGCTATTTGGGAAAGTGACAAACTTATGATCAAGGAAGCCTAATATATGGATAAAGCAATTCTGATAGTAGCAAGATATTCAAGGAAATTAAGACAAGTTAATTATGAAATAACATCAAAATAAAAAACAAGAAATAAACAAACAAATAAGTGCATAAAGATATTTTTGGATGGAATTCCACACTGAAAAGAAGAATTCCAAAGAGAATGGTGGTGAAGATTTGAGAACAATCTAACTTTCCTTTTTATAGAATTTTGAAAAATTTAGAAGTTATCTTCAAGTCTAGAAAAAAAATATCAAACACAACGGTTCTAGATTTGGATGAAATAAGAAAAAATGTGAATCGAAGTTTATTTAATCTTCAAATAAACATCAAATGGTCTAAAATAAATGATAAGGACCGTTTATAATCACAATAACAAATATGATAAAGATTTCTTTTTTTGTTTTTATTTTTCATGATCTAAATATGATCTTTAAAAAGAAAATGAGAACAATGTCAAAAGATGAGAAGAATGATGGAAATGGAAAGAAAATAAATGGACAGATTTGAAGAAAAAAATCAATAGCATAAATGAATAAACGAAAGATAAAATAAATTCTAGAGTAGGCGACATAGATGCAACCTAGGCTCTCATACCAAATTGATAAGGAAACTCTAATCCTCAGCCCAACAATCCCAACAATCCAAGCTTTTATTGAAGCAAGAACTCTTGAATCAAAGAAACTAACACCTCCCTATAAAAAATTCGGATCAACCAAGAGATAAGAATAGAATTAGATTAACTCTTACAATCGAAGATCTAGAAGCAAGATTTAGTACCTTCTTCTAAATTGAGTCACTCCACAATCGAACTTGATCAAGACTTGATTGAATGACTCGGATGCAATCTACCACAAGAATTGCTTGAAACTTAGAATGACAAAGATGATGCTCGAATTTCTACGGGGGAACGTCTCAACTAGACAGATCAATTTCATTCATTACAAATCTGATTTTTACCTAATAATTTTTGGATACTTATAGTCTCCCCACAAAAGACGTTTGTGGCCATGATTTAATCTCGATTCCCTTAAATCACCACAAAAGACAAAGTCAATTTGACTCTTTGACCATTACAAACTTTATGAAATTAAAAATAATAAATATAGTTTTCTAACAACTCATGAAATGATGCTTGCAACTTCATCCGCTACTTAAACCGTGCAAATATTCACTTCTGAAGCTCCAAATGGTCATTCCTCAATCGAATCAGCTTGTAACACATGAAATGATGGTTGACTCGAGCCTATCCAATTTTGTAGATGAAGAAAGAATGCTTGTTGAATCCTCTTGGCCTTTGTTCATGTAATAGGTTCAGTTGGAACATTTGGAACACCGTGATCCTTATCACAAAAAATAGTGCAGAGTAAAGTTGGATGAATCGAGCCGTATAAGCCATTGGAGCCATCACCGCCAACTTTTAGATAGAAAAGTGTAAGTCACATTTTGGTAATGGTCTGGGTAAGTGGGTCGAAGTTGAGTAGGCATGCGCGAGTTGGAGTTTAGTCGAGTCGCGGATAATTAGGTTGTAGGGTTATAGGTTGTGGGTCGAGTGGTGACGGGCTAGTAGACACGCGACGTAGATTGGGGTGAAGCTTCCATTTTTTTTGTTTTTTTGTTCCTGGGTTCGATGACATTGGGTGGCTATTCATTTTCGGTGTTCGAGGGAGCTTGCTACTTTTTGGATTTTCTCTATTTTAAAATTTTTTTTTTCCTTTGTTTATAAATTATAGTGCCCACTTAGGTTCATTTAGGGTAGGTAGAAATTCTTGCCATATGTTTTTGTTAACTTATTTAAGATTTAAACTTTTGTTACCGTGCCTTTTGAAGTTAAAAAAAAAAAATTACTTGTTCAACCAGTAATTTCAAGAATATTTGTTGGATTAAAATATGTTCATGTTGCTAATTATGTGATTGAAGTTTGCTTTAGAGCTTATTATTTGATTATTTTGAGCAAGAACCGTAGCCCAAACCAAAATATGTTCATGTTGCTAATTATGTGATTGAAGTTTGCTTTAGAGCTTATTATTTGATTATTTTGAGCAAGAACCGTAGCCCAAACCTAAAATAAGCTTCAATTTAGATTTAACACTTCAAAAGCAATATAGATACTCTCAATATGCTTCAAACACCTTAAAAGGGATACCTAAAAAAAAAATTACCTATTCAACCAGTAATTTCAAGAATATTTGTTGGATTAAAATATGTTCATGTTGCTAGTTATGTGATTGAAGTTTGCTTTAGAGCTTATTATTTGATTATTTTGAGCAAGAACCGTCACTTCAAAAGCAATATAGATACTCTCAATATGCTTCAAACACCTTAAAAGGGATACCTAGTTCATTATTATTATGGAGAATACGTATGGTATTCTTCCAAGTGCTATTTATTTTATTACATTGATTCAAAATTTCTACTCAAATGATATTTTTAGGAATGGGATACCTAGTTCATTATTATTATGGAGAATACGTATGGTATTCTTCCAAGTGCTATTTATTTTATTACATTGATTCAAATGATATTTTTAGGAATGATTGATTCCCATCGCCTGAAGGAGGGCGCTAGAACCTACGACCTTATGGTTAACAACCACATGCTCTAACCAATTGAGCTATTCCAGCTAATCATTTATAATAGCAAAAGCCCACCACACCCTTATAAGAAATGTTTCATCCCCGCTCCAACCAATGTGCGATCTCACAATCCACCCTCCTTGGGGACACAACGTCCTCGCTGGCACGCCGCTAGATGACTAATTCTGATAGCATTTGTAATAGCTCAAACCCACCACTAGCAAATATTGTCCGCTTTTGCCCATTACATATCATCATCAACCTCACAATTCTAAAACGAGTCTACTAGAGAGATGTTTACCGACTCTTATAAGTTATTTTTCATTCCCTTCTCCAACCAATGCGGGATCAGAGGGCGTGGGTTCAAATCTCACTTTTGACAACTCAAATAAAGGTAAAATAAAAATACGATAGCTTACCATTATTGAAATCCATTGAACTCATTAGACATTTACAATTGTCACGACATGATTTTTCAAGCTTCTAAGAAAGTTAGTGTTCTTCCAAGTTTACCCTTACGCCTAAATCTCAAGGACACCCTGATTTTCGGTACCCCCTGAGTTAATAAAAAATGGGGAGTTGTGAGCCTCCGTCAAAATCTCGTTCCTTGATTCCTAACATAACCCTCCATCCTCTTACGATGTAGAGAAACTGTCCACTGGGCCCTCTATTGAGAGAGAAAGTGTCATTTATGCTTTATATTATATGATGATGTGACTAAGTTGTATGATGATGTGACTATGTTGTATGATGATGTGACTATGTTGTATGATGATGAGACTATGTTTTGTATGATGATGAGACTATGTTATACGGATGATGTTACGCGATGATGTTATATGATGATATGATGATGATGATGCATGATAACATGACTTAATATGATATTATTCCATAGTAAGATGATGTGATGTATTAAATGTCATGATTGATGATGTGATTTATTAAATGTCATATACATTATGACGACGAGTTTTTTAAGACACAACCCTAATTGATGTCAATGACGAGGAAAGTATAAAAGCCAACACATGCACGTAGCCTAATGTCATTTGTGAATAATGTATATAGGGTTGTGTCCTAAGGATGATTTAAAGATGAAAAACTATAGGGACTTCATGCATTTTGTGTATTTATATACATTGGGTTACTTCCCTATTTATGAAGATGAGTACGAACGCGTACACTATGATGATGATGATCATGCTTCACATGGCACTCAGGGGTTTGCTAACCTCCAGATGTCTGGCTACGAACAACTAACCACACTATGATGGGTCCAAAGGGGTGAAAAACGCCTGGAGATTCATGCTTGCAAGTGTGGGTCGTGTGTGGAGAAGTACTGCACATCCAATTTTGTCCGTACTAGAGGCCACCCTTGTGATGGTTTTAACGTTAGGTCCCTAATCATGAGTTGCATGTGGTTGCACTCCTGACCACCAATAGTAGGGTCACTTACTGAGTATTTCTTAAAGTACTCAAGTCATGTGCTGTTTTTATTTTAGGTAAAGGCAAGACACCCATGTACGGCTGAGTACCATTTTCTGACCTTTTTTTTTTTTTTTTTTTTTTTTGATTCGTTACAAGATAGCTTGGTCAAGACTACTTGAAAGACTTTAACATGGAAATCAAAACATAAGAAATGCACGGGAACAAACTCATTTGTCAAGAAGTATAATATGCAACTTTCATTATAACATCCAAAAATCTTCATCCTAATGTAACAACTTGAATGATTATTTATAGCCTTGAAAATAAATCTTATAGTCACCCATGGTTAATCAAAAGGTTATAACTTCCATGGCCATCAATACCATAATCGCGATTAGCTAATTGTAACGTATAATCATAAAGACAATTCTCTAAAACTTCAAAAAAAAAAAAAAAATACAATAAAACCTCCTTATATCTAAATAACATATACAGTTTTGTCATCCACCATGAAATCTTTGTGCCATGATTAAGAGAACTTATTTTATATAGTAACTAAACACATTGACGTATAAATAGGACTTTGCACGTATTTACTATCATGGTTTATAAATGTGAGTCTAGTTTCAACTCTTAAATATGGCTACATAGTGAGTATATAATCACTCTCGCTACTTTTTTTTTCCAATTTTAGATGATGCATAAATATATGAGACCGTGTGAAAAGAGCATTTCATCTACTTTTAATTTTCGCTCATTTCTTTTTATCCCATGTTTTTAAATATCATGAAGGAAGATTAGGTATGCTTGATATATATATATTTTTTAATATGAACTTTAGTTTGTTTACAAAAGTCCGTGTCATGTATGTATTTGTAGCCGATATGAATTATCACCATGATCACATTGTCAAACTCAGGATTCAAAATTAGAAGAAAAAAGCATGGCTATACTAAAAGCGAAAGCATGGCCATTGCAGCGACAGAAATCAAGACAAACTTTTGCATCTTCATCCTTAACTTCCAAAACTGTATGTTTAATTTTCTTCCACGTGTGATTTTAGCTTTTCAAAATAGCTCTTGTAATAACCCAAAAATATATGTATATATATATATATAAATAAATAAACAAACAAATAAATAAGAAAGATTACCTTTCTTAAAAAAAACAACCTTTCCCCATTTCTCTCCTCTAACTTCTATGTCCCTTTCTCACATTATCTCTCCTCAAACGAGTTATGCCATAATATTACCGTTGCAAAAACCAAAAACAAGAAATGTCACATTTGAGAAAAAACTAAAAGGGCCTGAAAAAGTGTCTTAAATTTGTTAAGTCTTTCATACTAATTTCATTGTTAGCACATCACATCCAATCATCTAATTATATCTTAGATTTTTTCTAAATTTGTGTAATTATTTAGTTTGAGTTAGAAAGTAAATGCTAACCATTTTAAGCATAAATTAGTAGGCAAAGAATCCATTAAAAATTGTCAATAATATCTGTGAACATAATTAAATTGCCAATAGAATTAAAAGAAAAGAAAAAGGAATAGAGAAATAGAGACACAAGATTGATAAGTAACAATCTGTTAAAGATTAGGCAATATTATGGACATAATCGACTGTAAATAGAGACTAGAAAAAAAAGGAAAGATTCCGAGAATAAAATTAAAAATCGAAACTAAATACAGATATAAGAATCTATACATATAGAAGTTTTAGAGAATTGTCTTTAGTTAGTTGCGATTATGGTAATGGCGGTCATGAAAGTTACCATCTTTCAATTAACCATAAATTACTATAAGGTTTATTTTCAATGCTATAAATAGTCATTAATGTGTTACTTTATGATGAAGATTTTTTGATATTATAATTAAAGTTGTATATATACTTCTTAAGCCATGAATTTGTTCCTTTTATATTTGCATGCTAAAATAAATTAAGTAGTCTTGATCAAGCTATCTTGTAACGACTCAAAAAAAAAACAAAAGTCAGAAAACGACACTCAATCGTACAGGGGTGCGTTGCCTTTACCTGAAATAGAAGTAGCACACAACTTGAGTAATAAGTACTCCCACTATTGCGAAAAGGGAATGCAATCACATGCAACTCATGATTAGGAATCTATCCTTAAAACCATCATATGGGTAGGCTCCAGTCTGAACAAAATTGGATGTGTAGTACTTCTCTACACAAGATCCACACTTGCGAGCATGAATGATGTTCACGATGAAGTTATATGATCATATTATATGATGATGACATGATGATGATGATGCATGATAACAGAACAATGTAAGATGCTTGAAGATGACATGACTTAATATGATGTTATTCCATTGTAAGATAATGTGCATATATTAAATGACACGATACAATATGACGACGCGTTAGTTTATGACACAATCATAATTGATGTTAAAGATGAATAAAGTATGAAAGCCAACGCATGCACGTTGCTCAATGTGATATGTATAGAGTTGTATTCTAAGGATAATTTAAAGATGAAAAACCATAGGGATCTCATGCATTTTGTGTGTTTATATACATCGGGTTATTTCCCCATTTATGATGATGAGTACGAACGCGTACATTATGATGATGATGATCATGCTTCACATGATACTCGGGGGTTTGCTAACAACCAGACGTCCGACTACGGACAACTAGCCCGATTATGATGGGTTCAAGGGAGTGCAAAACGCTTGGAGATTCACGCTTACAAGTGTGGGTTGTGTGTGGGGAAGTTTTAGATATCCAATTTTTTCCGGACTGGAGGTCACTCATATGGTGGTTTTAACGTTAGATCCCTAATGATGAGTTGCATGTGGTTGCACTCCTGAAGCTAATAGTGGGGTTACTCACTGAGTATTTGTTAAATTGCTCAACCCATGTGCTACTTCTATTTTAGGTAAAGACAAGACACCCTATAAGGCTGGGTGTTATTTTTTACCCTTTTTTTTTTTGGATTCGTTACAAGATAGCTTTGTCAAGACTCCTTGAATGAATTTAACATGCAAATCTAAACATAAGAAATGCAAAGGAACAAGCAAAGGAACAAACTATTTGTTAAGAAGTTTAATCTGCGACTTTTATTATAATATCCAAAATCTTCCTCCTAAAGTAAAACTTTGAATGATTATTTATAGTATTGAAAATAAACCTTATAGTAACCCATGGTTAATTAAATGGTTGTAACTTTCATGGCTATCAATACCAAATCGAAATTAGCTAATTGTAACGTATAATCATAAAGAGAATTCTTTAAAACTTAAAAATAAATACAATAAAACCTCTTTAAATCTAAATAACATACACGAGTTTTGTCATCCACAATGAAATCTTTGTGCCATGATTAAGACAGCTTATTTTATATAGTAACTAAACACATTGACGTATAAATAGGACTTTGCATGTATTTAATATCATGGTTTATAAACATGAGTCTAATTTCAACTCTTAAGTATGGCTACATAGTGAGTATATAATCACCATTGCTACTTTTTTTTCCCATTTAAGATGATGCATAAATATATGAGATCGTGTGACAAGAGAATTTCATCTAGTATTAATTTTCGCTCATTTCTTTTTATCCCATGTTTTTAAATATCATGAAGGAAGATTATGTATGCTTGATATATATATATATATATTTTTAATATGAACTTTAGTTTGTTGCCAAAAGTCCGTGTCATGTATGTATTTGTAGCCGATACCAATTATCACCATACTCACATTGTCAAACTCAGGATTCAAAATTAGAAGAAAAAAGCATGGCTATAGTAAAAGTTTTGCAACTTTCTCATTTTGAATTTTTTTCGACTTTTGTAGTAGAGACATGGTGTTTCACAATTATTTCGTATTTCGTATAATTTTTTTTAACAATAATGTTGTTTCCAGAATTCTAGAGTACTAGCTTTTCACCTAACAATTTATTCAAGTTTTGTTTTCCAAAAATTTTAGGCACTTTTTCGGTTCTCATTCTTGAAGATTTCTATCTACTAAATCTATGTTAATTTGTCAAAATATTCGTGCTACTAGCTATAAACAAAGTAAAACTAAGAAAAATTATGCAAGAACCTTTTGAACTTGTTTTTGTAATATGGATTTTAATAAGGGACTTGAAATTGTTGGAAGTCATTAATTCTTTGATATTGTGTAGGAAACTTCTGATGTTCACTATTGCAATCAATCTTAAGAACTGTAAATTATAAAACAATGCATTGCACTCGAAGGAAAGATAAGTTTATAATTTTATTGATAATTTCATATCTTTTGCAAAGAAAGGAATTAAAGTTGAACCAAAATTAAGGGTCACAACAACAAATTATGTTTGTTGAGTTTGGAATGCATACTCCATGTTGAAATCCTCTTCTAGAACATAACTGTATGCATTTTTCATTTTCAGCGTCGCTGTCGTTTCCGCAAACTTCAATACAAGATAATGGAATTGAAGTTCCCACCTTCACCTCTGTATCTGCATCAATCAAATTAAACAAAAATTAAGGGCCTCATAAAATTGAAAGAGAGAAAGAGAGGGAGTAGGAGAGCAATTAGAGATAATAGAGAGAGTACGAGAGCAAACTAAAAGCGAAAGCATGGCCATTGGAGCGACAGAAATCAAGACAAACTTTTGCATCTTCATCCTTAACTTCCAAAACTGTATGTTTAATTTTCTTTCATGTGTGATTTTAGCTTTTCAAAATAGCTCTTGTAATAACCCAAAAATATATGTATATATATATATATAAATAAATAAACAAACAAATAAATAAGAAAGATTACCTTTCTTAAAAAAACAACCTTTCCCCATTTCTCTCCTCTAACCTCTATGTTCCTTTCTCACATTATCTCTCCTCAAACAAGTTACGCCATAATATTACCGTTGAAAAAACCAAAAACAAGAAATGTCACATTTGAGAAAAAATTAAAAGGGCCTAAAAAAAGGTCTTAAATTTGTTAAGTCTCTCTCGTCTTAAATTTGTTAAGTCTCTCTCATACTAATTTCATTGTTAGCACATCACATCCAATCATCTAATTATATCTTAGATTTTTTCTAAATTTGTGTAATTATTTAGTTTGAGTTAGAAAGTAAATGCTAACCATTTTAAGCATAAATTAGTAGGCAAAGAATCCATTAAAAATTGTACAATAATATCTGTGAACAGAATTAAATTTCCAATAGAATTAAAAGAAAAAAAAAAGGAATAGAGAGATAGAGACAAAAGATTGATAAGTAACAATCTGTTAAAGATTAGGCAATATTATGGACATAATCGACTGTAAATAGAGACTAGAAAAGAAAGGAAAGATTCCGAGAATAAAATTAAAAATCGAAAATAAATACAGATATAAGAATCTATACATATAGAAGTTTTAGAGAATTGTCTTTAGCTAGTTGCATTATGGTAATTGCGGTCATGAAAGTTACCATCTTTCAATTAACCATAAATTACTATAAGGTTTATTTTCAATGCTATAAAAAGTCATTAATGTGTTACTTTATCATGAAGATTTTTTGATATTATAATTAAAGTTGTATATATACTTCTTATGCCATGAATTTGTTCCTTTTATATTTGCATGCTAAAATAAATTAAGTAGTCTTGATCAAGCTATCTTGTAACGACTCAAAAAAAAAAACAAAAGTCAGAAAACGACACTCAATCGTACAGGGGTGCCTTGCCTTTACCTGAAATAGAAGTAGCACACAACTTGAGTATAAGTACTCCCACTATTGCGAAAAGGGAATGCAATCACATGCAACTCATGATTAGGAATCTATCCTTAAAACCATCATATGGGTAGCCTCCAGTCTGAACAAAATTGGATGTGTAGTACTTCTCTACACACGATCCACACTTGCGAGCATGAATGATGTTCACGATGAAGTTATATGATCATATTATATGATGATGACATGATGATGATGATGCATGATAACAGAACAATGTAAGATGCTTGAAGATGACATGACTTAATATGATGTTATTCCATTGTAAGATAATGTGCATATATTAAATGACACGATACAATATGACGACGCGTTAGTTTATGACACAATCATAATTGATGTTAAAGATGAAGTATGAAAGCCAACGCATGCACGTTGCTCAATGTGATATGTATAGAGTTGTATTCTAAGGATAATTTAAAGATGAAAAACCATAGGGACCTCATGCATTTTGTGTGTTTATATACATCGGGTTATTTCTCCATTTATGATGATGAGTACGAACGCGTACACTATGATGATGATGATCATGCTTCACATGATACTCGGGGGTTTGCTAACCACCAGACGTCCGACTACGGACAACTAGCCAGATTATGATGGGTTCAAGGGAGTGCGAAACGCTTGGAGATTCACGCTTACTAGTGTGGGTTGTGTGTGGGAAAGTATTACATATCCAATTTTGTCCGGACTGGAGGACACCCATATGGTGGTTTTTACGTTAGATCTCTAATCATGAGTTGCATGTGGTTGCACTCCTGAAGCTAATAGTGGGGTCACTCACTGAGTATTTGTTAAAGTGCTCAACCCATGTGCTACTTCTATTTTAGGGAAAGACAAGACACCCTTGTAAGGCTGAGCGCCGTTTTTTTTTTTTTTATTCGTTACACGTTAGATCCCTAATCATGAGTATTTGTTAAAGTGCTCAACCCCATGTGCTACTAAATCTATGTTAATTTCTAAAAATATTTGTGCTATTACCTATATACAAAGAAAAATAATAAAAAATTATGCAAGAACCTCTCCAACTTCTTTTTGTAATATAGATTTTAATAGAGGGTCTTGAAATTTTTGGAAGTTATTAATTCTTTAATCTCGTGTAGGAAACTTATGATGTTCACAATTGCAATCAATCTTGAGAACTGCAAGTTATAGAACAATGCATTGCACTCGAAGGAAAGATAAGTTTATAATTTTATTGATAATGTCATATCTTTTGAAAAGAAAGGAATTAAAGTTGAACCAAAATTAAGGGTCACAACAACAAAATATGTTTGTTGGGGTTGGAATGCATACTCCATGTTGAAATCCTCTTCTAGAACATAACTGTATCATTTTTCATTTTCAGCGTCGCTGTTATTTCTGCAAACTTCAATACAAGTTAATGGAATTGAAGTTCCCTCCTTCACCTCCATATCTGCATCAATCGAATTAAAAAGAAATTTAAGGCCTCATAAATTTGAAAGAGAGAAAGAGAGGGAGCAGGGGAGAAATTAGAGATAATAGAGAGGGTACGAGAGCAAACTAAAAGCGAAAGCATGGCCATTGCAGCGACAGAAATCAAGAATAACTTCTGCATCATTTTTTGTGTAATAAACACAAGTTTCCCTGAGTGTAAAATCAGTGAGTTGAGTGTGTGAGGTCCTAAACATATTTAACTTTGTACAATCATGAACCAAGACGGAAGAAATGGAGGGGAGATCAATGAAGCTAGGTGGAAAGAAGCACAGGTCGGAACCATTACTCGTTTGAATCAAGTTATTAGTACATTGACATTCCGGATGGAGCAAATTGAACACATCGTACCATAATTATTATCATATAATTCACATATTATAACATAAGATAAACATAATATAAGCATACCGATTAACAGATAATTCACACATATCAGTATATATGACACGTGCAGATGACAATGTCACCCTTTTATCGGAACATAGTCCTAGGGGAGGGAGAGATTTCGGTCGTGGGAGAGGAAGAGGCAGAAGAAGGGGTAGAGAAATTTTAGCACCAAAAAGAATTGAGAGAGAGTACCAATATTATACAGGAGAAGAAAGAGGAGTCAGGGGAGTAAAGCTTAAAATTCCAACTTTCTATGGGAGATCTGATCGAGGGGAGTATTTGCAATATGAGAGCAAAATTGAACATGTTTTCGATTGCAACAATTTTAGTGAAGAAAGAAAGTTGAAGCTTGCTGCTGAATTTTTTATTGTTGAGTCATAAACTTAAAATGACAAATGCAGTAAATTTGTTATGTTAGGAAATCTAATTTAGAAAAATCGGTTGAAAAAAAAGGGCCGATAGTTCTTTTAGGGAATGATGGCAGGGTTTATGAGAGTTTTTCTCACCCTATTATTAGAAATAAAAAAGGTATAAATACCTAATCCCTTTCATGTAAAGTTCGAGCAAAAGAGCAGAGAGCAAGAGAAAAGAAAAACAAAGAGTACAGTGTAATAGAAAAAGGCTTTTTGAGTATTCTTTGTTTTCTTGTTTGAAGAACCAATTGAAACGTGGGAGGAATTTAAGACATTAATGAGAAAAAGCTACGTTCCTAAGCATTTTCTCGAGTACTCAAGCAAAAACTTTATACTGTGCAACATGTTTCCAAAAGTGTTTAAAAATATTACAAAGATATGGAGGCCCTTATGAATAGAGTATGGATTGATGAAGACGACGAGGATACAATGGCTAGATTCCTTGGTGGGTTAAACCGACAACTTTCTCATCAAGTAAATAGGCAAGTGTACTTTGATATGCAAGAATTGTTACACATTGTTGTCAAAATCGAAGGACAACTAGCTTGGGAGAAGGAGAACTCCAAGAGGTATGCTATTTCTAAGTCTACTACTTTCAACACTTGGAAAAAGAATGCAAATATTGAAAAGATAGATTTCAAGGTTAGAGGCAAGTATGAACTTGACAAAAAGAACAAAGCTGAGACCTACAAGGATAAAGAGAAAGCGGAGGAATACAAGGAGGTTCGAGAAAGAAATAGAGACATCAAATGTTGGAAATGTCAAGGAAATTGTCATATTAGTCGTGATTGTCCTAACAAGAGAGTCATGATCATCAAGAATGGAAGTTGTCACAGATAGTGATGAATGTGACAAAGATGAGCTAGTTGAAGAAGGAATCTCGGAGAATGAGGAGGAATTGGAAGATGGGAGTCATTTGGCACTTGTTACAAGAAGACTTCTTAAAACTAAGTTACAGAGAATGATGTTCATGATCAAAGAGACAACATATTTCACACAAGGTGTTTAGTCAAGGAGACTCCTTGTAGTCTTGTTATTGATAGTGGAAGTTGCACCAATGTAGTAAGTACCAGGTTGATCAAAAGGTTGCAAATTCAAACTCAAAACAATCCTAAACCTTACAAGCTTCAATGACTCAATGACAGTGGAACAATGAAGGTAGTTTCTCAAGCTTTAATATCTTCTACTTTGGAAAAATATAAAGATGAAGTTCTAATGTGCTACCAATGCTTGCGGGAGACATATTGCTTGACCGACCTTGACAATTTGATAGGAAGGTCATGTATGATAGTAATTTTAATAGTTATTTTTTTTATAAAAGATGGTAGAAAAACAACTTTTGTACCTTTGAGTTCTGCAGATGTATTTGCTGATTAATTAAAGTTTGAGAAAAAAAAAAGAGTTTGAGGAAGAAGAATTGAGAGAAAAAATAGTGAAAAGAAGAATGAAATTGAAAAAAAGGAAAGAAAGTGAGTTGTTTGACTAGAGTTGGAGAGGTTAGAAGGGCAATGTTTTCACAAAAAAAAACCATCTTTGTACTTATGTACAAGGAAGATGTTTGGTCTCGAACGTTAACAACTTTTCTTTTTCTAGTGTGTTTCAATCTTCTTTAAAGGAATTTGAGAACGTGTTCCAAGATGAAGTACCTAAAGAACTACCTCTCATTATAGGTATTGAACATAAAATAGACTTCATTCCAGGGGTAGTCATTCCTACCTAACTGAGACTAAAGAAATTCCGAGACAAGTAAAGGAGCTCATGGAGAAGGGCTATATACGAGAGAGTTTGAGTCCATGTTCTTTACCAGTCTTATTGGTGCCAAAGAAAGATGGAACGTGGCACATGTGCGTGGATTGTAGAGCGATCAATAAAATTACTGTAAAGAATTGACATCCTATTCCTAGGCTAGACGATATGCTTGATGAATAGCATGGTTCATGTCTATTTACAAATATTGATTTGAAATATCGATATCATTAAATTAGAATGCATGTAGGAGATGAATGAAAAATAGCTTTGAAAACTAAGTTTGGATTGTATGAATGGCTTGTTATGCCTTTTGGGTTAACTAATGCTCCCAGTACATTTATGCGCTTAATGAATCACGTTTTGAGAGAATATTTGGGAAAATGTTGTGTATTTTGATGATATTTTAATTTATTCAAAGACTTTGATGTGGAGCATGTTAAGTCAGATTTGATTACACTTGGAAAAAGTTAACTTTCTTGGTTTCATAATTGGTACAAATGAAGTAGAAGTAGATGAAGAGAAAGTTAAAGCAATCAGGGATTGACCAACACCAAAAAATGCAAGTGAAGTGCGGTGTTTTCATGGGTTAGCTAGCTTCTATAGAAGATTTATAAAAAAATTTAGCACCATAACATCACCATTGAATGACTTAATGAAAAAGAATGTTGTTTTTAAATGGGGAGATATGCAAGAGAATGCATTGAATGAGCTTTATAAGAAATTAACCAATGCATCATTATTTGTCTTATCTAACGTTGATAAAACTTTTGAAATTGAGTGATGCAAGTGGTTTGGGCATATGTGCTGTTTTGATGCAAGATGGAAATTCATTAATGTCTTTTAGTGAAAAATTAATTGAGGCAGCATTAAACTACCCTATCTATGATAAAGAATTGTTTGCTTTAGTTCGCAGATGACAGGTATGGCAACACTACTTATGGCCTAGAGAATTTGTGATCCACTCTGAACATGAAAGCTTGAAATATCTTAAAGGTCCAAGCAAACTGAACCGTAGGCATGCAAAGTGGGTGGAGTTTATTGAAACCTTTCCGTATGTCATCAAATATAAGCTAGGTAATGATAATGCAGTAGCTGATGCATTATCTAGAAGGTACAATCTCTTTACTTCTCTTAGTGCAAAAATTCTTGGGTTTGAGCATATTAAAGAATTATATAGAGATGACCAAGACTTTTGGAATTATTTATGCATCTTTTCTTATAATAAAAATAGCTGTGGATGATTATTATGTGTTTCATGAATTTTTATTTGAGAAAAGTAACCTTTGTATTCCTAAATGGTCTATAAAGATTTGCTTGTAAAAGAAGTACATGGTGGTGGCTTAAGGAACATTTTCGGATTAATAAAACTTATAATATGTTGCATGAACACTTCTTTTGGCCGAAGATGAAGCACGATGTTCATAAGTTTTGTAACCAATGTTTTAAATGCAAAGAAGCTAATTCTAGATCACAACGAAATGGATTGTATACTACCTAACGAACCTTGGACTAATATATCTATGGATTTTGTTCTTGGTTTGCCGGACACTAAAAAGAATAAAGATAGTATTTTTGGTTGTAATAGACAAATTTTGTAAAATGACTTACTTGCAACAATACGGATGATGCAAATTATGTTAGTGATAGGGATTTTAAATTTGTAAGTCACTTTTGGAAAGTATCATGGGGTAAATCGGGTATAAAAATTATTTTTTCAACTACATGTCATTCTTAGACTGATGAGCAAACTGAAGTGGTTATTAGAACATGAGAAGCATTGATTAGGGCCATTATTTCTAAAAATATTAAGTCTTGGGACAAATTTTTGAGAAACAAAATTTCATGAACAGATGAAGGAGAGAATTGAGAAACAAAATTTCAAAGTTGCTTCAAGAGTTAACAAAGTACGGAAGGAAATCATTTTTCAACCCGGTGACTAGGTTTGGATACATTTTCGCAAGGAGCGATTCTCATCTCAAAGGAAGACAAAGTTATATCCACGAGGGTATGACCCTTATC
This sequence comes from Cucurbita ficifolia, assembly GCA_033971965.1. NCBI lineage: Eukaryota > Viridiplantae > Streptophyta > Magnoliopsida > Cucurbitales > Cucurbitaceae > Cucurbita > Cucurbita ficifolia. Next base: position 9,258,935 of record CM066981.1, read on the forward strand.
AAGTCCTTGAAAGAATTAATAACAATGCATATAAATTGATCTTCCTGGAGAATTTTCAGTACATTTTACTTTCAATGTTAGCTAACTTGAGTTCTTTTGATGTAGGTGATGATTTTTCTGATTTGAGGACGAATTCTTTTAAAGAAAGGGAAGATGATAAGGATCATAGTGTTCCAAATGTTCCAACTGGACCTATTACACAATCCAAGGCCAAGAAGATTCAACTAGTATTCACTCTTCATCTACATGTTGCATAGGTATGGCAACCCTATAGGGAAGGTGAATAGAGTTACGAGCTGATTCGAGTGAGGAAGGACCATTTGGAGATTTAGGAGTGAATATTTGCACGGTTGAAGTAGCGGATGAAGTTGCAAGCATCATTTCATGGATTGTTAGAAAACTTTATTTATTGTTTTCAATTTCATAATTTTTGTAATGAGTCAAAGGGTGGAAGTTAATTGTCAAATAGACTTCGTTTTTGTAGGAGATTTAAGGGGATCAGGATTAAATCATGCCCACTTAACGCAAATTATTATGTAAAAATCAGATTGTGAAGGAATGAAACTGAGATCTCAAATTGAGACTTTCACCCTAAGAAATCCAAGCATCATCTTTGTCATTTCTAAATTTCATGCAATAACTGTGGTAAATTGCATTCGAGTCATTCAATCAAGCCTTGATCAAGTTCGATTGTGGAGTGACTCAATTTAGAATAAGGTTTCATATCTTGCTTCTAGATCTTTGATGTTGAGAGGTAATCTAATTCTAGCCTTATCTCTTGGTTGATCCGAATTTTGTATAAAGAGGTGTTAATTTCTTTGATTCAAGGATTCTTGCTTCAATAAAAGCTTGGATCGTTGGGCTGAGGATTAGGGTTGCCTTATCATATCATGCACTTTCTTTTGTCTTTTGACCTTAGATTACTTTTTTTTTTTTCCAATTTCAATACTTACCCTTGTTTAGAGCATTCCATAATTTTTGGGGACTTTTTTGTCCTGTAATCTTACTCAAGAAGGCACGTGACAAACTTGTAAGTAACAACATGAAAATCTATGAAGTATTTGTAGGATTCGCTTGGTTATGAATGCATGCTAGTAAATTTAATCCTAGGTAGCTAGTCTTGATTAACAAATGACTAGGAAACTTACTAAATGTGAAAATAAACTTATTAGTTGTTGAAATTTCTTGTCTTACCTTGTATACTGTTTTGATATACTTTACTACTACTAGTCCGTAATCATGCTATGACGATTGATGAGATGTTCATTTATCAACGCTATGGGTGTTGGATGAATGTTATCGCCTCATTGAGCATGTGTGACTTTTGGTGAATGATTGTGTGATCCCTCCCTTTTGAGAACAAGCAGCAGGATCGAGTTAAGTCTAGGGTAAGCACGTAGACTTGTGGGTCAGGACTTAGGATTGAACACCTTTAGAGGTCTGAGCACAGTGGAATCATGAAGAGCGATCAGAGGCTAAGACCTTATAACTACTGACAACAACAAACTTAAGGAGTTGGATTTAATGAAACTGGAGACGTGAGTCCCTATCAAGACCACCAAACAACCTTTGTAATCTAGTAGACCACCTCAGCATCTCTTAAAGATAAAGATAGGTTCCTAGGCTGATACCAGCCGATATGGTGTCCGAGGATCTTCCACTTCCCTTCGTACTCTGATGCGATATTGTCGAGATAGACATGATACTTGTGAAGCTTGTGTTAATCAGTTGTTGGTCAAATACACTGCATTGTGGACCCATCGTGTTTTAGGACATTAATCACGAGACTAGGTAGTGGTTACGATGCACGAAGGATCCGTCCTGTGGGAGGGCGTTGATCATGCGAGTAACTAGTTTAGGTGGCATGTACCGGGGGGTAGCGCCCCCTCACCTTACGCAACTTCATGGCCTGTGGGAAGGGTTCACCAACTAACTCCCCATGGATGACGAGCAGGCTAACACTCACCCTATTGTCCCCCACCTTGTACCATTGCCAAGGCTAAGTTTTCTGGCCAGGTCTTTGTATCAAGAGTGTTGAAACTCTAGAGCCAAAAGTAAACAATTGGTTCTCTACTAGGTTAAAGATGCGATGAGAGCCTACAAGTAGGTTGCTTAATGGGTATATTCATACTCGTTCCTTTCTACAACTTCTTTTTTAGGTCCGTGAAGTTGTTGATGGTGACGAGAGGATACTCTAGAGCTCAGAAGTAATAGAGGAACTGTGGAGTCGGGTGTCATGTATCTCATTCCCCATTCCCTCATTACAAGAATTTGGCATATATTAATACACATTTTAATTTCACTCCTATTTTATACACATTGTTTGTAAAGATTTAAATTTGCGCGAAATTTTTCCAAGAAATTCAGGGTGTGACATGAACAAATAGAAACAAAAAAATTGTGCTTCTAAGGCATTGAGTAATTCATGTGAAGGATGTCTTGCGCAAATCCTATTCCAAACTATAGTTTCATAATTTTTTTCTAAGAACTTGTTTGTTCTATCTCACCTAAAAATTATGCTTCTAAGGTCGTCATAAAAAGTTTCAAAGTTTAAATTAAAAAAAATATCGGATATTTAATACTTTGTTCTGTTAGACGAACACGACTCTCCACAATGGTATGATATTGTCCACTTTGAGCATAAGCTCTCATGGCTTTGCTTTGGGCTTCCCAAAAGGCCTCATCCCAATGGAGAGTGTATTCTTTGATTATAAATCCATGATCATTCCCTAAATCAGTCGATGTGGAACTTTTATCATCCAACATGTTCAAATTGGGTGCTACACCGTATGTAATCTATGAATGGCTTTCTCTATTATATATTATCTACCGAAAATATTGATATTTTGTCGTCTGAACTTATGAAAGTCTTTTAGAAATGAATGAATGATTTATTATTCCCAGGCTAATAATGTTAATATGAATCAAACGTTATCTAATCGAGGAATTTTTTTACTGAAAAACTAATAAATCAATACGTAATTATCGCAAAATTAACCTTAATTTGTGTTGCATTACGGAAATCAGTTAAATGATTAGTTTTTTTACAACCATAGCATGCATTTCCCTAGTTTCTTAAATGTACTATAAGTACGTATATTTATTCACATGTCGAACAAAAATTGTTAGTTAAACTAAAAGTTGGTTAAGAAATGATAAAAGAATATTGTCGTTTTCTTTCTCTTCACGGTGGCTATATAGTTGGGGCTTAGGTTCCAAGGGTCGCGTTACCACCACCACGACCTTCTAGATATTACGTTCATGTGGTTAACGGGCTAAGCAAATATGGGTTGCTTGTGCATTGTCAGTATAAAGACAATGATTTGGGGTATCATCACTTGCTTAATCATGGAGATGATTACCAATGGAACTTTAAGATTTAACTTTTGGCGATCAACTCTCTTTTGGTGCAAATTGGTGACGTCAAATGCATGTCTCTTTTGAAAGCTTTTGGCCTGAATTAGAGCACTCATGGCTCTGTGATAGGTGTAGACATGGAACTGAAGGAACTTGTATTTGGACAGCTAAAAAGGATGGAATTTACCTGAGAAACTTTCCTGCTAATGTTGATCAATTGATTCACAAGTAGATCTATAAAAGATAGGAAGTTTTTTTTTTTGTTTTTGGGATAACACATAAAGATTGTTGTTTTGTTTTTCTCTTTCTTTTTTCTATGAAAATGCATTTGATAATTAAGTTTAAGTATTTTTGTTTTCTAAAAATTATGAAAAGAATTTATATTTGTATATGAATATAAATTTTCAAAATTGTAATATTGTTTTTGAGAATGTTTGCTTAATCCACCCACCTAAATGGTGTGAAAGTTATCTTATTTATAATCAAATAAATTATAAGAATATGGAAATAACATGATAAGAAGGCAAATATCTTATAATAAAATATCAAATATGATTATATGGTAAACTATAATTTAGTACTAAATATCCTTAACACCCCACCGCAAGCTGAGCGTCGAATGTGAACGAACGTGAAGCTTGGATCTGAAAAATTCAAAGAGAGGTTGAGAAAAACTTTTCCGTGAAGATGTCAACAACCTAGTTCAGAGGAGGCGAAGAGAAACACTTTCTTGGCCATCAAAAACTGAAGAGGGATCGCCGCTCAGCGGCGATGCTGCCTTGGCTTCGGCGAGAATATGTCTAACCCATGAAGAGGGATCGTCGCTCAGCGACGATGATGCCTTGGCTCTGGTGACAATATGTCTAACCCCAAGAAGTTGAAAGAAAAACCTAGAGAAAGGGACAAAGACAATGTTGAAGCCGGAAGAGTCGCCACAGTGGGCGAAGGAGCCAATTTTTGCAAGAAGGGCAGTCGGAAGAGTCGCCACATTGGGCGAAGAGGCTAGTGCGGCGCCCAGATTCCAAAGGTAATCTCTGCAAAAGGTCAATGGGCTTGTCGATATTCCATATATATATATATATATATTTATGAGAAAGCTGATGAGGATAATGAGGTTAGGGTTTTTGTGAAGGATAAAGGGAAGATTCGGAAGAAAATGAAAGAGGCTATGTTGACTAAGAAAAAATACCGATTGTGTTGGAAAAGGTGAGATTGTGTGTACAGAGTATGGCGAGGGGTGATTTTGGGGTCAATAGGGTTGAGCCGAATCAATCGGCTCCGCCTGCGGCAGCCATGGCGACTGCCCCTGCAGCGTCAAAGCCAATAGGGGTGGTGGAGAAGAAGATGAGTAGGGATTCAGAAGCCATTGAAAATAAAGGATCGGAGTTGCTAAACCAAAAGGGCTCTGATACCATGAGAATGTTTGCTCACACCCAAGTTGTGTGAAAGTTATCTTATTTATAATCAAATAAATTACAAGAATATGGAAATAGAATAGTAATAAATGGAAATAAGAATAGAAAGATACCTAGATATTTGCTTTATAATAAAATATCAAATATGATATATATGGTAAACTATAATTTAGTACTAAATATTCTTAACAGTTTTGAAATTAAAACAAAAAAATAATAATGATTTTTACTACGGAATCTTAGAAAAAGTTTAGAACAATAAAATTGAAAATAGGTATTAAACGCTCATGTTACTGCAATCTTCACATCAATTTTAAAATAGGATGGTAGGAAAAAAGCTTCAATTGTCATATATCTTATTAAAAGTTTCACATATTATATTGTAGTTCCACAATCTTTCTTGATGTCACGACTCGATTTCAAGAATTCGGATCTCCGAAAAAACTAAAAATATGAAGAAAAAAAAAACAAATAAAAAATGAAAAGTAAAATAAAATAAAACATAAAAATTCGAGAAAATATAAATTTAAATAAAGATAAACAACACCAAATTTAAATACAAAATTATATCTAATTATGAGATAGTGGGGTTAAAATTTTTTATAAATGCGAAAATGGTTTTGGAATATACAAACACAACCTGAGAGCCCAACACCTTATATCTTGTAAAGTTATGTTAAGAATATTTATATTTATGGTTATAGATAAACTACTTTTCAACTCTCATTATGATCGGAGGTGTCCTTCCCACTATTTTCAAGGCATTCGAGACATGTGCCTGAAGCAAGAGGCAAGACGACTTTGTGGCCATTCATTTATCAAAACTAGAAAAACTCTAGAGGGTCAACGATCTATTTATGTGTGCATATATACGGCGTTCATTAAAATATTAATTATTCTTCTTTTTTTTCACCACAATCCTTCTTCCTTTTTCCCCACATTTTCAAAGAAAAAAAACGAAAGACTCAAATACAAAGATGAGCTGATTCTCTCGAATGATTCCCATTGTGATCGTATAGTTGTGAAACTCTCCTCCACCTCCACCAATAGCCTTCGAGCCCTTAAAAAAGGGGAAAATGGTGAGTATATAAATCTACCTTGTATGCAACGCATATGTAGGCTCTCATCATAGCCTTGAACTAGCAAAAGACCACAGACTTAACTCAAGTTTCAAGGTGTATTGTTCTTATTGTAGAGAGTTTTGGGTAGTTAGCCTAGCCTAGGCAGCAGTAACCGATTTATGATGTTCATGTGCTACCTTAACGAACTTTCTCTATAAGGTGGAGACCACAATGTGTGTGCTAGCTTAAGTGTCATCCATAGGAGGTAGCTGGCGAACTCATCCCACTGGCAATTTAGTCGCCAAAGATCGAGGGCGCGACCCCTAATACGTGGCAAGTTCGTAGACTAAGCACATGCTCAACGTCGTCCCACAAGACAAATCAACCGTGTACGGTAACTACTAACTACAAGCATGTTCAATACCCTCTCATTCGATGGGTCCACTTTGAAGGGTAATCCAACAAAGTATCTAGTCACACGTTGTAACACACTAGTCCGACGAGAAATTTAAAATTCAATTTTTTCTTTTAAAGTCCAACTTCCAGAATTTTATTGAGTCTCTTAGAGATTGAATTTTAAGATGGAGCCGGGGAGAAAAAATGTTACAAATGTCAATGAATTTCAAGAAAAATATAAAAGAAATTATTTTAAAAGTTAGAAAATCGGTTAGAGTCAACCTCGAGGAGTAAACTTGTCATATCTACCATATATTCATGAACAGTTAGAAGGAAGGAAAAGAGGATTAGCCCTTGTCAAAATGCTTAGAATGAGGAAAAGAAAGAAAGAAACAAGAGGAGAAGAAAGAAGAATGAGGGTTTATGAATTATCGAGAGAGAGAGTTAGAGAAAGAAAGTCAGAATTCGCTTCAAATGGGCATTTGGAGTCGAAATTGTTAAAGTTATTTCACAAGAATTGCTCACTTGCATCGAGGGAATAATTATGAGTTCTTGAATCATTCCGGAACAATTATGAGTTCTTGAATCACTCAGAATCAAATATTATCTAGGGCTCTCATACAAACGATAACGTCCCTAATTTTCTTACCCTAAATTAGTGACGTCACTACATGCCTGCTTTAAATACATATGCAGAAACTCAAAATAAATACTTTTAAAATAATTTCATGGACTTTTGTATTTAATCTAAAACAAAAACAAAGGTAATATAGTCTTTGAACATAAAATAAATTGTATTAAAAATACTTATCAACTACTAAAAGAAAATCAATGCGTTCTACTTTCCTATCATGGCCTTTTCAGTGTTCACCGTCACCCATGCATGTGAACTTTTCCTTTACCTAAAAAATATAAGCTTAGGACGTGGTTCAAGTGTTTTAAGAAATACTTTATAAGTCACCCACTATTGGGTTAGTAATGCAATCACACACAACACATAACTGGGACCTATCTTTTAAACTATAACATAATCTTAGACTCTTTCCAATTCTGTACTTAAAAATCCAAAAGTAAGTTTTACAAGCAAAAGTAACATAATATTTTGCTTCAAAACCAGTCATAAAACAAAACTTTTTCATACATGACAAGTAAAGCATTTGAATCAAGTACATTTACAACACAGAATAATCAAAGTAAGTTTTCAACAACAAAAGTACATATACTTAAAACAAACTCAAAAAAAGATTTCTTGTTGTCACGAGCTCGCTTGTTTCATCCTCGGTTGGCCTGGAACGTCTTTATTTGGTGAGAAAAGTTAAAATAATCTTGATAAGTAAATTAATTTACTCAATAAATAGCTAACTTGTCATTCACAACTTTATTACTTATCTTTCCCATTGTCCTTAAAGTTTATTCACCATTGATTCCTAGTTTCTTTTACTAGGATCATTGGTAAGATAGTAAGGTATTTCAACTACCTCTAACTTAGGTTACATCTATTTGGTTATTTAGAATTTTTTGACACGTATGTAAGACTTGCTCTCAGTCAATTACGATCCGTCTACTAATTTCTCTAGCAGCATGTAACATCATATATACCAAAGGTCAGGAATACTCATTGTTCCTGTCTTAGCACACAGTGCGTCGGTCAGGAACTCTGCGAGAATTAGTAGACTACAATACTCATATTCTAAATCTTGCGATAATTTTTTTTGCGATGAATGGAAATGTAGTAAAGATTAGAATCAATATTTGGTTTGCCATGGATAGAAGAAATATCTCTTCGAAAGCACACAAATTTATGGACAAGGCCAATTAAATTGACAAGCATCGAAAGACATTGATAGATTTTCTGACGCTTGCTAATTTTGTTAGCCAATGTATGCTACGTGACAAAATTTAGTGCGTAATCAATTAGGATTTTATATTTGATATATTTTATGTTATATTCGGATTTGGTTAGTAGAATATTTTCTCTTATTTTTTGGATTTAGTTTGTAGTTTGTATTCTATTTAAACATTGTGAACATGAATGAAAATCGAACTTTTGATCCCATCTATGTTTCTCGGACTTTCAATCCTACATACTTCTCATTCTTAGCAAGGTATCAGAGCTATCATTCTTAACATGGTATCAGAGCATCATTCTTAACATGGTATCAGAGCATCATTCTTGACATTCCCCATTTGCTTCCCTACTGGCATTGAAACCCTCTTTCTTCCATTTTTTTGTGTTTTTCTCGTAGTGAATGGCTATCCATTTTCGGTGTTCAAGGGAACTTGCTACTTTTTGGGTTCTCTCTTTTTAAATAATTTTTTGTTTCCTTTGTTCATAAATTATGTTGTCAACTTAGGTTCATTTGGGGTATGCCCAAACCTAAAATAAGCTTCAATTTAAGTTTAACACTTGGAAAACAATATAGGTCCTGTGAATATGCTTCAAGCACCTTAAAAGGGATACCTAAAAAAAAAATCTGCTCAAAGTTGCGTTTACATTTTATTTCAATGACCCGAAGCTAGCTCTAAAAAAAGGTTCGATGATAATATTATCTATGAAATCTCACCGAGAAGGCTTGATTAAGGCTAAGTAACAATGTTAGACAACTCAAAGATACCCCTAAAAAGAACTAAAAAGTTATAATTCAATTGAAGGGTTTTGATCCAATAGAAAAGGATAATATTACCTATGATATCTAGTTGAGAATGCTTGATTAAGACTAAAATAAAAATATTAGAAATCATGAACCTCCATAATAGTATGGTACTGTCCACTTTAAATATAAGTTCTAGTTAAGGTTCACACATTCTAAAATTCAAAATTCAAAGCTCATCACTAATAGATGTATTCTACTTTGGCTCGTTACGTGCTGTCGTGGTGTTCACACCCTTATCACTAGTAGATGTAAAATTCCAACCTCACAGTTTTAAAACACATTTACATGGGAGTGGTTTCCACTCCCTTATTACGAATTTTTTATCCCCTCTCCAACCGATGTAGGATCTCACAATCCACCCTCCTTGGGGGTCCAGCGTTACAACTCTAATCCTCAGCCCAACGATCCATTGCTTAATTTCTTAATGGTACATTGCTTAATTTCTTCTTAAGAAAATTGAATGCATTCTCTTGCATTTCCCCCATTTAAAAATAACATTCTTTTTCACTAAATTATTCTATGGTGCAGATATGGTGCTAAAATATTTTATAAATCTCTTATAGAAGCTCGCTAACCTATGAAAACTCCAAACTTCACTTGCATATTTTTGTGTTGACAAATCCCTAATGACTTAACTTTCTCTTTTATCTACTTCTACCCCATTTTTACAATTTTGAAGGAAGTGACCTTTTTCCATGCAAAAACTGTACATTAAAATTAGAATGACATTTATCTTTTCCATGTGTAATCAAAACTGACTTAACATGCTCCACATGAGCAAGGAGAGTCTTCAAATAAATTAAAAAATCATCAATATACACACCAACATGCTTTCCCAAATATTATCTCAAAACATGATTCATTAAGCGCATAAATGTACTAGGTGCATTAGTTAACCCAAAAGGCATAACAAACAATTCATAATCCAAACTTAATTTTGAAAATTTTTTTCTGTTCATCTTCTACCTGCATTCTAATTTGATGTTATCCAGATTTCAAAACAATCTTTATAAATGGACATGAACCATGAACTTCATCAAGCATATCGTCTAGTCTAGGAATAGGATGTCGATACTTTACAGTAATTTTGTTGATGACTCTACAATCCAAGCACATGCGCCAAGTTTCATCTTTGTATGGCACCAATAAGACTGATATAGAACATGGACTCAAACTTTTTTGTAAATAGCCCTTCTCCAATGAGCTACTTCACTTGTCTTTGAATTTCTTTAGTCTCAATTGGATTTACTTTGTAAGCTTGCTTATAAGGAATGACAGCCCTAGAATAAAGTCTATTGTATGTTCAATACCTCTAATGGGAGGTAGTTCTTTAGGTATTTCATGTTTAAACACGTCCTCAAGTTCCTGTAAAAGAGATTGAAACACACTAGGCAGAGCAAAGTTGTTATAGTTAGAGATCAAACATCCTTCCTTGTACATAAGTACAAAGATGGTTTTTTTGTGAAAACATGACCCTTCTCATCTTTCTAACTCTAGCCAAACAATATCTTTCTTTTTCAATTTCATCTCTTTTTTCATTTTCTTTTTACTATTTTTTTTCTTTTTCTCTAATTTTTCACTCAATTCTTGCCTTTCTTTCAATTCTTTTTCATCAAACTCTTTTTTTTTCTCCAACATTAATTGATCAGCAAATACATTTGCAGAACTCAATGATACAAGAGTAGTTTTTCTACCATCTTTTGTAAAAGAATACCTATTCAAATAACCATCATACATGACCCTCCGGTAAAATTTCCATGGTCGGCTAAGTAATATGTCTCCAGCATGCATTGGTAGCACATCACAAAGAACTTCATCTTTATATTTTTCCAAAGTAAAAGATACTAATGCTTGGGAAACTACCTTCATTGATCCACAATAATTGATCCATTAAAGCTTTTAAGGTTTAGGATGGTGTTTGGTTGGATTTTTCAACCTTTTGATCAACATGGTACTTACTACATTGGTGCAACTTTTACCATCAATGAAAAGACTACAAGGAGTCCCCTTGACTAAACATCGCGTGTGAAACAGGTTATCTCTTTGATCATCAACATCATTCTCCGTAACTTGAGTTTTAAGAAGTCTTCTTGTAATAAGTGTCAAATGATTCTCATCTTCCAATTACTTCTCTTTCTTTTGGACTTCTTCAACTAGCTCATTGATCTTTCCTTCCATTTCCCTCGTCTTGATTCATGATTGTACAAAACATAGTTAATATTATTAGGACCTCACACACTCAACTCACTAATTTTACACTTACGAACACTTGTGTTTAACACACAAAGGTAGACTATTTGGAAAAGTGACTAAATTATGATCAAGGTAGGCTAATATATGGATAAATAAATTCTTATAGTATCGAGCTATTCATGGAAATCAAGATAAGTTAACTATGAAAGAACAACAAAATAAAACAAGAAATGATCAAACAAATAACGGACACAAAGAAATTTTTGGGTCGAATTGCACACTGAAAATAAATTTGAAAAGGAAAGGTCGTTAACTTTCCTTTTTTTTGAATTCGAGCAAATTCAGAAGTTATCTTCGAATTTAAATTATGAAAGAAAAATATCAAACATAACAGTTCCAGATTTAGATGGTTTAGGAAAAACGTGATTTGGAGTTTATTTGATCTTCAAATAAACATGCAAATTGTCTAATGATAAGGATTATAACCACAATATTAAGAACAAATATGATAAGGATTTTTTTTCTTTTCAAGATCTAAATATGATCTTTAGGAACAAAATGAGAACAAAGTGAGAGATGAAAAAGAATGTTGGAAATGACAATAAGAAAATAAATGGACAGATTTGAACAAAAGATAAACAATAGCATAAATAAAAGATAAAATCAATTCTAGAGTAGGCCATAAAGATGCAACCCGACTCTTATACCAAATTAATTAGGCAACCTCAATCCTCAGCACAACGATCCAAGATTTTTTTTAAAGCAAGAACCCTTGATAAAAAAAATTAGCACCTCCTTATACAAAATTCATATCAACCAAGAGATAAGGCTAGAATTAGATTGTCTCAAACATCTAGAAGCAAGATTTGGAACCTTGTTCTAAATTGAGTCATTCAACCATGGAACTTCATCAAGGCTTGATTGAATAACTCATATGCAATCTATCACAAGAATTATATGAAACTTATAAATAACAAAGATAATGCACGGATTTCTAAGTGTAAAAGTCTCAATTTGAGATCTCAATTTCATTAATTCACAATCTCAACTTAGTTAGTGGCCATGATTTAATCTCGAACCCCTTGCATCTCTCAAAAAGACAAGTCAATTTGACCAATTACTTCCACACTTTTGCCCATTACAAGAATTATGAAATTAAAGTTTTCTAACAACTTATCAATTAAGTGCAAACAACTTCATCAGCTACTTCAACCGTGCAAAAATTAACTTTCGAAGCTCCAAATGGTCTTTCCTCGATCAAATCAGCTTGTAACACATGAAATAATGGTTGAACCGAGTCTATCCAATTTTATAGATAAAAAATGAATGCTTGTTGAATCTTCATGGCCTTGGATCGTATAATAGGTCCAGTTGGAACATTTGGAACACCATGATCCTTATCAAGCGTCCTCGTTGGCACACCAAACAGTGACTAGCTCTGATACCATTTGTAACAGCCGAAGCCCAACACCAGTAGAAATTGTCCTCTTTGACCCATTACGTATATCTCTCACTATTTTAAAACACATCTACTAGGGATATGTTTCACACTCTTATAAGTTATGATTCATTCCTCTCTCCAACTTATCGTGGATCTAACAATAAGTAGTTAGGATGGCCTATTGGCTTGTTGGCTTCATTCACCTTTTCACACCCTATTTGCTTGTTGAGTGGGAATTATCGTATTGCCTGAAACGATTCTCACATTAGGTTTGTAGTGGAATTTATTCCAGCTATCGTCCATCCTAGTCACTAATGATGGTGGTGCAGCTGCGTCCATCCTAGTCACTAATGATGGTGTTACTATAACACGTGTGGAAGCAATTTGGATCTTAGGCACTCTAAGTACATTAATTATAGTAAATTAGCTAGCATGTTAAAAAGCATTAAAACTCAATGAGTTTAAATATGAACCTTTCGTAGTTCAAATTCCTTTTTCCTCACGAACAAGTTTCGAATCACCACTAGTATCTTTCCTACTATTCTCCGACCTTAAAACGGGATTATGGAATCCGGTGAGTGACGAAACTTGATAGGAATTTAGTACATGTAAAGAGAGAGTTTTGAGAGATTTTCTCAAAGTTTTTCAAGAAGAATTTTCATGTACCTTGATCACTCTATTGATAGAGTCATATTTGCATCTTCATGCAAATTTGAGATTACCAAATTTTGACACTAAAAATTCAACTCAAATTTATCGGATTATGTGGCAAGCATGCAAGTTTGAGTTAACCAAATTTTGACACTCAAAATTTCACTCAAATTTGTGGGGTTTATTTGGCAAACATGCATGTTTGGTTAAACCAAATTTTGACACTCAAAATTCCACTCAAATTTGTTGGATTATGTGCCAAACATGCAAGTTTGGTTAAACCATATATTCACACTCAATATTCCACTAACTCAAACATGGATTTTTTCATTAAGTGAAATCAACATTTTGACTTTCTTTATTTTAATTCAACCATTAATTTAAAATCAAAATAATATTAAATGATTAATTGAAAATTTTAATTAATATTTAACATTAGATCAAATGCCAATCCCAATCAATTCCAGCACATATTGATTATGAATCCCTACTCATAATTAAAATATTTAAATCTTATTTAAATATCTCCAATTCCCTCTTTTTGTTTAATTCATAATTAAAACAAAATGCGGTTAAATATATCATATATATTTAGCGTATATTTCCTAATTTGAATTCGAACACTTCAAACTCACTCGTCACAACGTTCTAAGGTTTAGTCCAATATGAGCTAGCAGAGGGACTTAATGGACCTACAGATCATGGGCTCCAACGATCCGAGATTAACCGGCTAAACTCATTAACCTTGTTAACCAACATTCGTTAACAACTAGGACACTCCACTATAGCCTAGTAGTTGCACTCCCCTCACTATAGATATATTTCTATCCATTTGATATAATCATGATTAGTAAGTCGATCCTTCACAGGTTGTTCATAACTAGAGCTGGGTCAATTTACCTTTTTACCCCTAAAGTTACTTCTTGTTCCTTAAGTCCCACTGATCCTCTAATGAACAATTGGTTTGTGGTCCAACCACCAAACCGAATCCCTCTCGGGCCAATGAGAGGGTGGGGCCCCTTGTTCAAGACCTGGAGTCAGTACTTAAGGGAACAACCTCTCTACTATCCCTAAAAGCGGGCAGGAGTGAATTCCATCTTACACCCTATGTCCCCAGCTATTCACCCAGTCTTACCCCTGAAATGGGAGGCTTATTGAGTCGGCGAACTCGGGCCACTCTCACCCATGCAAATCTAAAGATAATTCCAAATAAACAGGAGTTCATAGTTAGTTCAGGATTAAGATCGAGTTACCTAGGTCATTGAATGAAAAAATCAGTCTCAACAGTAAACGACATTATAAAGTGAGAGTGGTTTTCTTCATGGTCCAATCTTATGCAATACTCATTGCATAGGACACCCTCACTCACATATCTTCACATGTACAATTTAGTGATCACATTGTTTATATCATATACAAAAGTGGGCTGCATCCATAGTGTCCCTAGAATAAGGTACTCAGCCTTATCCCTGTACTATAGATCATTTTGACTATATACTTGAACTTGATCCACTCTTATGTCTCTACATATAGTTCAAGTAATCATACTATAGCCAAGGCGTTCTTTAGTTTATTGAATTTAGATTAATGATCGTAACATTCACTTTATTCAATAACAATCTTTACTGAATAAACATCAATAATAAGTTTATTGAAAATAGAATATGTTTTTGTTTACAAACTATGAGTTTTAGGATATAAAACTCAACAACTGAACCTTCACAAGGTGGGCTATCTTTAACCCCACCTCCTCCTCTACCTCTAATAAGGGGTGATTTCCTTCCTCGTCATCCTCTTTCGTGTACTCTGTGTGGCATATTCTAAAGCAATATATAATTTTTTCTTAAGTCTATAGCTCGCTAACATAAATTGCATCATATCGCATAAAATTACAACATATAATTTAGCAAACATGACATATTCATAGAAATACAAGTATGTCGAACATCATGCTACCATCAATCATATAATCAGAACATAACAAGTTTGATACTAAATAACATTCAATATTAGTAAATAGACAATGTACATGCAATTAAAGACGTTTCTTTTTCTTATCTTATACAATACATACCTGATGTTGACGGGACATCAATGGTGAGACTATGGAACGTGCCAAGCCTATCTCATAAGCTAGTCTACAGGATCTATAGCCTAGAGCTCGAATACCAACTGTAACGACCCTAGATTTCTATTAACCTAAAATTGATACTGTCATCATATCCTATGCTCTCATAAGAAATTAACATTTAAACTTCATCTTAAAACACTACATGGACTTACGCGTTCGAAAGAATCTTTAAACCAACATAATTAAATAATAACTAAAACAAATAAAACATCAAAGTAAAAACGCCCTAACTAACCCAAGTCTAAGAAAATAAAATACTATTATTCTATGCATGTGGCCATTATCTCTACTTGTGATGTCGTCGTCAGCTATACAGGAGTGTCTTGCCTTTACCTGAAATAGAAGTAGCACACGGCTTGAGTATTTTAAGAAATACTCATAAATGCCCACACTATTGGGGTTAGGGAATGCAAACACATGCAACTAATGATCTTAGGGACCTATCGTTAAAACTATCATAGCGGTGGCCTCTAGTCCAAACAAAATTGGATGTGTAGTACTTCCCTACACACGATCCACACGTGCGAGCGTGGATCCCAGACGATTCGCACCCGCTTGACCAATCATAGTCGAGCTAGCTGTCTGTAGCGACGTCTAGAGATCAGCAGACCCCTGATTGCCATGTGAGGCATGATCAACATCATCATCGTAGTGTACGCATTCGTACTCATCATCATAAATGGGAAGTAACTCGATGTATATGTACACACAAAATGCATGAGGTCCCTAGGGTTTTTCATCTTTAGAACATCTTTGTGACAAAACCCTATATACCCTTCACATATTACTCTGAGTAATATTCATGCCTTGGCCTTCATACGTTCATCATCATTAACATTAGCTAGGGTTGTATCTTAGAAAACTCAATATCACAGTGCATCATGGCATTTAATACATGCACCACGTCTTAATACGAAATAATGTCATATTAATCAATCTTATAATCTTACATCTTACATCATCATGTTATCATGCATCATCATACAACGGTATCATGTAACATCATCGTATAACATAATTTAATATCATCATATAACATTCATCATCATCATATAATATAGTCATCACCTAATAAAATATAAAGCAAAAATGATACGTGCAAGGACCACTAGGCACGTGCAATCATACATAAATCAAGTTGTCCGCCCGAGCCGATAGTAAGGCCACTTACTTGGTTAGCCTTGGCCGACATTTTCTCTAAACTCAAGTACGTTTGAATTCTGTCTCTTGAAGTTGCTCCAAGTGTCGTTGGGAGTTGTTTCCTATTAAAACATCCATCTCGCTTCGTTAGTAATTTACATTTCTAATCTAATTTAACTTGAACATGGGAATAAGACATTATATTGACCTTAATTATCTTTATTAAGATAAAAATCAGCTTCAGAAGGGTAAAAACCGTAGAGGTTGGTGTAATAACGTCAATCCGAGCCAAATACGCCGTTTTTGAGCCTAGGATTCCGAGAAGCCGAGCCTAAGGGGCCGGTGTATGTAACATTGACCCTATCCCTGAGGGACATTGCCACATGAGCAGGTCGCGAAGTGGATCGCGGCGTGGGTCTCGAATGTTCATGTGTGCGCGCAGGTCATTGTATTTGGGCTGGAATGTGGGTTTTTGTGCCAAGCACAAAGGAACTAGACTACTAGACTTTACTGGTTTCTGTTGGGTATTTGCATTGTTGGGTAGAGGCTTTGTATTTTAGGTTACTTGAGCAAACTAGGTATGTGGTTGCTTGGCTGGAATGAGGTTGCGGGTATCAAGTTTGCGTCCGACCAGGTGGACTTCGTCTTCTCCACCCGTTTTCGCGCATTTTCCTTTCTTCATTCCTCTGTCTCAAAACTTGTTGTCTACATCCTGTTCCTTCTAATTCTTTCTCGTGGTGTTAACTATCTTTGTATGTTGGATCCTACCCCTCTACTCAAAATGACCCTCCTCTATGAACGCATAGCTACCAAATGCTTAACCAACAATTAGTGATCACCCGAAAAAAGAAAAAGTAATTTACTGCGTATAAACATACTAAATAAGCAACCTACTTGTAGGCTCTAATCACATCATTGATTGAGGAAGTTGCCATGGGCTTTTCTTTAGGTTATAGAATGTTTGGGTCTAGATTATATGTAACGACCCTAGTATTCTACTGACATAGAGTTGCTATCATATGCATGAGGAAATTTCTTTATGCGGAAATATTTATTTAAAATGACTTCATAAAACTATGTCATGGACTTATACGTTTAAGAAAGTGTCTTTAAAACAATACAAAAGAAATATTTTTTTGTTCCTTTGTTCATAAATTATGTTATTGTCTACTTTGGCTCCTTACGTATCGCCGTCAGCCTCGTGATTTTAAAACGCGTCTACTAGGGAGAGGTTTTCACACATTCATAAGGAATGTTTCATTCCCTCTCTAACTGATGTGGGATCCCCAATACACCCCCCTTAAGGCGCAGCGAACTCACTGGCATACCGCTTGGTTTCAGTTACTATTTGTTATAGTCCAAGCCCACAACTAGCAGATATTGTTTGCTTTGGTTCATTACATATGGCCATCAGCCTCCCAGTTTTAAAATGCGTGTACAAGGGAGAGTGTTCCAAACTATTATAAGGAATGTTTCATTTCCATCTCTAACTATTGTGGGATCTCTAAATAAATAGTTATGATTGTTGAGTGGTCTAGGGCATTAGACTTAGGTTTTGGTCCTTGTGAGAGGGCGTGAGTTCATATCCCACTTTTGACAAATCATATTATTGTAATGTTAACGGTGGATCAATTTTTGAGAGGTACCATTGTGGATAATAGAGAGGATAATAGAGAATATGGTAGTGTTGTTAATAGTAGCAATAAAAGTTAATGTTGTTGAAGTTTAATAACAACTAGAGAATGTGTTACACATAACGATTAACTAGAATGAGATAAGTATAACAATACTTAATAAAAAGTCTACATGTAGTATAAAATATTTAGAATGAGATGAATGACACCTCTCCTAGGTTGAGGTACAATCTCATTATATCTCATACACAATATAGTGTCTTTGTCTAAACACATCTATGTAAGGTTAACTTGCGACCCTTCCATAATAATTGTCATACAATGAACACTTTATATGATAATAAGAGCCCCTAACAATTTCTACATACGATAGTAGTACTCATCATGAGCCAAATTCTTTATGTAATACCTTGTCCGCTCTTAGGACTAGCCAAACTCTTTATGCAATACCTTGTCCCCAATTAGGGCTGGTTTGCAGAATTACTCTCAACCCATTTCTACACACAATTGTAACTCCTCAAGTAGTCTCGAGATGTCACCCTATTTGACTTAGTCAAACTCAACTGTACAGGTTCTTAGATGCTTACCATTTGGCAGGGGCACTACTGGTTCAATCTAAGTCGTTAAATAGTGCTACTAAGGTCTACAAGGAATAGGAGGTGGTCGGGCTCTAGTGATATCGTTCACCCTGCTAATCGCCTTGTAAGTCGTCTTAAGTTTTCTAAGGCTAATAAAATTTCTGGGAGCACAAAGGTTTACACAACTAATTGTTGCTTATTATCCTAGGATGCTTGGTCTACTTAAAATGTAGTGTCCTAGGTCACGTGAAACCAGCCTAGTACTAGCGCCCTATTCTAAACATGGTATATTCATGCATGCTTATTAAGGATACAATATTATCAGTCACCTAAAACATCGAAAAAATTATGCAAACTCAACAGGGAGATAACATCCATCAATCACCCACAACACAAATCACATCATCTCCTCCTCTTTCTTAGCACAACAAAAAGTACTAACAATAATGTGCATCCGAAATTGTCCTTCTAAGGTCCTAATCATGCATATTCTAACCACCTTAGGCAAGATATGCTAACATGCTAGCGATCCCTACAAGTATTTTTTGAAGAATGTTCGAATAACTACTTACTTAGATGATGTACACGCGAGTACCCACACCCACACATGTTTGGGAGGGTAGGCGCGCTCTTGGCTTTACACACATGACACACTTGGACTAGCCTCTTCGAGCTCCTGATCTTGGGGTTTTTTTTTTTTTTGCAAATTCCTTTGCTTTTTCTCTTTTAGTCGCGTTTTCATTGCCTTACTTTTTAATTTCTTCTCGTGGGTTTCGACGACATTGGGTGGCTATTCATTTTCTTTGTTCACTTTTTGGATTAAGTTTCAATTATGATTTAACACTTGGAAAGCATTACATCTTTAAAAGGGGAATGATTCATTCTCATCACTGCTAATAGGAGGGCTTGAACCT
Organism: Cucurbita ficifolia; assembly: GCA_033971965.1. Lineage (NCBI taxonomy): Eukaryota > Viridiplantae > Streptophyta > Magnoliopsida > Cucurbitales > Cucurbitaceae > Cucurbita > Cucurbita ficifolia. The sequence continues at coordinate 9,278,500 of CM066981.1, forward strand.
ACACTTGGAAAGCATTACATCTTTAAAAGGGGAATGATTCATTCTCATCACTGCTAATGGGAGGGCTTGAACCTCCAACCTTGTGGTTAACACCTACACGCTCTAACAAACTAAGCTATTCCAACTAATCATTTATAATAGTTCAAGCGTATTTTTTTTTAGCTTTTTTAATTTAGCGAGCGTGACGGAATGGTTATCGGGCATGACTAGGAATCTCGAGTCGTACAGCTCACGACTTCGACTTGTTCTGATTTTCTTTCATTGGGCGTGTCAGAGTGGTTATCGGGCATGACTATTAAGACCTAAGGTATTGTAACTTTATTATTAAGACCTAAATCATCAAAAACTCACGGATCTAGGGCAAAATCCCGAAACAAAAGAGGTTGCAAACTTAGCTCGCTTTCTTGCCCGTTCTCTCTGAAAATGAACGATCCAAACGCTCGGACCGCTTCTCTTGCTCCTCTTAGTAGATTTGGAGGGAGTCCTCAGATCGAAAGTGTTACGGCGTTCGAATTTGGACGTTTTTCCCTCATTCCTCTTCTTCTCCTTCTTAAAAACCCTAACTCCTCCTTTCTTTTTCTCGCTCTCTCTTTCTGTTCCTTTTTTTTTTCTTTTCTTTTCCTTTCCTTGTAGGTCTTTTCGGACCCCCTCAATTTGGTGTGTGTGGATAAATTACCTTTTTGCCCCCGGTTGACTTTGACCCGAGTTTTCGATTAAATCACCATTTAAAAAAAAATTCTAAGCTCCTTGATGTGTCTCGAGCATTTTTTCCTTCTGCACCAATTTGAAAATCACGCTCTAAAACCTTCAATAAAATCTATAAACTCATAAAGGTTACGAGGGTGCTTGTCATAAATAATTCCGAGTTTGTACCTGTTAATCTCGAGGTGTTACATGATAACTCCAAGTTCTATAAATAATAATTTCAAATCGCTACCTTTTTCCTATTATCTTAGACTAAATTTGTAATTTAACTTATATCTTATATCAAAATATTCATGTTAGTCTCTGTAATATTTTTGCTAGATTTTAATAAGATATATTTGAGAATTATATGAGAATACAGCCCCTAAATATCAATACTTAATTAGACTTCTTTAAAAGTAAATTTCATTTCTTAAAAAGTCTAATACTTTTTTTTTTTTTTTTATGTTTTCAAGGTGGGTGAGAACTTATTTGATATGTCAATATAAATTTTCATAAATTTTAGAAAAATAAATTGGGGTAAACTCTTCTAGATAATTACCTTGAATTCGTCAGAAAAATAAAAAAATTATTCAATGAAATCGTCACAACGAAACTGTCTCATAAAAACGGTCGCAATAGATTCAAAAGTCAACCTACCCTCTAATAACCATTGTATATAAAATCAAGATACTTTTATCTCCACATCTAATAGCGAGACGGTCACAATATCGTTAGATGTAGAGAGACAAGTACCTTAAATTTACCATGCTATTAAGGCATACAAATTATTAAATATACATCCAAAATGGTTATATTATACTATAGATATTGAAAATAATGAGATAGATATATATACAAATTAAAATATACGAAATAGTCCCTAATGTTTTTAAGTAATTTAACTTTTATCTTCAATTTACTGCAATTATGAAATGGATCTTTTAACCTATTAAAAAGTCTCAATCAAGCTTGGGTAGAAAAACTTGTTAAAATTTGGAAAAAAAAAAAAGTTGATGTTGATGTTATTTTATTAGTTTATCTATTGCCGGAAGAGAAAAAAAATCAATGGAGTGAATTATGCTCATATTGACGAAGAATAATAATAAACTTTTAATCATGCACAAGTAACAATAACTTTGTTGGATCTCACTTAGAGCTACAACAACAAGATAAAAGATTTGTACTTGGAAGGCATACTCCATGTAGAAATCCTCTATGGAGGCCATGAGCTTAAGCAATCTTGGTTTGCTTTCTCGCTTTTGTCCACGCAAGTTATATCACAAGTCAATGAAACAAAATAGTCGGTCTTTCCTTTCATATCTACATAAAATTCAACAAATAAAACAAAATAAATTAAGTTAGTTGAATCAAATTATGAGATAAAGAAAAATAGGAGAACAAACACCGCTTTAAGTACTCAAAAAGTCATTAGAAAATATCTCTAAAAGAGAAAAACAAGGTAATCGAGAAGAAAAGAGACATGTATACGAGAGGAAATTGAAAGAGATAGCACGACGATTATAGTGAAACAAATCCACAGAAACTTATGCATGTTCATCTCTTCAAAGACCAAATATTTTCTTCTGGGGTGTTATTTTAGTTTTTTGAATTCAGTTTGTATGAAGTATTCCCCATTAATGCACATTCATCTTCTTTCCTTTATTTTACCGCTTTACATATATGGCAATTAACAGAGAAGGAAAACATAACCTTTATATTAGATATTGATACTGTTACCATATCATCACTGGCCCAATAGAGTCAAGCCCAATAATTGTACGAGCCTAAGCCCTTTGTATATCTTTGTAGATATTTTAGAAGAAAGATATCTAGAGATTTTAGGAAAGAGATTTAGATATTTTAGGAGTAGATTGTGTAGGCTCTAGTATAAATACCCCTCCACCCTACCTAGGTTTTCATCCCAAGAAATCCCAAGCAATACAAAGTAGTAGTTTCTACAAAGTGTTTTGTAAATCTCTTCTCGATTAGTCTTAATAAAGTGTGCGGGTGTTTCCCACAGAGAGTTGTGTTCAACAATTTGGTAACATAGCGAGGTTAGTGTAGGTTGTTAGATCTCTTGGAATTCCTAGTATGCTATGTGGTTGCAACTCTGTCTGATCTTCCACATCAGAAACGATTTCTTGAGATTATTAGTGAGTGAATTTCTTTGTGTTGTTAGTAGTCTGTGACTCTGCAAGTCTTGTGTTGTAAAGGCTTGTTTGGTATTACTGAGGTATTGTCAACACGATAGGTGACTTCCAAATCGTAGGAGGAATCAAGAAACTCAACAACAACAACTACAACACGTGGGCAAAATGCATAATGTCCTATTTACAAGGACAGGACCTTTGGAAGGTTGTTGGCGGGAGTGAAACTACGCCGCCAGAGGAGGATTCTAACGGCGCCTTGCGCAAATGGAGAATCAAAGAAGACAAAGCAATGTTTGCCTTGAAGACCACAATCGCAGAAGAGATGTTAGAACATATTTGGGATGACAAGACACCGAAAGAAGCATGGGACACGTTCGTGATGTTGTTCTCAAAAAAGTGCGATACGAGACTACAACTTCTGGAGAACGAGTTGTTGTCAATTTCACAACGTGACATGACGATTGCTCAGTACTTCCACAAGGTCAAGTCGATCTGTTGGAAAATTACAAAACTAGACCCAAAGTCCGCAATTGGAGAAGATCGAATGAAGAGGATCATAATCCACGGATTGCAACCAGAATATCAAAGATTTATTATTGTTGTACAAGGATGGCCCAACTCATCCATCACTTGTTGTCACGACCCGATTTTCGAGGCTTCGAAAAAACCGAATCATGACTAAAAAGGACGAAATCGAAAACAAATAAAAATTCAAAAGAAAATAAAATAGAAGGTAAAAATCCGACAAAATTTAAAAAACAAGAAAAGGAATCAAGGACACCAAAATGAAATATAAATTCAAAGTCAAATGTTACAAATATAAAATAAAATACCAAAGACTCCAGGTATGAAAACGGAGAAAGGACTCTAAAGACCAACAAGGGACTGACGCTCTGGAACGACACCCCTCTGTGACAGTGCAGCTCTCGAACACGTCCCCGTATCGACTGGTACCTGAAAAAAAAGGGGAGAAAGGGGTGAGTATAAAAATATACTCAATAAGCAACCTACTTGTAGGCTCTTTACACATCCTTATCTTGGTAGGTATCCACGGTCTTTCTCAGGATTCTAAAGAGAGCGATCTAAGCTGCAACTCTCTTCTTTGTATCCTAAGAGGCCTACCCAACTCAAACAGTGGAATGTTCAGTGTCCTGAGGTGAGGCGCGACCTCATAAGTAAATCTGAGGGGATCGTATGGCTGGATCTGAATACATGACTATCTCTAAACATCATCCATGGAGGTTAGCTGACAACCTTCACACGGGACCATACAACCACTAAATTTGGGGAGCGACCCCCTGTGTGTCGGTTAGCTACTAAGTCATCCTAGTGGTTCCACGTCCCCCGCTCAGGGACGGGTTTATACGGCCCAGGTGTCCTGTTCAGAAGACCCCTTAGCTATCACCACTAGGTCTGGGCACCTGTCACACTTCCCTGTCCGGATCTGCCAGGCTCAACGATCTCCGTACCGGAGCTCTGTCTCGACGGTACGGTATCGGAGCAGAGAGGGAAGTGGAGGTTCTGATGACACTGTCCACACTGCTTAACTCTAGCGGCTACCAACAGTTACCGTGGTGTCCTACCATTCTTCCTAGGGTGGAACTTAATGGCTTAGACTTGGATTCATACATCTCTAGGATTCTCGTGCAAGGTCTCACAAACCTATCGGGTTTGGAATTCTAGGTTCTGAATCTGCGGATACTCGTTATGCGGGTCTAAATGCACGGTATTCTAGAGGTCTCCCAATCTAGGGACTCGTCTAGCCAACTCAGTCACAAGCACCCTAATCTAAGCTCATAATTTCTTCCTATTCCACAAGAAAGATAACACAAGCAATCATATCATGCATAGGAGATAACACGAAACAATTAATGCAATATCACAAACATGCTCAACGGGAAGATAACGTCCATCTTCACCTGGAGCGCAGATTTCACAAGTTTTTCCATCCTCCTCATGCATACATACCTAATCAGGATCTCAATCTATACAGATTACATAATCGCTCGTATCTAAAAGCCATAGATTTCCTTATTTATTTCATTTTCATACTTTCCATACTAATATGCTAGGTTCGGCTAGCTAAGCTTACGGGTACGATAGCATGCATGCTTATTCCATGCAGTTCCTACAAGTACTGCCCGTGGGAATCTAAATGGCTACTTACTTGGTTGATGCGTGCCTTCCCAAGTTCAAATTATTTACCGGAAAAGGTTCCAACAATTCTGAAATTTCCTTGATAGGTCCTAATTCACAGAAAAATAGGATCAGAGTTGAAATCGGGGTGAAAAACAAGCAAACGGATACCAAACGGAAAGAAAACACGTAACTCACGCGCGCTACATGCGCCCACACGCGCGCTACACGCGCTCTGGAGGGCGTATTATGCACGGATTCTACGCGCGCGTGTCCACACGCGGATTCCATGCAGTCACGGGTCAGAGCGGCAGTTCAAGGCGGTTCACGGGCGGCGGTTTGCGGTCGCGGGTCGCGTGCGGAGCACTGGTTCAGATTCTGGTTGACCCGAGTCCGCGCCCTGATGCGTGTCGATTACGATTCCGCCTCCGCTCCTCCGTACGCCAGCCGACGCTTCTCTCCCCTGCGTGTGTTTCAATTTCCAAATTAGCGTTTTTGATCTATTTTCTTCAGATTTTCTTATCTTTCAATCCGTAATTCATATCAATAAAGTTTCTTCACGAACATTGTAGATCTCATATTCTAATTCTACAATATATTTTTCCTTTATTTTTTCCTTGAGCTTAGGATGAGTTAAGGCCATCCAAAGATACAGAAAAATTCACATTTTCTGGTTTTCGATCGATTTACCCGAAGTCCGACTAAACTCCAATTTTCGTCCAGGAACTTCAAGAAACCCTAGTGAATCTTATTTTATTTACATACCTCCAAAAACTCCAGATCTAATGCTCAAGAAACTCCTCAAATCTAGATAAAATCGAAACAAGAAGTTCGAAACCTTACTTTGTCCGTTCTCGGATTTTCTTGCCGGAATGAGTGAATCCACCACCCAAACTCCTTTTTCAGCACCGAGAGAAGTATTGCTTCGATGTTTCTTGCCTTGGATTCAATCTCCAATGGCGGTTCGTCTTCTCCACTCTTCCTCTCTCCCAAACCCTAACTTCTTCTCCTTTCTCCTTTCTCTCTCTCTCTCTCTTTTTTTTCTTTTCTTTCTCTTTCTTCTTAGAGCCCAAACAACAAGACCCCTTAGGTAAGAGTAGGGGCAAAATGACCCTTTTGCCCCTATGTTGTTATTTTTATTTTTTTATTTATTTATGTAAAACAAATTCGGGTATTACACTTGTAGAATTCGAAAATTCGTTAGCCAGCCAAGAAGTCATGGCTAAATAAATGGGAGGCATCACATTGAAGGGTGAAGAAGAAGCACTCTACACAAATGAAAGTCGGAGCAACAAGAAGTCGTCTACCAAACGTGGATACAAAAATAGTGACAAAGAAAGAAGCCATCAAGGAATTGCACAACCTGAGAGAGCTTAGAAGAAGAAGAACAAGAGTTTCCAAGAAAAAAGATTTGGAGGTATTTGCTATAATTGCGGGAAAAAGGGCCACATGTCTAGAGATTGTTGGTCAAGGAAAAAGTCTGTTGAAAGCAATGTGGCAATATCTAAAAAGGAGATATAGGATGAATGGGATGCAGAGGTACTATGTCCCATAGTAGAAGACGAGCTAGCACTCATGGCAATAATGAAAGAGCATATCGATTACGAGGATGACTGGATCATTGACTCAGGATGCTTAAACCACATGATTGACGATCAAAGCGGTGCAATGGAAGAGGGGTGACCCTCAGAGAAGGAAGTATTACCAGGCTTGGACAACATTGAAGAAATTCTTCCACAGAAGATGGGGGAGCAAACTGAAGAAATTCTTCCACAGAAGATGGGGGAGCAAACTGAAGGAATTCTTCCACAGAAGACGGGGGTGCAAACTGTACACACTTGCTTAAATGCAAATGTGCCTGGAGATTTGAGTGACACTGATGTTGATGAGCAACACTCAACCAAGCGAACCTCGTGAGAAGGAAATGGCACCTCAACAACTTAGGCAGTCAGAAATAATCCAAAAGTTAAATCTAGAGGATGTCAATGCAGCTATTGTAGAAGACGGAGTTAATGAGCCAGAGACATGTGAAGCATCACAAAACTTGGCATGCCAAAAGGCGATGGATGAAGAAATTATAGCCCTGGAGCAAAATCAAACTTGAGAACTAGTACCAAGACCAAAATATATCAAATTTATCTTTTCCAAGTGGATCTACAAAATAAAGCGTCGACTGGATGGATCAATCGAGAGATACAAGGCTCGACTTGTGGCTCGAGGATTTTCTCAACAATATGGACTATACTATGATGAAACATTCAGTCCAGTGGCAAAGATCACTACCGTACGAGTCCTGCTAGCACTTGCAGCAAGTAAAGTTTGGAAACTGTGGCAAATTGATGTGAAGAATGCCTTCTTGCACGGATAGTTAGACAGGGAGATTTATATGAACCAACCAAAGGGATTTGAGAGTGCAGCTAATCTCAATCATGTATGCAAGCTTAGAAAAACTCTTTATGGATTGAAGCAAGCACGGAGAGCTGGGTATGGTAAGATTGCTGAATTTCTTATCCAAAGTGGTTATTCAGTTGCGCATGTAGACTCAAGCTTATTCATCAAAGAAAGTGAAGGAAATTTTGCAATTGTATTCGTCTATGTGGACGATTTGATTATCACCGAGGACAACGAAAGGGAAATTTATCAAACAAGAGAAATTTATCAATACGCTTTCAGATGAAAGAGCTAGGAGAGCTTAAACACTTCCTAGGCCTAGAAGTTGATCGCACATATGAAGGATTGTTTCTCTGCCAATAAAAGTATACAAGGGATATGCTTCAGAAGTTCAGCATGTTAGAGTGCAAGCAAGTTTCAACACCGACGGAGACAAATGCCAAGATTTGTGCACATGAAGGCAAAGAGTTGAACGATGAAATGATATACCGACAACTAGTAGGTAGTCTTATCTACCTAACTTTAACTCGGCCTGATATTTCTTATGCAGTTGGGGTTATGAGTCGGTACATGTAAAGTTCAAAGTAGCCTCATTTGGATGCAGCTCGACGGATCTTGAGATATGTCAAAGGTACAATCGACTATGGTCTTTTGTACAAAAGAAGCAAAGACTGCAAGCTAGTTGGATATTGTGATGCTGACTATGCAGAAGACAACGATACTCGGAGGTCAACCACTGGGTATGTGTTCAAGTTTGGTTTGGGAACAATTTCTTGGTGTAGCAAGAGACAACAAACAGTATCATTATCAACTACAGAAGCAGAGTATAGAACAGCGGCTGGAGCAGCTCAGGAAAGTACATGGTGAAACTCTTGATGGAAGTTTTGCACCAGAAAATTGACTATCCAATATCACTTCATTGCGACAACCAATCTGCGATTCCCCTAGCAGAAAATCCGGTGTTTCATGCTAGAACAAAGCATGTGGAGGTGCACTACCATTTCATTAGAGAGAAGGTCCTAAAGGAAGAAATCGAGATGCAGCAGATCAAGACAGATGACCAAGTGGTAGACTTGTTTACAAAAGGGCTAAATACTGGCAAACATGAGAGTTTTCGCTGTCAGCTCAACGTGGTGCGGCGATTGAGGACTAGTGCTGAGGAGGAGTGTTAAAATATCATCACTAGCCCAATAGAGTCAAGCCCAATAATTGTACGAGCCTAAGCCCGTTGTATATTTATCTTGGTAGATATTTTAGAATAAAGATATCTAGAGATTTTAGGAAAGAGATTTAGATATTTGAGGAGTAGATTGCATAGGCTCTAGTATAAATACCCCTCCACCCTACCTAGGTTTTCATCCCAAGAAATCCCAAGCAATACAAAGTAGTAGTTTCTACATAGTGTTTTGTAAATCTCTTCTCGATTGGTCTTAATAAAGTGTGCGAGTGTTTCCCACAGAGAGTTGTGTTCAACAGATACATATTTAATATTACATGTATTAAGTCAACGTTTGTTTGTTTAATTTGTTACTCTTTCCGTTTATGATTACATGCCTCCTTATGTTTAGGATATCAGGTTTAATGTGAGAAATTGTTGAAGGGTCGTCAACTAATATTTCCTAGTACATTGTCTAGATTGAAAAGGTCGGTATTGATAGATGTTATTTCCCTCTTAAATAATGCATGATTATACCGAATTAAGGGTAAGGCGCTAGAGCTAGGATAGTTTTACGTGACCTAGGTCAAAACATTTCCGTTAGACCGAGCATTTGAGGGTCATGAGCAGTAATCAATGGTCAAAACTCTAATTCTCCTAAGACGAGATGAGCCCCAAGGAGTTAGTCCAAATTGTCTTGGAAATGAAAATTCGAGAATTAAACTACCTACATGCCCTAAGAACCTAGTAAACCTCCACAACATCTACTTAACAAGTCTACTAGCAGTGTGAATAGTATCACTAGAGTTTGATTGTCTCATATTCCCTCTAGTATCTCAATAGTACTATTTGGTGGTATGGGTAAGTACCATTGAGTGAAAGGTATCTAGGAACCTATACCTTCAAACTGGACCAAGGTCAAATAGGATAGTGTGTTGTGGCTACTTGAGGATTTACTAAAGTGTGTAGAAACAAGACAAGAGTCAAGTTTGTGATTTCGTTAATCTTTCCTAAGAGGTGGGAGGGATTACATAAGTAGTTTAGTTCATGATGAATGTAAAACATGTGTAGAAATGGTAAGGGCTCTTTAAACAGGGTAAATACATGAATGTAAAAGACGAAGTCAATTGACCATTTGACCATTACAAACTTTATGAAATTAAAAATAATAAATAAAGTTTTCTAACAATTCATGAAATAATGCTTGCAACTTCATCCGTGTAAATATTCACTTCTGAAGCTGCAAATTGTCATTCCTCAATAGAATCATCTTGTAACACATGAAATGATGGTTGACTCGAGCCTATCCAATTTTGTAGATGAAGAAAGAATGCTTATTGAATCCTCTTGGCCTTTGTTCGTGTAATAGGTCCAGTTGAAACATTTGAAACACCGTGATCCTTATCACATGAAATAGTACGGAGTAAAGTTGGATGAATCGAGCCGTATAAGCCATTGGAGCCATCGCCGCCATGTTTTGGATAGAAAAGTGCAAGTCACATTTGGGTCAAGGTCTGGGTAAGTGGGTCGAAGTTGAGTAGGTATGCGCGAGTTGGAGTTTAGTCGAGGCACGGATAATTGGGTTGTAGGGTTCTAGGCTGTGGGTCGAGTGGTGATGGACTGGTAGACACACGACGTAGATTGGGAAGCTTCCATTTTTTTTTGTTTTTTTCGTGGATTTCGTTGACATTGGGTGACTATTCATTTTCGGTGTTCGAGGGAGCTTGCTACTTTTTGGATTTTCTCTATTTTCAATTTTTTTTTTTGTTTACTTTGTTCATAAATTATAGTAGGTAGAAATTCTTGCCTTATATTTTTGTTAGCTTATTTAAGATTTAAACTTTTGTTATGGTTCCTTTTGGAGTTTAAAAAAAAAAAGTGTTCAACTAGTTATTTCAAGAATATTGGTGTGATTAAAATATGTTCATGTTGCTAGTTATGTGATTGAAGTTAGATTTGGAGCTTTTATTTGATTATTTTGAGCAAGAATCCTAGCCCAAACCTAAAATAAGCTTCAATTTAGATTTAACACTTAGAAAGCAATATAAATATTGTCAATATGCTTCAAACACCTTAAAAGGGATACCTAAAAATTTTATATAAAAAAAAAATTACTCTTATTTACATCTTATTTCAACCCCTAAAAAAAATTATAACTCAATTCAAGGGTTTTGATTCAATAAAAAAGGTTCGACGATAATATTACCTATGAAATGTCATTGAGAATGCTTGATTAAGACCAAGTAACAATGTTAGAAATCATGAATGTAACGACCCAAAATTTTCTACTTAATTTAAGGTCGCTAGAAAATTTTGGGTCGCTACTGTATACATATCATAAACATTGCAAGAGGAAGACTTCATTTAAATTCCATAAAACATAACCTTTATCTTGAAAACACAGCCATGGACTTACGTGTTTCAAAAACATCTTTAAAACGACACAACAAAAGAGTAAATAAAATAAATAAACATTTAAGTTAAAAACATCCTATTCTAGCCTAAGTCTAAGAAAATAAATACCACTATCCTATGCATGTGCCATGGTCTCGAGTTGCGATGCCGTCGTCAGCCGTACAAGAGTGTCTTGGCTTAACCTGAAAAATGTAGTAGCACATGGCTTGAGTATTTAAAAAATACTCAGTAAGTGACCCCACTAGTGGGGTTAAATGCAACAATCACATGCAATGAAATGATGGGACCTATCTTTCGTTTCGTTTCGTTTCGTTTTCCCTACGGTGCTGTCCTAACGGGTAAACTTTGTACGTGTACCATATACTCTACATACAGTCCATACGTGCGAGTATGGGCTCACCAGCTAGTTCGCACACTCCATTTGTTTGGTATGATGCCCTTATGCCGGAACTCGTTAGAACTAGTAACCGGCACGGCAACGCTATGCAAAGCATAACGATTTTGGGATATAAATATTTCTAACCATACAGTGCCTATTGACATACTTTATAAATGAGAATATATTTAAGAATTACTTTATAAATGAAAATATATGGTTGTTGTTATATTCACTGGTATCAACCCTTTAATACTTTTAAGATCTTCCATGCATTTTCTTTCTTTTATTCGGTTAGCTGTATTCTGGGTCTTCCCTATCATTCCCTTTCTCTCTTCTCATTGTGTTGATAAATATTTTTGGCAATTCCCTTCCTCTTTTTCATTGTGTGATAAATATTCTTGCCCAATTTTTAATCCTTCTTCCTCCCAAATCCTCTCTTTAATTTCCTCTGTGTAATTCTATTTTTCTCTTCCTGTATTTTCTGTGTTGATAAATATTCATTCTTACACCCAAATCTTCCCTTGTTAGGCGAAGACCAATTTTATTCCGTTCACAGTTATTCACAGATATTCTTTGTTTTTAATTTAATCGATTCATTTGTCCACCGATCTACATAATTACCATAATTCATATAAAATTATTGACCAACAGTGAAGATCTAAAATAATCTAAAATATAATTAGTTGTGATTTCTTTATATGAAATTAGAATAAAAGAAAAGGAAGTTTAATATATACCTAACAAACTGACGAGATATATTTGTTATTTTTCTGTTGTGGAGGAACTTAGATTTTGGCGTAAGAGTTGGGTTGAGGAGAGATGATGGGAAAGGGACGAGAGATTAGTGGAGAAGAGGGGGAAGCTTGTTTTTTTTTTTAATATTAATTTATTATATATATTTTTTTTAAACGGAATAATAATTTTTATTTGTTTATTTATTTATTTATTTTTGGGCTAATACATCGAACCTCCATAATAGTATGATATTGCTTGATGTTTCTTAAAGGCATCATACCAAACAAATAGAGTGTGAATAAAACTTTTTAATGGTATTTTTGGTCAAAGAGTTCATTATTATTATGGAGAAGACATGTGGTATTCTTCTAAGTGCTATTTTCTAAGTTCTATTTATTTTATTACATTGATTCATAATCTTCAACCTTGTGGTTAACAGCCACACGCTCTAACCAATTGAACTATTCCAGCTAATTATTTATAATAGCTCAAGCCCACCACACCTTTATAAGGAATGTTTCATCCCCTCTCCAACCCATGTGGGATCTCACAATTCACCCTCTTTGGGGGCCCAGCGTCCTTGCTGGCACGCCGCTCGGTGATTAACTCTTATAGCATTTGTAATAGCCCAAACCCACCGCTAGCAAATATTGTCCGCTTTTGCCCATTAAGTATCGTCATCAGCCTCACAATTCTAAAACAAATCTACTAGGGAGAGGTTTCCACACACTTATAAACAATGCTTCGTTCTCCTTTCTAGGCGCTAAAAAATATTGTCCGTTTTTGCCCGTTACATATCGCCGGCTAAATCACAGTTTTAAAACATGCTACTAGAGAGATGTTTACCGACTCTTATAAGTTATTCTTCATTCCCCTCTCCAACCAATGTGTGATCAGAGGGCGTGAGTTCAAATCCAACTTCTGACAACACAAATAAAGGTAAAATAAAAATACAATAGCGCATCATTGTTGAAATCAATTGAACTCACTAGAGATTTAAAATTGTCACGACATGATTTTCCAATCATCTAAGAAAGTTAGTGTTCTTCAAGTTTACCCTTACGCCCGAATCTCCATAGGAAAGTAGACCATCAAGTTGAAGCCTCCCTAATGATTTTGATCACCCTCTTTTGGTCACCTTGTTGGCTAATTACCTAAGCACACAACGTATAATTATCATAAAATCATCTTTAATAATGGTTTCTAAGGATGCTTGTAGGGAAAGAAACATGGTAAAATATAAACTTGAATCGAATCAAATTAAACATGTAACAAAAGGTTCAAATTCAAACAAAAGGACCCTTTATCCCTATTTCAAAAACAAGAAACATGGGTAAAAAAATATCAAAAATAAAAAAAACGATAAAATAAAAAATATCAAAAACCCACATTAGTTACCAATGTCAAGACCCAATTTTTAAAATTTTCAACCACGAATTTCGATGTGGACTGATATGGCTAAAACAAAAAAATAGGATAAAATTTCACGCGAATTTAAAAACGGGCCAAGCCAATTTTAAAAGACAAAAACATTTACAAATCAAAACTAATGTTCAAAAGTGTATCAAAAAATGAGGATTAAGGCTGGGAATGAGATACAAAGTAATCAACAGCAACTCCTAACACATATGGACTTCTCACGACTCTATTTTTAAGGATTTGAAACTTAGAACATGAGTAGAAAGATCAAAGACAAAAGGAAAATAAAATAAAAGATCAAAGACAAAAGGAAAATAAAATAAAATATACCGTAAAAATTTTAAATCAAATTAAGACATACAATACTACAATAAAATACAAAATAAAATCTAAAAAAGTGCTATTTAAATTTATTACAGATGGAAAATAGGTTTGAAATACATATAAAGCGAAGCACAAAAGACTCAAAGTATAAAGAGGGACTGACGCTTAAAAACGACAATTTCTATGACTGCGCAGCTATCAAACACTACCCCACCTCGAGTAGCAGCCTGCAAACACCTGAAAATAATGAAGGAAAAAGAGGCGAGTATAAAAATACTCAGTATGCAGCCTACTTGTAAGCCCTCATCGCATCCTTAACCTAATAAGTTAACACATGCTATTCTTTGGTCTCTAAGAAATTCGGGCCTAGTCCACGAATCCCTTGACTATTGCCAAACAAAATAGTAGTGCCTATCATGAGCTAAACTGTAACACCCGAGCCCCGACGAGAAATTAAATACCTTATTATCTCCTAAATGATTTAAATTTCCTGAATCTTGTTGAGGGTCTTAGAGGTCGAATTTCAAGAAGTGGCAGAATAGAACAATCCTTAGAAAAATTTGAGGAACATTTAAAAAAATATATAAAAAATAGTAAAACAAATTAGAAAAAAGCTCATCAAAATCAACGGATGAGAAAAATGATCATTTTGACCCCTCTTTGCCTAATTTAGAATCTAGATTATCCCTAAACTTAATGCTAATGAAGAAGAAAAAAAAAGAGTAATATAGTTCTGGAGGCACTAGGGTACAAACCATTAATTACCTCTCATGATCTTTGAGTGCTCGGTCTACTAAATACGTCTTGACTTTGGTCATCATAAAACTATACTAAGTCTAGCGTCATATTCTTAACTTCGTTCATCTGTGCATGTTCATACTTGGATATAAATCAATCTATTACTTGAATCTTAGCTCTTTAACTTAAATTAGAATTTTGGAATAGTAAAAATATTCTTTATGTAACATGGAGTACGAAATCTCATTCTACAGACATTTCAGCTATTTTCACATATCACATATATCATGCTCATAAAAAAAAAAACTCATTTAAATATCTTATTCATGTATTATCTAGCTATATAAGCCAATTCATTATCGCATGCTAGCATATCTTAACAATCCATACAAATATTGGTCGAAAGAAATCCAAATGGCTACTTACTTATTTTTGTGTGTTCGTTAATCAATGTTGTTGCTCGTTTAAGTCCCATATTTCTAGAAATTCTACAAGATGGTCATAATTCAAGTCACAGTGAGATTACCATAAAAATAGTCAAACAAAGATCGGACAAAATTCGAGATACCACGCACAGATGTAGGGTGAGTCTTAAGTGAAATCGAGCTTCAAGCACGAGTTTTTCTAATTTTTCTTTATTTTTTACTCGTGTATTTATCATCTTTTCTAGCCCTACTCTGTAACTCGCATGGAAATTCTTGACCATTATCCATAGCGCGACATGCGTCCTTTTCCTTTAGAATTTCATGTACTAAGGCGGCGTGGGTTCGATCCCTCCTTTCAATGCACACGGTTACGAGCGCTTATTAGGAATAAAATGACATGTTTTAGGAAATCAATTTGGCCCATAATAACTTGTGAACAAATTTTTTTTAGAAAAAGGAAACCATCATAGAAAGAAGAGTGAAGATAAGTATTAAGTTAGACCCATCTATTTCCGTGGAACACTGACAATAGAAAAGGATATCTTTATTAGAAATAGTATATATATATATATATATATAAACGTCAATGCGTACATGTTACTTAGAGTAATTTGTGAACGATGTTATAAGATTATGTCATAAAGATGATTTAAAGATGAAAACTACAGGGATCTCATGTATTTTGTGTGTTCATATGCATCGGGATACTTCTCCATTTAGGATGATTAGTATGGACGCGTACACTATGATGACGATGATGATCACGACTCACATGACACTCGGGGTCTGCTGATCTCCAGATGTTGCTTCGGACAGCTAGCTCAACTATGACGGATCCAAGGGGGTGTGAACCACCTAGGGATCTAGACTCGCGCATGTGGGTCGTATGTAGGAAAGTACTACACATCCAATTTTGTCCATACTAGAGGCCACCTCTATGGTGGTTTTAACGATAGGTCCCTAGATCATGAGTTGCATGTGTTTGCATTCCCTGGTCCTAGTAGTGCGGTCACTTACTAAGTATCTCTTAAAATATTCAAGCCGTGTACTACTTCTATTTTAGGTAAATACAAGGCACCCGTGTACGGCTGACGACAACATCGCATTTTGAGACCATGGTACATGCATAGGGTAGTTGTACTTACATTCCTAGACTTAGGCTATAATATGATGTTTTTAATTTTAACACTTATTTATTTCATTTAGTATTTCATTGTGTCGTTTTAAAGATGTTTACGAACATGTAAGTCCATGGTAGTGTTTTAAGACGAAGTTTATGTTTTATAATAAATTTTGAACGCTTATTTCCGCACAAAATGATTACATTATTATGACGGTAACGACTCTAGGTAAGTATAAATTTAGGGTCGTTACAATTAGGTTTCTTCACCAAAGTTGAAGAGTTTCAATCTAGCAATCCAGAAATCCAACAAAAAAAAAAAGTGAAAAAGATATCATACTCATAGTTAGTGCGTTTTTTGAATCTTACCGTTTTTTAAACTCCAATGGAAATTGATCTTTCACTCGTTTTCTCCCTCGATTCCTTCACAAGATTTGCTAAAAAATTTATCGTAATGCAATATTCAAAAGTTTCAAAGGAAAACAAAAATCTAAAAGGCTAGTTGAAAAAAAAATATTAAATTTATAGAATGTATCTTGAGAATATCCTTGATTCTTGTAACACCTGAGTCGAGGTATTAAATATTCGATTTTTTTTTTTAATGTCAAAACTTCCATAAATTTATTGAGGATCTTAGACATCAAATTTCAAGATGAGATAGAAGAGTAAAATTATTAGAAAATCACAAGAACTCAATAAAAACATAAAAGAAAATAGGTTAAATGTGAAGATAGGTCAAAATCAATCGTGAGGGATATATTGGTCTTTTCGACCCATCTTTTCTAATTAGAAATTTGAAAGAACGATGAAAAAAGAGAGAAAAGAGGGGGATTTAGGGTTTATTAGAGAGAACGAAATATGCTTCAAACTGCCATTTAAAGTAAAGGTAAAACAGAAAAGAAAGGAAAGGAATAGAAAAGAAAGTAGAGAGAGGAGATAAGTTCTAGAGAGAGAGGGATGTTTGATAATTTGACTTTCGTTTTATAATTTTTCGTCCGACTACGGACAACTAGCCCGATTATGATGGGTTCAAGGGAGTGCAAAACGCTTGGAGATTCACGCTTACAAGTGTGGGTTGTGTGTGGGGAAGTATTACATATCCAATTTTGTCCGGACTGGAGGTTACCCAGATGGTAGTTTTAACGTTAGATCCCTAATCATGAGTTGCATGTGGTTGCACTCCTGAAGCTAATAGTGGGGTCACTCACTGAGTATTTGTTAAAGTGCTCAACCCATGTGCTACTTCTATTTTAGGTAAAGACAAGACACCCATGTAAAATTGAGTGCCGTTTTTTACCTTCTTTTTTTTTTGGATTCGTTACAAGATAGCTTTGTCAAAGACTCCTCGAATGAATTTAACATGCAAATCTAAACATAAGAAATGCAAAGAAACAAACTATTTGTTAAGAAGTATAATCTGCCGCTTTTATTATAATATCCAAAATCTTCGTCCTAAAGTAAAACCTTGAATGATTATTTATAGTATTGAAAATAAACCTTATAGTAACCCATGGTTAATTAAATTGTTGTAACTTTCATGGCTATCAATACCAAATCATCATTAGCTAATTGTAACCTATAATCATAAAGAGAATTCTTTAAAACTTAAAAAAAAATACAATAAAACATCTTTAAATCTAAATAACATACAGTTTTGTCATCCACCATGAAATCTTTGTGCCATGATTAAGACAACTTATTTTATATAGTAACTAAACACATTGACCTATAAATAGGACTTTGCATGTATTTAACATCATGGTTTATAAACATGAGTCTAGTTTCAAATTTTAAGTATGGTTATATAGTGAGTATATAATCACCCTTACTACTTTTTTTTCCCATTTTAGATGATGCATAAATATATGAGACCGTGTGACAAGAGTATTTCATCTAGTATTAATTTTCGCTCATTTCTTTTAATCCCATGTTTTTAAATACCATGAAGGAAGATTATGTATGCTTGATATATATATATATATATATTTTTAATATGAACTTTAGTTTGTTGCCAAAAGTCCGTGTCATATATGTATTTGTAGCCGATACCAATTATCACCATGCTCACATTGTCAAACTCAGGATTCAAAATTAGAAGAAAAAAGCGTAAAAATTTTGCAACTTTCTCATTTTGAATTTTTTTCGACTTTTGTAGTAGAGACATGGTGTTTCACAATTATTTCGTATTTCGTATAATTTTTTTTAACAATAATGCTGTTTCCTTTTGAACTTGTTTTTGTAATATGGATTTTAATAAGGGACTTTAAATTGTTGGAAGTCATTAATTCTTTGATCTTGTGTAGGAAACTTCTGATGTTCACAATTGCAATCAATCTTAAGAACTGCAAATTATAAAACAATGCATTGCACTCGAAGGAAAGATAAGTTTATAATTTTATTGATAATTTCATATCTTTGGCAAAGAAAGGAATTAAAGTTGAACCAAAATTAAGGGTCACACCAACAAATTATGTTTGTTGGGTTGGGAATGCATACTCCATGTTGAAATCCTCTTCTAGAACATAACTGTATGTATTTTTCATTTTCAGCGTCGCTGTCGTTTCCGCAAACTTCAATACAAGTTAATGGAATTGAAGTTCCCACCTTCACCTCTATATCTGCATCAATCGAATTAAATAAAAATTTAGGGCCTCATAAAATTGAAAGAGAGAAAGAGAGGGAGTAGGAGAGCAATTAGAGATAATAGAGAGGGTATGAGAGCAAACTAAACCGACCTGCGCGTGTATGTTCAATCGTCTGCGACACAACCGACTTGCCCTTACACTAGGCCAAGTCATTCGGCTCGACCTTGCCTCTACTCGAGCCAAGGTCTCTCAATGCAACGTCGCATCTCGTCTTGTCATCTTGATCCCCATCGACAGGGTCCATATGTCTTGACGCCATCCCAGGTCTCGGGATGTCGTCGGCCATCATGACTCGCTCGGTCATGTCATCGAGAATGGGCCCGCGTGTCTTTCATCTCATCGGGACTTCCCGAACATCCATCCATCCGGGCTATATCGAGGCATAGGCCCTCACGTGCCCATGCCGAGTCATTTACAAATACCGTACCGGATAGCGGGTGTATGTAGCAACCTCCGACACGCGGGCTGGGGCGCAATACCGGCACACCCGTGCCGCCCGGTACTGTCCTTGAAAAACCTATTTCAAAGGAAGTCGCCTGAGACACTCGTCTCGACACGCTCGCCCACACTGTGACACACGTATGTGCCACAGGGTAGCTCACTTAGGCCACAGGGCCCAGGGGTGGTGGAGAGCTAACACCATGGTACCCCCTATAGTACATTCTGAGCCATTTTCAATCTACCAGGAGTAGACATGATTTTTGTGAACGATCATACGGTGTCGTGCATTGTCCGTCCGATGTCCGATTGACATCAAATTTGGCGAGCATTCATATTTCATATGGACGGACTTAACTCTCGAACCGCATGACCAAATTCCTTCCGGAACTCCGACTTTCGAGGTTAAGGCCCGGGGCCCTACCCGGCCCTTCAACAAGCCTATCTATGTCCCTCATGTCTATTCTGATGTCTTTGTCTTGCTTATGTCTCAGCTTGTCTTTTAACGCAATGTCAACTTAGCGTGGTGGTGTGTTGGATGATGCATCGTCCTCCTCGATCGCATCATGGCACTCTTCTATGTTGGCCCGCCTATGGCCGGATGGGCATCTCTTGAGGGACGCCACTTTGCTTGTCGCACCGTGAGGGTCACAACCTACTCTCTTCATAGTATGGTTGTGACATTCTCCCCCACTTAACTTAGTCATCGTTCTCGATGACTTTCTCAGGCGCATTCGCCCCACTGATTGTGAAATCCTCCCCACTCAATCTCGGCATCGTCCCGATGACGATCCGAACTCTCTGTCTGTTGGCGACTCAACTCGCTGGATTTGGTTGTGTTTCAAAAATATTAAGTACCTGACTACCTTCTGTCAGAATGCTCATCTTACTGACGTATTCCGTCAACTGGAGGACAAGTTCGAGTGGATGCTCTAGACTTCTCTTTTTGTCATATGGCACCACGATCTGACTCTTGACTTGGTCAGTTGTTGGGTGAACTTGCCTCAACTTTGGCTTGCCACTACTATCTACGGCTATCCCTCTTTAGACCTACTTCTGTTGTTCGCCCATCTTGGACTCGGCCACTGATACTCGCAACGTAGACGTGGCTATTCAGTGTTTGTCATAGCTGTGGGTGAGGCTGACTATCTCTGCAGACACTCACCAGACAACTATGGACTTTCTAAGGACATCTTGCCCCATTGTGGCCAACTTGGCCTCAGTGTATGTATTCCTCGGAATCACATAAATTTGTGCACCCCACGGGGTGGGGCTCGCAAGTCCAACCGCAACACTCTCTCGTCGCGGTCACTCCTGTTGAGTAGAGTCAAAACCTGTTTGACATAGACTCTTCAATTGTTGGCGCTACTTTTCGGCCAACTCTTTGTATTTTGTCACCTTCACGTGGCTATTGCTGCATTGACACTTCTCCTCGTCTTCTTCGCGGCTTCGTTTTCGTATGTTCACTTCCAGCTTGATGCTCACTTCTCGAGCGGATGCTGGTCTTGACAACTCTTGTGGTGTCATCCACCTTAGGCACAAGGTGATGACTCAAGGAATAAGTGTGCTCGCACATTGGAGCATCTTTACGGGGTGAGAGGCCTAATGATTCGGGCTCTCCCTCACTTGCACTCGGCTGCCTCTGTGCAGCAAGGTCGTCCTCCCATAAGGACTTGCATTGTACTCAATTTTCGCACTTGGCCGACGTGTGTCTTTTCTTGACTCTCGGCTTCCCTGCTTGTAACCACTGACACTAATCCTCTTATGTGAGTGGTTCTTTTGGAAGGCACCGACATGGTGCATTCACTGTTTCATTTGTCTTCCAACTATCGGAACACCAAGCCCTTGAAAATGGGCATGGTTCTTGCTTTGACGGGTAGATCTACCCATAATGAAGTGTCGACACACGACACTAATGAACTTCGTTTAGTCTTGGCTTCAACCCCCAACTGATTATAATTCTGACCGGCAACTGTCCTGCTTACTCTTGGCACTCTTGACACACTTGCAAGGTCTTCGCTCAACTCTTGGGTTCATTTCTCTTGACTGTCTTGCCCGACTAGACACACAAAGTGTGGCTCTGATACCAATTGTCACGGTCCTACATTTTTTTACCGTGCGGCGTCGTGATCCTGACACGACCACGACCAGCCTTAAGGGGAATTAAGCCCCATATATATTTTTCGCCCCGGCTTTGTGGCTTCGTCGGACCTTAGGCGATGTTTGTCTTCGCCCATCGGACATCGCTTGTGCGGAATCCAAGCTTGTCCAACCACACACGCCACCTGCGCGTGTATGTTTAATCGTCTGCGACACAACCGACTTGCCCCTACACTAGGCCAAGTCATTCGGCTCGACCTTGCCTCTACTCGAGCCAAGGTCTCTCAATGTAACGTCGCATCTCGTCTTGTCATCTCGATCCCCATCGACAGGGTCCATATGTCTTGACGCCATCCCAGGTCTCGGGATGTCGTCGGCCATCATGACTCGCTCGGTCATGTCATCGAGAATGGGCCCGCGTGTCTTTTATCTCATCGGGACTTCCCGAACATCCATCCATCCGGGCTATATCGAGGCATAGGCCCTCACGTGCCCATGCCGAGTCATTTACAAATACCGTACCGGATAGCGGGTGTATGTAGCAACCTCCAACACGCGGGCTGGGGCGCAATACCGGCACACCCGTGCCGCCCGGTACTATCCTTGAAAAACCCATTTCAAAGGAAGTCGCCCGAGACACTCGTCTCGACACGCTCGCCCACACTGTGACACACGTATGTGCCACAGGGTAGCTCACTTAGGCCACAGGGCCCAGGGGTGGTGGAGAGCTAACACCATGGTACCCCCTATAGTACATTCTGAGTCATTTTCAATCTACCAGGAGTAGACATGATTTTTGTGAACGGTCATATGGTGTCGTGCATTGTCCGTCCGGTGTCCGATTGACATCAAATTTGGCGAGCATTCATATTTCATATGGACTGACTTAACTCCCGAACCGCATGACCAAATTCCTTCCGGAACCCCGACTTTCGAGGTTAAGGCCCGGGGCCCTACCCGGCCCTTCAACAAGCCTATCTATGTCCCTCATATTCTGATGTCTTTGTCTTGCTTATGTCTCAGCTTGTCTTTTAACGCAATGTCCACTTAGCGTGGTGGTGTGTTGGATGATGCATCGTCCTCCTCGATCGCATCATGGCACTCTTCTATGTTGGCCCGCCTATGGCCAGATGGGCGTCTCTTGAGGGACGCCACTTTGCTTGTCGCACCGTGAGGGTCACAACCTACTCTCTTCATAGTATGGTTGTGACACATAACACATGTAGGCTCTCATCATAGCCTTGAACTAGCAAAAGACCGTAGACTTAACTCAAGTTTCAAGGAGTATTGTTCTTATTGTGGACAGTTTTGGGTAGTTAGCCTAGCCTAGGAAGCAGTAAACGATTTATGATGTTGATGTGCTACCTTAACGAACTTTCTCTATAAGGTGGAGACTGCAATGTGTGAGCTAGCTTGAGTGTCATCCATAAGAGGTAGTTGGCGAACTCATCCCACTGGAAATTTAGTCACCAAAGATCGAGGGCGCGACCCCTAGTACGTGGCAAGTTCGTAGACTAAGCACATGATCAACGTCGTCCCACAAGACAAATCAACCGTGTAGGGTAACTACTAACTACAAGCATGTTCAATACCCTCTCATTCGATGGGTCCACTCTGAAGGGTAATCCAACAAAGTATCTAGTCACACGTAACACTAGTTGACGAGAAATTAAAAATTCAATTTTTTCTTTTAAAGTCCAACTTCCAAAAATTTATTGAGCCTCTTGGATATTTAATTTTCAGATGGAATAGAGGAGAAAAAATCTTACAAATGTCAATGAATTTCAAGAGAAATATAAAAGAAAATATTTTAAAAATTAGAAAATCGGTTAGAGTCAACTCTGAGGAGTAAACTTGTCATTTCAACCATATATTCATGATTAGTGGCGTCCATTACCGGTTATCAAAATGCTTATAATGAAGGAAAAGAGGATTAGCCCTTGTCAAAATGCTTAGAATGAGGAAAAGAAAGAACGAAATAAGAGGAGAAGAAAGAAGAACCAGGGATTATGAATTATTGAGAGAGAGTTAGAGAGAGAGAAAGTCAGAATTCGCTCCAAATAGGTATTTGGAGTCGAAATTGTGGCAGAGTTATTTCACAAGAATTGCTCACTTGCATCGAGAGAATAATTATGAGTTCTTGAATCACTCCAAATCAAATATTATCTAGGGCTCTCATACAAACTGTAACGTTCCTAATTTTCTTACCCTAAATTAGTAACGTCATTACATGCATGCTTTAAATACATGTGGAAACTCAAAATAAATACTTTTAAAATAATGTCATGGACTTTTCTATTTAATCTAAAACAAAAACGAAGGTAATATAGTCTTTGAACATAAAATAAATTGCATTAAAAACACTTATCAACTACTAAATGAAAATCAATGCATTAAAAACACAAGTAAGTTTTACCACCAAAAGTAACATAATATTTTGCTTCGAAAACCCGTCATAAAACAAAACTTTTTTATACATGACAAGTAAAGCATGTGAATCAAGTACTTTTTACAACACAGAATAATCAAAGTAAGTTTTCAACAACAAAAGCACATGTACTTAAAACAGATTCAGAAAAGGATTTCTTGTTGTCACGAGCTCGCTTGTCTCGTCTTCGGTTGGCCTGCAACTTCTTTATTTGGCGAGAAAAGTTAAAATAATCTTGATGAGTAAATTAATTTAATCAATAAGTAGCTAACTTGTCATTCACAAGTTTATTACTTCTATTTCCCATTGTCCTTAAAGCTTATTCACCATTGATTCCTAGTTTCTTTTACTAGGATCATTGGTAAGTTACTAAGGTATTTCAGCTACCTCTAGCTTAGGTTACATCTATTTGGTTATTTAGAATTTTTTGACTCGTATGTAAGACTTGCTCTCAGTCAATTAGACTCGTCTACTAATTTCTCTAGCAGCATGTAACATCATATATACCAAAGGTCAGGAATACTCATTGTTCTTGTCTTAGCACACAGTGCGTCGGTCAGGAACTCTGCGAGAATGAGTAGACTACAATACTCATATTCTAAATCTTGCAATAATTTATTTTTGCGATAAATGGAAATGTAGTAAAGATTAGAATCAATATTTAGTTTACCATGGATAGAAGAAATATCTCTCCGAAAGCACAAAAATTTATGGTCAAGTCCAACTAAATTGACAAGCATCGAAAGACATTGATTGATTTCTCGACGCTTGCTAATTTTGTTAGCCAATGTATGCTACGTGACAAAATTTAGTGCGTCTAGAGATATTTTTACCCGCCATAATCTAACCTTTGAAGCCTCCAAAGACCCGTCATCTCTCTTATATTTCTTCTTGTCTATTGGAATATATTTTATATAGCCCTAATCAGTTAGGATTTTATATTTGATATATTTTATGTTATCTTCGGATTTGGTTAGTAGAATATTTTCTCTTATTTTTTGGATTTAGTTTGTAGTTTGTATTCTATTTAAACATTGTGAACATTAATGAAAATCGGACTTTTGATCCCACCTATATTTCTTGGACTTTCAATCCTACTTATACTTCTCATTCTTAACATGGTATCAGAGCTATTATTCTTAACATGGTATCAAAGCATCATTCTTAACATAATATCCGAGCATCATTCTTGACATTCCCCATTTGCTTCCCTACTCCTTCATTGAAACCCTTTTTCTTCCATTTTTTTGTGTTTTTTCTCGTGGTGAATGGTTATCCATTTTCGGTGTTCAAGGAAACTTGCTACTTTTGGGTTCTCTTTTTAAATAACTTTTTGTTTCCTTTGTTCATAAATTATGTTGTCAACTTAGATTCATTTGGGGTATGCCCAAACCTTAAATAAGATTCAATTTAGGTTTAACACTTAGAAAACAATATAGGTACTATCAATATGCTTCAAGCACCGTAAAAGGGATACCTAAAAACAATTCGGCTCAAAGTTGCATTTACATTTTATTTCAATGACACGAAGCTACCCCTAAAAAAAGTTCGACGATCATATTACCTATGAAATCTCATCGAGAAGGCTTGATTAAGACTAAATAACAATGTTAGACAACTCGAAGATACCCCTAAAAAAAACTAAAAAATTATAATTCAATTGAAGGGTTTTGATCCAATAGAAAAGGATAATATTACTTATGATATCTCATCGAGAACGCTTGATTAAGACTAAAGTAAACAGTGTTAGAAATCACACTAATTAGTCAATGTGGGACTACTTCTCAAAATAATTGAGGATGAGTTTGAATGAAACTTATTCATCACTAAAGGAGAACTTGAAACACTCAAACACTGACCTTATGGTTAAGGTTCACACATTCTAACCAACTAAGCTATTACAACCAATCATTTCTAAAATTTCAAGCTCATCACTAGTAGATGTATTCTGCTTTGGCTCGTTACGTGCTGTCGTGGTTTTCACACCCTCATCACTAGTAGATGTAAAATTCCAACCTCACCGTTTTAAAACGCATTTACTAGGGAGTGGTTTCCACTCCCTTATTACGAATTTTTTATCCCTTCTCCAACCGATATAGAATATCACAATCCACCCTCCTTGAGGGTTCAGCGTTGCAACCCTAATCCTCAGCCCAACGATCCATTGTTTAATTTCTTAATGGTACATTGCTTAATTTCTTCTTAAGCAAATTGAATGCATTTTCTTGCATTTTCCCATTTAAAAATAATTATTTTTCACTAAATCATTCAATGGTGCAACTATGGTGCTAAAATATTTTATAAATCTCTTATAGAAGCTCGCTAACTCATGAAAACTCCAAACTTTACTTGCATATTTTTGTGTTGGCAAATCCCTAATAACTTAACTTTCTTTTTATCTACTTCTACTCCATTTTTACAATTTTGAAGCCAAAGAATTGACCTTTTTCCATGCAAAAACTACACATTAAAATTAGAATGACATTTGTCTTTTCTATGTGTAATCAAAACTCACTTAACATGCTCCACATGATCAAGCAAAGTCTTCAAATAAATTAAAAAATCATCAATATACACAACAACATGCTTTCCGAAATATTCTCTCAAAACATGATTCATTAAGCGCATAAATGTACTAGGTGCATTAGTTAACCCAAAAGGCATAACAAACAATTCATAATCCAAACTTAATTTTGAAATTTTTTTTCTGTTCATCTCCTACATGCATTCTAATTTGATGATATCCAGATTTCAAAAAAATCTTTATAAATGGACATGAACCATGAACTTCATCAAGCATATCGTCTAGGAATAGGAATAGGATGTCGATACTTTACAGTAATTTTGTAGATGACTCTACAATCTATGCACATGTGCCAAGTTTCATCTTTTTTTTTGGCACCAATAAGATGATATAGAACATGGACTCAAACTTTTTTGTAAATAGCCCTTCTCCATGAGCTCCTTCACTTGTCTTTGAATTTCTTTAGTCTCAATTGGATTTACTTTGTAAGCTTGCTTATAAGGAATGACAGCCCCTCGAATAAAGTCTATTGTATGTTCAATACCTATAATGGGAGGTAGTTCTTCAGGTACTTCATCTTTAAACACGTCCTCAAATTCCTGTAAAAGAGATTGAAACACGGTAGGAAAAGCAAAGTTGTTATAGTTAGAGATCAAACATCCTTCCTTGTACATAAGTACAAAGATAGTTTTTTTGTAAAAATATGACCTTTCTCATCTTTCCAAATCTATCCAAACAATATCTTTCTTTTTCAATTTCATCTCTTTTTTCATTTTCTTTTTACTATTTTTTTCTTTTTAACTTTTCTCTATTTTTTCACTCAATTCTTGTCTTTCTTTCAATTCTTTTTCATCAAACTCTTTCTTTTTTTCTCCAACTTTAACTGATCAGCAAATACATTTGCAGAGCTCAATGGTACAAGAGTAGTTTTTCTACCATCTTTTGTAAAAGAATACCTATTCAAATAACCATCATACATAACTCTCTGGTCAAATTGCCATGGTCGGCTAAGTAATATATCTTCAGCATGCATTGGTAACACATCACAAAGAACTTCATCTTTATATTTTTCTAAAGTAAAAGATATTAAAGCTTGAAAAACTACCTTCATTGTTCCACAATCATTGAGCCATTGAAGCTTTTAAGGTTTAGGATGGTGTTGGGTTTGAATTTGCAACCTTTTGATCAACATGGTACTTACCACATTGGTGAAACTTTTACTATCAATGACAAGACTACAAGGAGTCCCCTTGACTAAAAACCGCATGTGAAACAGGTTATCTCTTTGATCATCAACATCATTCTCCGTAACTTGAGTTTTAAGAAGTCTTCTTGTAATAAGTGCCAAATGACTCTATCTTCCAATTCCTCCTCTTTCTTCTGAACTTCTTCAACTAGCTCATTGATCTTCCCTTCCATTTCCCTCGTCTTGATTCATGATTGTACAAAAAATAGTTAATATTCTTAGGACCTCACACACTCAACTAACTGATTTTACACTTAGGAACACTCGTGTTTAACACACAAAGGTAGACTATTTGGGAACATCATGCTACCATCAATCATATAACCAGAGCATAACAAGTTTGATACTAAATTACATTCAATATTAGTAAATAGACAAAGTAAATTCAATTGAAGGCGTTTCTTTTTCTTATCTTATACAATACATACCTGATGTTGACGGGACATCTATGGTGAGACCATGGAACGTGCCAAGTCTATCTTGTAAGCTAGTCTACAGGATCTATAACCTAGAGCTCTGATACCAAATGTAACGACCCTATATTTCTATTAACCTAAAATTGATATCGTCATCATATCATATGCTCTCATAAGAAATTAAACATTTAAACTTCATCTTAAAACACTGCATGGACTTACGCGTTCGAAAGCTTCTTTAAAACAACATAAATAAATAATAACTAAAATAAATAATACATCAAAGTAAAAACGCCCTATAATAACCTAAGTCTAAGAAAATAAAATACTACTATCCTATGCACGTGGTCATCTCTATTTGTGATATCGTCGCCAGCTGTATAGGAGTGTCTTGCCTTTACCTGAAATAAAAGTAGCACACGGCTTGAGTATTTTAAGAAATACTCATAATGACCCACTATTGGGGTTAGAGAATGCAAACACATGCAAATAATGATCTTAGGGACCTATCGTTAAAACTATCATAGCGATGGCCTCCAGTCTAAAAAAAATTGGATATGTAGTACTTCTCTACACACGATCAACATGTGCGAGCGTGGATCCCGAGACAATTCGTACCCCCTTGACCCATCAAAGTCGAGCTAGCTGTCTGTAGCGACGTCTAGAGGTCAACAGACCCCTGATTGCCATGTGAGGCATGATCAACATCATCATCATAGTGTACACATCCGTACTCATCATCATAAATGGGAAGTAACTCGATGTATATGTACACACAAAATGCATGAGGTCCCTAGGGCTTTTCATCTTTAGAACATCTTTATGACAAACCCCTATATACCCTTCACATATTACTCTAAGTAATTTTCATGCCTTGGCCTTCATACGTTCATCATCATTAACATTAGCTAGGGTTGTATCTTAGAAAACTCAACATCACAGTGCATCATGGCGTTTAATACATGCACCACGCCTTAATACGGAATAATGTCATATTAATCAATCTTATAATCTTACATCTTACATCATCATGTTATCATGCATCATCATACAACGTCATCATGTAACATCATCGTATAACATAATATAACATCATCATATAACATGCATCATCATCATATAATATAGTCATCACCTAATAAAATATAAAGCATAAATGATACGTGCAAGGACCACTGGGCACGTGCCATCATACATAAATCAAGTTATCCGACCAAGCCGATAGTAAGGCCACTTACTTGGTTGGCCTTGACCGGCGTTTTCTCTAAACTCAAGTACATTTGAATTCCGTCTCTTGAAGTTTTTCAAGTGTCGTCGGGAGTTGTTTCCTATTAAAACGTCCATCTCACTTCGTTAGTAATTTATATTTCTAATCTAATTTAACTTGAACATGGGAATAAGACGTTATATTGACCTTAATTATCTCTATTAAGATAAAAATCAGCTTCAGAAGGGTAAAAAATGTAGAGCTTGGTTTCAAAAACGTCAAACCGAGCCAAATACGCCATTTTTTAGCCTAGGATTCTGAGAAGTCGAGCCTAAGGGGCCGGTGTATGTAACATTGACCCTATCGCTGAGGGACATTGACACATGAGCAGGTCGCGACGTGGATCGAGGCGTGGGTCTCGAATGTTCATGTGTGCTCGCGGGTCTGTGTAATGGATCGTGGGTTGGGCCGTGTTCTGTGTCTTTGGGCTTGAATGTGGGTTTTTGTGCCAAGCACAAAGGAACTAGACTACTAGACTGAACTCGTTTCTAGTGAACTAAAAACAAAAGCATGGCTATTGTAGCGACAGAAATCAAGAGATAGTAAGGTCACTTACTTGGTTGACCTTAGCTGACATTTTTCCTAAATTCGAGTACGTTTGAATTCCTCCCCAAAAGTTGCTACAAATATCATTATATGAACTATTAGAAATATAAATTGTTAACGAACAGAGATGGACGTTCTAATAGAAAATAATTTTCGACGATACTTGTAGCAACTTTGGGGGAGAAATTCAAACGTACTCGAGTTTAGGAAAAAAAAACTGAGTTTGTATGTTAGTTATATTTAAATATGTATAAAATATTATATTATGAAACTAATATTAAAAAAACGGAATAAATAATAGAAAATATAATATTTAAATAAGTCTCATGTTCCAATGGATAAAATTAATCGTTTGTGTGAAAATCAATACAAGTAAATAATATTGTTTCATCTGAAAAACTCACGAAAATTAAAAGTCAAACCCTCTTCTTTTTTCATTCCTTTTCCCTTCTTTGTCTTCCTTTTCTTTCTTCCCATTTTCTTCCTTACTCCTTCATTGTCACCCTCTTTCTTCTATTTTTTTTTTTTTTTTGTGTGTGTGTTTTTCTCGTGAGTTTCGTTGACATTGGGTGGCTATCCATTTCTGGTGTTTGAAGGAGCCGGCTACTTCTTGTGTTTTCTCTCTTTTTAAATATTTTTTGTTCACTTTGTTCATAATTTATGTCGCCGACTTAGGTTTTGTTTTCTTCGTTAAATAGTTGGGGTATGTAGAAATTCTTACTTTATTTTTTATTTTTAGCTTATTTAAGATTTTAACTTTTGTTACGGTGCCTTTTGAAGTTAACAAAATGATTTACGTGTTCAATCAATAATTTCAAAAATATTTGTAAGATTAAAATATTATCTTGATGCTAATGATGTGATTGAAGTTTGATTTGGAGCTTATTATTCGATTAAATTGAGCAAGAAACTTAGCACAAACCTAATATAAGCTTCTATTTAGCTTTAACACTCATAAAGCAATATAGATACTATCAATATGCTTCAAACACCTTAAGAATTTTCGGCTCAAAATTACATTTACATCCTTTTTCAACTAATCGAAGCTACCCCTAAAAGAACTACAAATTATAACACAATTCAAGGATTTTGATTCAATAGAAATAGTTTGACGATATTATTACCGACAATGTTTGATTAAGACTAGGTAACAATGTCAAGAATCACGAACCTCCATAATAATATAATATTTTACACTTTAAACTTTGAGTGTAATACTAGGGAAAGATTTCTACACCCTTATAAGGAGTGCTTCATTCCCATTGCTAAAATAGAATAAAAGACGAAGAAGTAATAGTACCTGAAAAGACCGTATAGATTGTCATATTAGTGAGTATGACAAAGTTTTTCGTCATATTAGGAATGAATTGTCTAGTCGAGAATTATGCCAGTATAGATTGTCACAAGAAGGAGGTAGTATTCCCACCTCAAAATGAATCAAATTTTACGTTCAAGGGAACCTATAGGGCGGCCACCCAAAAATAGTGTTGACAATGAAAGCAAAAAGACTAGTACAACAAAAACGGTGGGTCATATTGGCTTGTGCATTGGATGTAAAAGTGAAAGAAAAGGTCATGGACAGAGTACCTATAGTAAAGAAAATCTCATATGTCTTTCTGAATGATTTACCAACAGTCCCTCCTACCCGAGCTGTAGATTTTAGGATAAAACTTTAACCAGGAACTAGAGACATTTCTAAAACCCCGTACTATATGGCGCAAGCAGAATGAAAAGAACTTAAGGTACAGTTACAAGTCCGTTTATATAAAGGTTTCATCAGCCCTAGTGTATCCCTCTAGGGTGCACCGATGTTTTTTATGATAAAGAAAGAAGCATCGATGCGCCTGTGCATTGACTGCAGGGAGTGAAATAAGAAAACAGTAAAGAATAAGTATCTATTTCCTCGCATCAAAGATTTGTTTGATCAGCTCCGAGAGGCGACGATATTTTCAAAGATAGATCTTCGATCAGGCTATCACTAGATTAAGATCAAAGAAGGGGATGTACCGAAGACAGCCTTTTTAACAAGGTACGACCACTACGAGTTTGTAGTGACTTCATTTGGCCTCATAAACTCCCTAACTTTGTTCATAGATTTAATAAATGTAGTCTTCAAGTAGTGTATAGACACGTTTTTATCGTGTTCATACACGACATTCTAGTGTACTCGAGAATAGATCAAGAGCACCAAGAAGACCATCGAAAAGTACTAATGTAACGACCCTAATATTTTACCTATTTTGTCTAAGGTCATTAATACACTTTGAAATGCGGAATCAACATTAAGTGGGCTCTGTATCATTAATGCGGCTTACACTCGCCTTTTATTACCTCGTGAAGGAACAATACAAGGGAAAGAAAGGAAAAAGAACAAAGCCAAAATAAATCTCTCATCCTACCCTAAGGTTTATTATGCAAACACAATTCAACCTATACTAGCCTAAACTAATCACCCAAAACGAAATTCAGCTTATACTAACCTATACTATGAAGGGACAAAAAGAAAGATGACTGCCCTATGCATGTGCCACGGTCCCGGGGTGAAAGATGCCGCCGACGATCTCACATGGGTGCCTTACCCTTATCTGGAGGAAAAAAAATATAGCACGAGGCTTGAGTATTTCTAGAATACTCAGTAAGTGACTCCCCTATCGAGGTTATGCAACAATCACAAGCAATGAAATGATGGGACCTATCTTTCGTTTCGTTTCATTTCGTTTTTCCTACGGTACCGTCCTAACGGGTAAACTTTGGACGTGTACCATATACTCTACACACAGCCCATACATGCGAGTATGGGCTCACCAGCTAGTTCGCACACCGCTGGGCCACTTTCATTACCCGGTGGGCATACTCTAGGAGCCCCTTATGCCGGGACCCGTTAGAACTAGTAACCGTCACGGCAGCGTTATGCGAGGCATAACGATCGTTGCCCTGCCATTGGGTGTACGCGTCCGTACCCTCGTGATGGAATGGGGGTATCCCCCCAGATGCATGAACACACACAATGCATGAGGTCCCCATTAATACTATATTATCATTAGTGAACATAACCCCCAGTTACATTCCATGCAAACATGTCAACCTCGTTCCCTATTTACGTACCATACATAACTCTATTGGGGTTTTGTTCTCATGTGTCTACCTTATTTCATGTCATACAATTCATGCAATTAATATTCAACATTCCACACAATTATGTCACAACCATTCAAGAACAACTTAACGTCACATGCATTACATATCGTATCAGGTTACAAAGCATACATAGCATATATAGCATACAATTACGTTCACATAGGTACGTATTTAAACACACAATTCAATGCACTAATTAATGACACGTGCGACACCACGGGCAAGTGTCATCACACAACAACAACGCGTAATCCTACGACGGAGTGAGCCACTTACTTGGTAGGCCTTAGCCGAAGTACTCCCTAAAATATAACGTAAGCTCCTAACTCCTCGTAAAACGTCCTACGCTTCCGTGGGTGGTTGGTTCCTATTGGATCATTCGACACCTTCGTTAGTATTTCACAATTATCATAAATATCCAACTTGCAATTGTGACATACGTCCTTAAAATGGTCTAATTTACCTTAAACGGGGCCGAAACCAGGTCCGGGAGGGTCGGAACAGTGACAAACGGGTCGTAAATAGGTTTCCCGAGTCGGATAAGCCGCTGGAGCCGAGAAGCCACCGTCGAGCCGAGAAGCCGCCGTCGAGCCGAGGGGTGTCGCACTGCCGAGGTGACACGTGGCACAACCAGAGAGCGACACGTATAACGGTCCGGGTCGAGTGCGCGGGTCTGGGTTGGCCACGAGCGACGGGTCGGCCCAAGCTGGAGACGGTGTAGGTGGGCTGGGCCTTAACTGGTTTTTCTGGGCTAGACCGAATCGTTTTGGGCTGCGGGAGGTTTCGTCGACCGAATTGGGTCAGCGTGGGTTGGGTTCGGTTCGGGTCGCGGGGTCCGACGTTCGGGTCGGACTTCGTCTTCTTCGCCGACTTCCTCGCCGATTTCCGGCGACTGTCTTCTCCCTCCGTGACGTCGCTTCGCCGTCCTTTTTCCCTCCCTTTTCTCCGTTTCCGAGTCTCCTTCTTCCCCTAATCTCGTTTTTGGGATTGGTTTGGAACGTAACGGCCTAACACTCCCAGATCTGAGAGGGTTTGGGGGTCCGACGCTCTATCTTTCTTGCCGGCGGTGTACAACGTGTAGGACTCGCCCAAATCTATCCCCGATGTATGTAAAAGGCTCTGGGATTACTTTCGTTACGTGAAATTCAAGTTTGACGTCGATTTCGTAAGGTTTGGGCCTCACCGGAGTTTCGTCGGCTTTTTCTTCTTCCTTCGTTTTTCCCTTTTTCCTTTTCCTTTTTCCTTCCTTGCAGGTGCTCTCGGGGTGGCTGAAGGTCGGGTTCGTGTTTCCTCCGCGATCCCGACTTCGCCCGCCCTTTGTGGGTCGTGTGCGAACGAAAACTCCGGCGACGCCGGAGTTTTCGGTCCTACCGACGACTCGCGATTTTTTTTTTTTTTTTTTTTTTTTTGGATCCGTTACAACTAACCATCTTGAGAGAGAACAGTTTTTATACCGAATTCTCAAAATACGAATTTTGGCTACAACAAGTCTCGTTCTTTGGACATGTTTTATCAAAAGATGGAATTTTAGTAGACTCGACCAAGATTAAAGTTGTCACTTAGTGGGAATGCCCAATTATAGTTATAGAGGTATAAAGCTTTTTGGGGTTAGCAGGATACTACTGAATGTTTGTGCAAGACTTCGCTTGAATAGCCTCAAAACTTACACAACTAACGAGGAAGGGCGTAAAATTTTGAGTGGAATGATGCATATGAGGCCAGTTTCAAAGATTAAAAATAGAGGTCAGTGTCAGCTCTAGTGCTCACAGAACCAAGAAGTTAAGAGGGTAACATTTTAGCATATGTGTTCCGTTAATTCAAAGAGTATGAGAAGAACTATCCTACACATAACCTAGAATTGGCCGCAGTAGTTTTTTGCATTAAAGATTTGGCGACACTACCTGTATGGAGAAAAGACTCAGATTTGCAACGACCAGAAGAGTCTAACATACTTCTTCACCAAGAAAGAACTCAACATGAGGCAACAAAGGTGGTTAGAGTTTGTGAAGGATTAAGATATAGACATCCATTACCACCTTTGAAAGACAAACATGGTTGCAGATGTCCTAAGTCGTAAAAGGCACACTCGTCGACCCTCATTACTAGGGAGTCACGAGTACATGCAGTTTTCGAGTGAGCTAACATAGCTGTAGTAACTGAGGGGGTTATAGCATAGATTTCTCGACTCATAGTGTTGCCCAACTTCTGACTGATTATTATCAACTCCCAACAAGAGGCCCTGACCTAAATAAGATATTGAGTCAGCTCACAACAGGTCTAGTAGATAGTTTTTCCAAAACATCAGATGGTGAAATGCTATGTCAAGGACGATGGAGTTTACTATAACACATGCGGAAGCAAATTGGATCTTAGGCACTCTAAGTACATCAATTATAGTAAATTAGCTAGCATGTTCAAAAGCATTAAAACTCGATGAGTTTGAATACTAACCTTTCGTAGTTCAAATTTTTTTTTTCCTCACGAACTGGTTTCGAACCACCACTAGTGTCTTCCCTACTATTCTCCGACCTTAGAACGGGATTGTAGAATCCGGTGAGTGACTAAACTTGATAGGAATTTAGTATATGTAAAGAGAGAGTTTTTGAGAGATTTTCTCAAAGTTTTTCAACAAGAATTTACATGTACCTTGATCACTCTATTTATAGAGTCATATTTGCATGTTCATGCAAATTTGAGATTACCAAATTTTGACACTCAAAATTTCACTCAAATTTGTGGGGTTTATTTGGCAAACATGCATGTTGGTTTAAACCAAATTTTGACACTCAAAATTCCACTCAAATGTGTGGGATTATGTGGCAAACATCCAAGTTTGACACTCAATATTCCACTAACTCAAACATGGATTTTTCCATGAAGTGAAGTCAACATTTTGACTTTCTTTATTTTAATTCAACAAATTAATTTAAATAATTAATGTCAAATCAAAATAATATTAAATGATTAATTAAATAATTTAATTAATATTTAACATTAAATCAAATGCCAATCCCAATCAATTCCGGCACATACTGATTATGAATCCTTATTCATAATTAAAATATTTAAATCTTATTTAAGTATCACCAGTTCTCTCCTTTTGTTTAATTCATAATTAAAACAAAATGCGGTTAAATATATCGTATATATTTAGCGTATATTTTCTTCTTTCCTAATATATCGTAAATATTTAACATTAAATCAAATGTCAATCCCTACCTTGATCACTCGTCACACTATTCTAATGGACCTACAGATCATGAGCTCCAACGATCCGAGATTAATCGGCTAAACTCATGAACCTTGTTAACCAACATTCGTTAACTACTAGGACACTTCACTATAGCCTAATAGTTGCACTCCCCTCACTATATAGATATATTTCTGTCCATTTCATATAACCATGATTAGTAAGTTGATCCTTCACAGGTTATTTGTAACTAGAGCTGGGTCAATTTATCGTTTTACCCCTAAAGTTACTTCTTGTTCCTTAAGTCCCACTGATCCTCTAATGAATAATTGGTTTGTGGTCCAACCACCAAACCGAATCCCTCTCGGGCAAATGAGATGGTGGGACCCCTTGTTCAAGACCTGGATCCAATACTTAAGGGAACAACATCTCTACTATCCCTAAAAGCGGGTAGGAGTGAATTCCATCTTACACCCTATGTCCCCAGCTATTCACCTAGTCTTACCCCTGAAATGGGAGGCTTATTGAGTCGGCGAACTAGGGCCACTCTCACCCCTGCAAATCTAAGGATAATTCCGAATAAACAGGAGCTCATAGTTAGCTCAGGATTAAGATCGAGTTACTTAGGTCAACGAATGAAAAAAATCAGTCTCAACAGTAAACGGCATTATAAAGTGAGAGTGGTTTTCTTCATGGTTCGATCTTATGCAATACTCATTCCATAGGACACCCCCACTCACATGTCTCCACATGTACAATTTAGTGATCACATTGTTTATATCATATACAATAGTGGGCCGCATCCATAGTGTCCCCAGAATAAGATACTCAGCCTTATCCCTGTACTATAGATCATTTTGACTCTATACTTGAACTTGATCCACTCTTATGTCTCTACATATAGTTCAAGTAATCATACTATAGCCAAAGTGTTCCTAGTTTATTGGATTTAGATTAATGATCGTAAAATTCACTTTATTCAATAACAATCTTTACTGAATAAACATCAATAATAACTTTATTGAAAACTGAATATGTTTTTGTTTACAAACTATGAGTTTTAGGACATAAAACCCAACAAACTCCCACTTGGACCAAAACTCTAGTGGGGTTTTATAATGTTGAGAAGAGAGAAAGACATAAATACAATGAACTAGGGCATCACATACCCATGCATTTTCTCTCACTTGCCCTAAATTACATAACTCGTAGTCCTAGACTCACTAGGTGCCCTTCAAACACTTTAGCCGTGAGGGGCTTTGTAAATGGATAAGCAATGTTGTGCTCTGAAGCTATCTGTGTGACGATCACATCTCCTCGTTGCACAATCTCCGTTATGAGATGATATTTGCGCTCAATATGTTTTCCTCGCTTATGGCTTCTTGGTTCTTTAGAATTTGCAACTGTTCTACTGTTATCACAATAAAGAGTGATAGGGAGATGCATATTTGGAACGACTTCCAAATCAGTTAAGAACTTCCTAAGCCATACTGATTCTTTCGCTACTTCACAAGCAGCAACATACTCAGCCTCCATGGTGGAATCAGCAATGCAACCTTGCTTTATGCTTCTCCATATTATTGCTCCTCCGTTCAGAGTGAAAATAGATCTCGATGTCGATTTCCTCGAATCGATATCGGTCTGAAAATCTGAGTCAGTGTACCCTATAAGGATCAGATCCTTAGCGCCATACATTAGCATATAGTGCCTCGTTCTCCTAAGATACTTGAGGATATTTTTAACGGCAGTCCAATGAGCATGTCCCGGATTGGACTGATATCTGCTGACAATTCCCACAGCATAGCATATGTCGGGTTGGGTACACAACATGGCATACATTAGACTACCGACTGCTGATGCATAGGGAATATGTCTCATATCCTCAATTTCTTGAGGTGTCTTAGGACTTGTTTCCTTCGACAAATGAACTCCATGCCTGAAAGGTAATAATTCTTTCTTGGAGTCCTGCATCTTATATCGAACCAACATTTTGTCGATGTACGATGCCTGAGATAATGCTAGTGTTTTGTTCTTGCGATTCCAAACAATTTGGATTCCAAGAACAAACTGAGCCTCTCCTAAATCTTTCATTTGGAATTGTGTCGCTAGCCAATGCTTAATGTCAGTCAGAAATCCCACATCATTCCCAATGAGTAGGATATCGTCAACGTACAACACTAGAAAAACTACTGTAGAGTTGACTATCTTCTTGTAAACACAAGGTTCGTCAACATTTTGTTTAAAGCCATAAGATTTGATCGCAGTATCAAACCTTATATTCCAAGATCGAGATGCTTGCTTCAACCCATAAATGGATCTTTTAAGCTTGCAAACCTTTTGCTCGTGATCCTGTTCAATGAACCCCGCTGGTTGAGCCATATAGATACTCTCCTCAAGATTTTTGTTTAGAAAGGCTGTCTTGACATCCATTTGTCAAATTTCATAATCATAAAATGTGGCAATGGACAAGAGTATTCTAATCGATTTAAGCATAGCAACAGGAGAGATGGTTTCTTCATAGTCCACCCCCTCTCTTTTGGGTATAACCCTTTGCTACAAGTCGGGCTTTAAAAGTCTGTACCTTACCAGCTTAGTCTCGTTTCCTCTTGTAGATCCATTTGCAACCAATAGGTTTTACCCCATCTTGTTGATCTACAAGTTCTCAAACTGAATTGAAGTACATTGACTCCATTTCAAGATTCATGGCTTTGATCCACTGATCTCTATCTTCATCATTCATTGCCTGTTTATAGGTTAATGGATCCTCAACGCCATCATCAGGTATGATGACCTGTGTTTCTGCCAAACTCAAGTAACGATCGGGTTGAGTTATTACCCTCCCACTACGTCGAGGCATTCTCAACTATTGAGAAGGATGTGATTGACCAGAAATCAACAACTGCATCAACAACTCTTGTTGAAGGACCAGCCTGATCAACAATTCTCTTTGTTTTATTAGTAGCTTCTTTAGAAATCTCACTCAATACTATCTATTATTTGATTGACTAATCCTTTACATTGCAATGTCTGAAGAGTCAAATGTTTTGGTAATTCCTGAAGCGGGATGAATCAAGATAATTTTCAATCAGTGCTCTCGATTTTTTCATCCTTTGTTGTAATAATATCTCGAGGTTTGCAACGTTAACTTGCTATATCCACTATAGAACCATTAACTAAAATATGTCTATATCCACTTCAGCTGGATGAAGACTTGAGTTATGAATAAGAATCTTGGCCCGTGAATTAAAAGCCTTATGCAACAGAAATGTTGTTTTTTTTCAAGTCTATAGGGGAGAGGTTTTCACACCCTTAGAAGAAATGTTTCATCCTCTCTCCATCCGATGTGTGATTTCACAATCCACCCCCCTTGGGGGCCAGTGTCCTCATTGGCACACCGCTTGATGAGTAGCTCTGATATCATTTGTAATAGCCCAAGCCCACCGCCAACAGTTATTGTATTCTTTAACACATTACATATCGCCATCAGCATCGCGGTTTCAAAACACGTCTACTAGGTAGAGGTTTCCACAACCTTATAAGAAATGATTTGTTCCCTTGTCCAATTGCTAGTAGATGTTGTTCATTTTGGCCCGTTACGTATCATTGTCAGCCTAACAATTTCAAAACGCGCTACTAGGGTATCCACACACTTATAAAGAATGCTTCATTCCCCTCTCCAACCAATGTCGGATCTTACAATAAGTAATCCTATTTCCATATGATTTTCGAAACTTCAATATAATAGGGTAAAGTTCAAATGAGTACAATCCAATAAAAGTTAGTGTTGTTCAAGTTTAATAAAAAATGGAGAATGTGTTCCGAGTACAATCGAATAAATGTTAGTATTGTTCAAGTTAAATAACAAACGGAGAATGTATTTAGAGTACAATGAAGTTAAAAAATTAAAAATTAAAAATACATAGATGTATATTGACCAATAGTAAAAAAAACAACTAAAAAAGAAAAGTAGAAATTCAAAGTAAACAAATGACTTGACCGGACAACCCCCTCTCAGACTGCAAAATTCTCGAGCAGCAATTCTTACTTCGACGGATAGTCAACAAACAACAAAAAAGAAATGTAAAATTTCAAACAATTCTAGAGCAGCAGTTCTAACCTTAACCAATATTCCACAAACAACTAAAAAAGAAATGTAAAAATTCAAAATAAACAATCGCCTAGATGGCTTGGGACGACCCCCTTTATGATCTCACAGTT
Organism: Cucurbita ficifolia; assembly: GCA_033971965.1. NCBI lineage: Eukaryota > Viridiplantae > Streptophyta > Magnoliopsida > Cucurbitales > Cucurbitaceae > Cucurbita > Cucurbita ficifolia. The sequence goes on from CM066981.1 coordinate 9,318,731, forward strand.
CTAGAGCAGCGCTTCTTACCTCGACCGACCGTAAACAAACAACTAAAAAAGACTCGCTCTCAGTTAATTACGGTCTGTCTACTAATTTCTCTAGCAGCATGTAACATCATATATATCAGAGGTCAGGAATACTCTTTGTTCCTAACTTAGCACACAACGCGTCGGTCAGGAACTCTACGAGAATTAATAGACTACAATACTCATATTCTAAATCTTGCGATAATTTGTTTTGCGATAAATGGAAATGTAGTAAAGATGAGAATCAATATTTGGTTTACCATTGTTAGAAGAAATCTCTCTTAAGGCACAAAATTTTATGGACAAGGCCAACTAAATTGACAAGCATCGAAAGACATTGATTGATTTCCCAAAGCTTGCTAATTTTGTTAACCAATGTATGCTACGTGACAAAATTTAGTGCGTCTAGAGATATTTTTGCTCGCCATAATCTAACCTTTGAAGCCTCCAAAGCCCCCTCATCTCTCTTATATTTCTTCTTCCCCATTTGCTTCCCTACTCCTTCATTGGCACCCTCTTTCTTCCATTTTTTGTGTTTTTCTCGTGGATAAACAAAAATAATGGAGGAGACCTTGCAATTAAGGCCACACATTCTAACCAATATTACAACCAATCGTTTATAAAAGTCGAAGCTCATCACTAGTAGATGTATTCTGCTTTGGCTCGTTATATACTATCGTTCCTAATCCTCAGCTCAACGAAACAAGATTTTGTTGAAGCAAGAACCCTTGAATTAAAGAAATTAACACCTCCTTATACAAAATTTGGAATCTTGTTCTAAATTGAGTCACTCCATAATCGAACTTGATCAAGGCTTAAATTGAATGACTTAGATGCAATCTTTCACAAGAATTGCATGAAACTTAGAAATGGTAAAGATAATGCTCCTATTCGTAAGGGTAAAAGTCTCAAATCTCAATTTCCTTCTTTCACAATCTGATTTTTACATAATAATTTGTGGGTATTTATAGTCTCCCCACAACTTTCAATTCTTCAAATGCCCACTAACGTAGTCTCCCCACAACTTTCAATTCTTCAAATGCCCACTAACGAAGTTAGTGGTCATGATTTAATCCCGATCCCCTTAAATCTCTACAAAAGACGAAGTCAATTTGACCAATCACTTTCCACCCTTTTGCCCATTACAAGAATTATGAAATTTAAAATAATAAATAAAGTTTTCTAACAACTTATCAATCAAGTGCACTTCATCCGCTACTTCAACCCGGTAAATATTAACTTCTGAAGCTCCAAATGATCCTTCCTCAATCAAATCAGCTTGTAACACATGAAATAATTGTTGAACTTAGCCTATCCAATTTTGTAGATGAAGAATGAATGCTTGTTGAATTTTCTTGGCCTTGGATCGTGTAATAGGTCTAGTTGGAACATTTGAAATTTGGAACATCATGATCCTTATCAAACGTCCTCGCTGGCACACAACTCAGTGACTAGCAATGATACCATTTGTAACAGCTAAAGCCTACCACTAGTAAAAATTATCCTCTTTGACCCATTACGTATCACCGTCAGCCTAACTATTTTAAAACGCATCTACTAGGGAGATGTTTCCACACTTTTATAAGTTATGCTTCATTTCTCTCTCAAACTTATGCGAGATCTAACAATAAGCAGTTAGGATGTCCTATTGGCTTGTTGGCTTCATTCCCGTTTCCACACCCTATTGGCTTGATGAGTGGGCATCATCGTATTGCATGAAACGATTCTCAAATCATATTTGTAGTGGGATTTATTCCAGTTGTCGATGCTACTGGAGGTGTGCAGCCTGAGGTGGCACAACTTGAGGTGGTGCAGTTGCGTCCGTCCTAGTCACTGAACCTTCTCTTGGTGGGCTATCTTCACCCCCACCTCTTCCTCTACCTTTAATAGGGGGTCGTCTCCTTCCTCATCGTCCTCGTCCCTGTCTTCTATGTGGCATGATTCTAAAACCAATATATAATTTTTCTTAAGTCTATAGCTTGCTAACATAAATTGCATCATATCACATATAATCACAACATATAATTTAGCAAACATGGCATATTCCTAGAAATTAAAGTAGGTCGAATATCATGCTACCATCAATCATATAATCAGAGCTTAACAAATTTGATACTAAATTACATTCAATATTAGTAAACAGACAAAGTACATGCAATTAAAGGCGTTTCTTTTTCTTATCTTATACAATACATACCTGACGGTGACAGGACATCGATGGTGAGACCATGGAACGTGTCAAGTCTATCTCGTAGGCTAGTCTACAGAATCTATAACCTAGAGCTCCGATACAAACTGTTACGACCTTAGATTTCTATTAACCTAAAGTTGTTATCGTCATCATATCCTATGCTCCTATACGAAATTAAACATTTAAACTTTATCTTAAAACACTGTCATGGACTTACGCGTTCGAAACCATTTTTAAAACAACATAAATAAATGGTAACTAAAACAATTAAAACTTCAAAGTAAAAATGCCCTATATTATCCTATTCACATGCCATTATCTCTATTTGCGATGTCATCTTCAGCTGTACAGGGGTGTCTTGCCTTTGCCTAAAATAGAAGTAGCACACGGCTTGAGTATTTTAAGAAATACTCATAAATGACCCCACTATTGGGGTTAGGGAACGCAGACACAAGCAACTAATGATCCTAGGGACCTATCGTTAAAATTATCATATGGGTGGCCTCTAGTCCAGACAAAATTAGATGTGTAGTACTTCCCTGCACATGACCCACACGTGCGAGCGTGGATCCCAAGACGGTTCGCACCCCCTAGACCCATCATAGTCGAGCTAGTTGTCTGTAGCGACGTCTGGAGGTAAGCAGACCCCTGAGTGTCATGTGAGGCATGATGATCATCATCATCATAGTGTACAAATTCGTACTCATCATCATAAATGGGAAGTAACTCAATGTATAATATATACACACAAAATGCATGAGGTCCATAGGATTTTTCATCTTCACAACATCTTTATGACACAACCTTATATACCCTTCCTATATTACTTTAAGTAATATCCATTCCTTGGCCTTATATGTTATCATCATTAACATTAGCTAAGGTTGTATCTTAGAAAAACTCAATCTCATAGTGCATCTTGGCATGTGATCGCTTGTGGATGTATATAATAAAATGATGTAAAATTCACAAGAATACGTGCAAGTATACACTATCACAAGTAGCAAGTAATAAGTAAATTATCGATTCCAGAGGGAACCTATCTTTTTGGTTAATTTTATCGCTGGAAATTAAGTGAGTTTTTGGGTAACATTCAAATTGGTGTTGGTGATTTTAACTACTTAAACAAAACTAAAACAGAGTGCCACTGCTGTCGAAAAATAGAAAATGATGAGAAAATCAACTATAATGAGGAAGGTTCGGCTAAGAGAGATTAAATAGATAAGTTGTTGAGTTTTGTGGTAGATTTTAGTTCCTTTTAATAGATTCCCAAGCCCACTTCCGAGGGTCATGAATGATGACTATTTCCATAATCATTGTAATTTCTATTAACAAGGCTCTAGGAGAAGAATTATTCATAACCCTTCTATTACCCTTCAAGTCTCCTTGCTATGAAACTAGAGTATTAAAGAAAATTTCATTGCTCCCTCTCTTCTCCCGAATAAGAGAACAACTATGTATGTAAAGTAGCTAATTAAACACACATGTAAATCATTAACAACAACTCTTTAATAAACTAAAATCATACCATCAACATACTTAAACTATATAAAACTCTCTCGTCTCCCCTATAAAGTTTAGCTCTCCATACAAACTGAATTAAACAGATGAATCCGCATCTTCATCATGTAAAATTGATGGAATAAGAAAAGAGAATAAGGAAATAGAGAGTTATCCCAGTTTGTTGTCGTTCGTCAATGGAAGTTCCCTTCTCTTGAGCTCTCACGTCCACCTCTTTGCTATCAATCCTTGTTGGTCTCCTTTTTCTTCTGCTGTCAACAACTACTTGATTAGGGTTTTCTTCTTCTTCTCTAGTTTAACAGCAGTTCACTACAGCAGAGGCTGCTGCTGTGTAATTCGATTTTTCTCCCAAGGTGTGTGTCTCCCTTCTAGGTCTTCTTTTTTCTTTTATATTGAGCATGAGTTCCCCTTTAGGGCTGAAAAGGAATAAGTTGTCCACATAAGATGTTCGTCATTGGGTAGTCAATGACCCACTTGGACTGGTGATGTGGATTTAAAATTTTTATGTCATCCCCCATTTGTTTCCAGATTTGCTACTTGGTTCAGCATAAATGTCTGAAATTTTACCACATAACTCAATTAAATATACAATTAAGATCGATTTATGCCAAATCATATTCTTTTCATGTTGGACCGCAATAAACAATTTCATGCTCACTAATTAGAATAAATGGGGCAATAAATGAGAAAATGGTGAATAAGAGTGCAACATTAACTACAAAAAGACTTGATATGACTCTACTTTTGGAGAGTTATCAGCATGTAATACACGCACCATGTCTTAATACGGAATCATGTCATATTAATCAATCTTATAATCTTACATCTTACATCGTCATGTTATCGTGCATCATCATCATCATATCGTCATCATACAATGTCATCATCTAACATCATTGTATAACAAAATATAACATCATATAGCATCATCATAATAACATAGTCACATCATCATATAACATGCATCATCATCATATAATATAGTCACCAACTCATAAAATATAAAGCATAAATGACACGTGCAAGGACCACTGGGCACGTGTCGTCATACATATAAATCAATTCGTCCGACCGAGCCGATAGTAAGGCCACTTACTTGGTTGACCATGACCGGCATTTTCTCTAAACTCAAGTACGTTTGAATTTCGTCTCTCGAAGTTGCTCCAAGTATCTTCGGGAGTTGTTTCCTATTAAAACATACATCTTGCATCGTTAGTAATTTACATTTCTAATCTAATTTAACTTGAACTTGTGAAATAAGACGTTATACTGACCTTAATTATCTCTGTTAAAGTAAAATCAGCTTTGAAAGGGTAAAAAACGTAAAGGTCGGTGTCAAAATGTCAAACTGAGCCAAATACGAGATTTTTGAGCTTAGGATTTCGAGAAGTCGAGCTGAAGGGGCCGGTGTATGTAGCAGTGACCCTGTCGCTGAGGAACATTGACACATGAGCAAATCGCAAAGTGGGTCGAGGCGCGGGTCTCGAATTTTCATGTAGGCGTGCGGGTCTGTGTAGTGGATCATGGGTTGGGCCATGTTCTTTGTATTTGGGCTTGAATGTGAGTTTTTGGGCCAAGCACAGAGAAACTAGACTACTGGACTGGAATGGTTGCTGGTGGGTATCTGATTGCATTGTTGGGTCGAGGCTTTGTATTTTAGGTTACTTTACCAAACTAGGTATGAGGTTGGCTAGAATGAGGTTGCAGGTATTCGAGTTTGAGTCCGACTAGGTGGACTTCGTCTTCTCCACCCATTTTCACGCATTTTCCTTTCTTCAGTCCTCCGTCTCAAAACTCGTTGTCTACATCTTGTTCTTTCTCCTTCTTTCTCATGGTGTTAACCGTCTTTGTACGTTGGATCCTACCCCTCTATCTCGCCAGTGTTGTGTTTGTCCAAGAGAAACAAAAATGACCATTTGTCTTTCCCTTCATCCTCTGTGTGTACTACTCCTTTACTTTTCTTACAAGTACGCTCTAGGATGAAGGTTGTTCGGTGGTTTTGACTCTCGTCGGCGGTGTACACAGAGTGCCTCGCATATGTTTTTCTTCCCTCCTCTCTCCGCCACTCACATTTTGCAGATTGTTGGATAGTTGTGTTTGGTGTGTAGAGCAAGTGTAGGTTACTGGTGCGAAAAGCGAGAGGAGCGGAGCATGGGTTGGTTTAAAATTCGAGAATTCCGGCAACTGCGCATAACTTATTTTTTTTAATTACTAGTCATTACAGAACGTCTTGCTATGCACCCAGGCGGTACAAAAAATAAGGGTGTCCTTGAGATTCAGGGATGGAGGCTCACAACTCACCATTTGTTATGCACCCAGGCGGTAAAGAAAATCAGGGTGTCCTTGAAATTTGGGCATAAGGGTAAACTTGAACAACACTAACTTTTATAGAAGTTTGGAAAATCATGTTTTGACCGTTTTAAATCTCTAATGAGTTCAATTGATTTCAGTAATGGTACCCTATTGTATTTTTATTTTACCTTTATTTGAGTTGTCAGGAGTGGGATTTAAACCCAAACGGACAATATTTTTTTAACAGTTGGAAAGGGGAACGAAGCATTCCTTAGAAGGGTGTAAAAACCTCTCCTTAGTAGACTAGTTTCAGAATTGTGAGGTTGATGATGATACTTAATGCATAAGCGGTCAATATTTACTATCAGTGGACTTGGGCTGTTACAAATGCTATCAGAGTTAGTCACTGGGTGGTGTGCCAGCGAGGACGGTAAGCCCCCAATGAAGGTGGATTGTGAAATTCCACATCAGTTGGAGAGGGGATGAAACATTCCTTATAAGGGTGTGGAAATCACTCCCTAATAGATGCATTTTAAAACCGTGAAGTTGACAGCAAAACATAACGAGCCAAAGCGGAATATATCTACTAATGATGGTCTCGAGCTTTTACAAATGATTAGCTGGAATAGCTCAGTTGGTTAGAGCGGACCACAACGTTGGAGGTTCCAGCCCTCTTTCTAATGATGGGAATGAATCATTCCTTCAAGTTGTGGAGGTATCGACCACAACGTTGTAGGTTATTGCTCAAATTAATCAAATAATAATCTTCAAATCAAACTTCAATCTCATAAGCCACATGAACATATTTAAATCCAACAAATATTCTTGAAATTACTATTTGAATATGTAACAAAAAAAAAAAAATTAAATCTTAAATAAGCTAACAAAAACATAAGGTAATAATTTCCACCTACCGCAAATGAACCTAAGCTGGCAACCTAATTTATGAACAAAGGAAACAAAAAAATATATTTAAAAAGAGAGAAAACACAAAATGTAGCAAGATCCCTCGAACATCATAAATGGATGTGACCCAACGTGGTCGAAATCTCCAAGAAAAAACACAAAAAATGGAAGAAAAAGGGTGTCAATGAAGGAGTAGGGAAGCAAATGGAGAAGAAGAAAAATAAGAGAGATGAGGGGCTTAAGTGGCTTCAAAAGTAGATTATGGCGGAAAAATCTATCAATATTTTCTAATGCTCGTCAATTTAGTTGGTCATATCTGTAAAATTTTGTGCTTTCTAAGAGATATTTATTCTAATCATGTTAAACCAAATATTGATTCTCATCTTGCACAAATATTTTACATTTCCGTTTATTACAAAATTAATTGTCGCAAGATTTATAATAGTCGATCAACCATTTGGGGTCACAAGCAGCAAAGTTTCAACACAACGAAAAATGGATCGAAAGGAAAGGACCACAATCCCATAAGTCTTGTTCTCAAACCTTCCTTTTAGTCAACAGTGTAAATCCCATGCATTTTTTAAATCTGATATAGAATAACATACATTAGACTAGAAAATAAAATTTGAATAATTGAGCATACGTTAATGTGATGAAAATTTGAATAATTGAGCATACGTTAATGTGATGTTGATTTAAGATTAGAAATAAACTATGGACAACGATCTAAATGTCGGCGAAATTTCGACATTTGGATTTGAAAGTTAATATCAAAATTATTGACTCATTTACTCTAATCATTAACTTTATTTTCAATCTTAGGGTTAGATTAATATCGATAAACATGAAAAAATTAAATATAAAAGTTGACTACTTTAATCTTGGTGGGATCTACTAAAATACCATTTTTTGACACATGTCCTAAAACCAAGACTTGTCATAGCCAAAATTCACACTTACAGAATTTTGCGTACAAAATTGTTAGAACATCTGGAAGGTGTTCTTGATCTATCTTTTAGTACACTAGGATGTTGTCTATGAACACGATGAAAAACGTGTCAAGACACTCCTTGAATACTCGGTTCAGTAGTTCCATGAATACTGCTGAGTCATTGGTGAGACCAAACGACATCACTACAAATTTGTAGTGGTCGTACCTTGTTCGGAATGTTGTCTTTAGAACATTCCCTTCTTTGATCATAATCTGGTGATAGCCCGACCAAAGATCTATCTTATAAAATAATTTTACTTCTTGGAGTTGGTCGAACTAATCGACAATATGAGGGAGTGGGTACTTATTTTTACTCTTCTCTTGTTTAACTCCCTATAGTCGATTAACAGAGGCATTAAGCCATTCTTATTCCTTACAAATAGCACCAGTGCACCCAAAAAAGATACGCTACGACGGATGAAGCCTTTGTCCGGTAGAGCTTGTAACTGCACATTAACTTCTTTTAATTTTGTTGGCGTCATACGGTAAGTGACTTTAGAAATGGGGCCAGTTCCAGTTTCATGTTCTTTCCCAAAATTTACTGCTCGGGGGAGAGCCTGTTGGCTTTTTGGCCCTTAATCTCAAATTAATTAATTAATTGATGTTTTGATGATAACAAACCTATCTTCAATTATTAACAATTCTCAGTATTTTGTACCCAGTGTAAGGTTGGGAATAACGATTTCAACTCTTTTTTGGTTCACTCAAATTAGAGCTAAACCGAAAAAGTTTCAGTCAAAACAAGATACCCGATGTGATAATGTGGCGGCAAAATTGACATCATGGACCAATCGAATTCAAAACAAGATACCCGACGTGATGACGTGGTGACAAAATTGACATCATGGACCAATCGAAGTATGACATTTATAACTTTGGCAGAGTAACAAATGGGGAGTTTTCAATGACTTTTAAATTGAAATAAAATTATTTGAATTATAAAATTATTCCAATTACATTTATAAAAGTTCTGTTACTTTTAAATTAAAAGAAAAGTATTTGAATTATAAAATTATTTCAATTACATTTATTAAATAGTTGTCGATTACTTCTAAACGGAAATAATTGAAAATTATTTAAATTAGATTTATAAAACTTTTCAATTACTTTTAAATATGTATATATATATATATAATAAAAATAAATTTAAAATGTTTTTAATATTTATTTAATATTTATTTAAAATAATATATATATATATATATATAATTAAATAAATGAAACATGTGGTCTATAGTTTTTCACAATAAATTTTAAAAAATAAATAAATATTATTTTTCGTGGTCCATATTTCAGTTCACGTTCTAGTGGTCCGTATCAATTCCTATTTTTACAACTTGATCACTATTTAAACTCATCACCTCTTCATATTTTTTCACAACACAGAACACAACTTCCATAGTTTCTTCGATTTACATTTTTTTTAAATCCTCTATTGTTGCACTCTCTAAAGTTTCTAATTTTATTTCTTGTTTATCTTATTCTTGAGAGAGATATCGATTGTATTGTGAGAAAATAGTTTGTGAGGTGAGTGATCAAATTGTGAATCTACTCTTTTAGAGAGTTGTGGTGTGCTTCTACCAAATTTTAAACAATTGTACCAGTTTGATCCGGAGTCGTGGAAAGAATTGAGTTTGCTCTTGAACTCGTAAAAAGAGCGGTGTAGCGGTTGAGCTCTGATCCGAGGAAAGAGTAGAAAAGTTTATTCAAATTTTCAAGAGGCGCTTGGGGAGTGGAGTAGGTCGAGTTTGACAGAACCACTATAAAACTACGGTGTTATATTTTCTAACCCTTCCCTATTTAAATTCTAAATTATTATTAAGTTTTATTGCATGTTATTAAGTTTTATTGTTATTAGAAAAATTTAATAACGTTTAAATTATTATATTGTTGAAACCTTATTCACTTATATTGTTGAAACCCTATTCACTCCTCTAGGGTTACCATATCGATCCAACAATTGGTATTAGAGCTGGTTGCTCTCATTATTTTTTTTATATAAACTTTATTTTTAGAGCTTATGGAAAATCTATGTGTTAAAAACGGTTTTTGTGAAGGACAATCATCTTCTAGACACCTCCTTATTTTGATACAAATTATAGGTATTGGAAAGCTAGAATGAAAATTTATTTGCAATCCATTGATTATATATCCGTTAATAATATTGAAGAGCTTAAAATGGAGGATAAATTTGATGAGTATGATATGAAAAAATGTTATTTTAATGCTAGTGTTATAAACTGTCTTTATTGTGTCCTATGAATTTAATATAGTATCTATGTGTTGTTTAGCATATGAAATTTGAAAAACTCGTGAAGTAACTCACGAGGGAACAAATGAGGTAAAAGAAACAAAAATTACTAAGTGATGAAAAAGTGCAAATTTTTGCCCATGTCTCATAGTGACAAAGAGGATGAAGTCATGGCTCAGGTTAATAAAGAGGATGAAAAGGACGAGGTAATTCTTGAATCTCCTTCTTATGATGAATTATTTAAAGTTTTTGAGGAGATGCAACTTGATTTAGAAAAACTTGGTTCGAAGTATGTTTTTGAAAGAAATATAAGGTTTCAATTATTAAAAATAAGTTTTTATTGAATGAAATTTCTTGTTTAAAAGAGAATTTTCAATTATTAAAAATAAGTTTTTATTGAATGAAATTTCTTGTTTAAAAGAGAATAATCATAATGTTTAAAATTTGATATACCTTGTGAAAAGCATGTATTTGATTGTGATGAGAAAACTGTATTAATTGATAAAATTAAACTTCTTGATGAGAAAACTGTATTAATTGATAAAATTAAACTTCTTGATGAGAAAACTGTATTAATTGATAAAATTAAACTTCTTGATGAGAAAACTGTATTAATTGATAAAATTAAACTTCTTGATGAGAAAACTGTATTAATTGATAAAATTAAACTTCTTGATGAGAAAACTGTATTAATTGATAAAATTAAACTTCTTGATGAGAAAACTGTATTAATTGATAAAATTAAACTTCTTGATGAGAAAACTGTATTAATTGATAAAATTAAACTTCTTGATGAGAAAACTGTATTAATTGATAAAATTAAACTTCTTGATGAGAAAACTGTATTAATTGATAAAATTAAACTTCTTGATGAGAAAACTGTATTAATTGATAAAATTAAACTTCTTGATGAGAAAACTGTATTAATTGATAAAATTAAACTTCTTGATGAGAAAACTGTATTAATTGATAAAATTAAACTTCTTGATGAGAAAACTGTATTAATTGATAAAATTAAACTTCTTGATGAGAAAACTGTATTAATTGAAAAAATTAAACTTCTTGATGAGAAAACTGTATTAATTGAAAAAATTAAACTTCTTGATGAGAAAACTGTATTAATTGATAAAATTAAACTTCTTGATGAGAAAACTGTATTAATTGATAAAATTAAACTTCTTGATGAGAAAACTGTATTAATTGATAAAATTAAACTTCTTGATGAGAAAACTGTATTAATTGATAAAATTAAACTTCTTGATGAGAAAACTGTATTAATTGATAAAATTAAACTTCTTGATGAGAAAACTGTATTAATTGATAAAATTAAACTCATTGATGAGAAAACTGTATTAATTGATAAAATTAAACTCCTTGATGAGAAAACTGTATTAATTGATAAAATTAAACTCCTTGATGAGAAAACTGTATTAATTGATAAAATTAAACTCCTTGATGAGAAAACTGTATTAATTGATAAAATTAAACTCCTTGATGAGAAAACTGTATTAATTGATAAAATTAAACTCCTTGATGAGAAAACTGTATTAATTGATAAAATTAAACTCCTTGATGAGAAAACTGTATTAATTGATAAAATTAAACTCCTTGATGAGAAAACTGTATTAATTGATAAAATTAAACTCCTTGATGAGAAAACTGTATTAATTGATAAAATTAAACTCCTTGATGAGAAAACTGTATTAATTGATAAAATTAAACTCCTTGATGAGAAAACTGTATTAATTGATAAAATTAAACTCCTTGATGAGAAAACTGTATTAATTGATAAAATTAAACTCCTTGATGAGAAAACTGTATTAATTGATAAAATTAAACTTCTTGATGAGAAAACTGTATTAATTGATAAAATTAAACTTCTTGATGAGAAAACTGTATTAATTGATAAAATTAAACTCCTTGGAGAAAACTGTATTAATTGATAAAATTAAACTCCTTGGAGAAAACTGTATTAATTGATAAAATTAAACTCCTTATGAGAAAACTGTATTAATTGATAAAATTAAACTCCTTGATGAGAAAACTGTATTAATTGATAAAATTAAACTCCTTGATGAGAAAACTGTATTAATTGATAAAATTAAACTCCTTGATGAGAAAACTGTATTAATTGATAAAATTAAACTCTTTGATGAGAAAACTGTATTAATTGATAAAATTAAACTCCTTGATGAGAAAACTGTATTAATTGATAAAATTAAACTCCTTGATGAGAAAACTGTATTAATTGATAAAATTAAATTCCTTGATGAGAAAACTGTATTAATTGATAAAATTAAACTTCTTGATGAGAAAACTGTATTAATTGATAAAATTAAACTTCTTGATGAGAAAACTGTATTAATTGATAAAATTAAACTTCTTGATGAGAAAACTGGATGAGAAAACTGTATTAATTGATAAAATTAAACTCCTGGATGAGAAAACTGTATTAATTGATAAAATTAAACTCCTGGATGAGAAAACTGTATTAATTGATAAAATTAAACTCCTGGATGAGAAAACTGTATTAATTGATAAAATTAAACTCCTGAATGAGAAAACTGTATTAATTGATAAAATTAAACTCCTGGATGAGAAAACTGTATTAATTGATAAAATTAAACTCCTGGATGAGAAAACTGTATTAATTGATAAAATTAAACTCCTGGATGAGAAAACTGTATTAATTGATAAAATTAAACTCCTGGATGAGAAAACTGTATTAATTGATAAAATTAAACTTCTTGATGAGAAAACTGTATTAATTGATAAAATTAAACTTCTTGATGAGAAAACTGTATTAATTGATAAAATTAAACTTCTTGATGAGAAAACTGTATTAATTGATAAAATTAAACTTCTTGATGAGAAAACTGTATTAATTGATAAAATTAAACTTCTTGATGAGAAAACTGTATTAATTGATAAAATTAAACTTCTTGATGAGAAAACTGTATTAATTGATAAAATTAAACTTCTTGATGAGAAAACTGTATTAATTGATAAAATTAAACTTCTTGATGAGAAAACTGTATTAATTGATAAAATTAAACTTCTTGATGAGAAAACTGTATTAATTGATAAAATTAAACTTCTTGATGAGAAAACTGTATTAATTGATAAAATTAAACTTCTTGATGAGAAAACTGTATTAATTGATAAAATTAAACTCTTTGATGAGAAAACTGTATTAATTGATAAAATTAAACTCCTGGATGAGAAAACTGTATTAATTGATAAAATTAAACTCCTGGATGAGAAAACTGTATTAATTGATAAAATTAAACTCCTGGATGAGAAAACTGTATTAATTGATAAAATTAAACTTCTGGATGAGAAAACTATATTAATTGATAAAATTAAACTTCTGGATGAGAAAACTATATTAATTGATAAAATTAAACTTCTGGATGAGAAAACTGTATTAATTGATAAAATTAAACTTCTGGATGAGAAAACTGTATTAATTGATAAAATTAAACTTATGGATGAGAAAACTGTATTAATTGATAAAATTAAACTTCTGGACGAGAAAACTGTATTAATTGATAAAATTAAACTTCTGGACGAGAAAACTGTATTAATTGATAAAATTAAACTTCTGGATGAGAAAACTGTATTAATTGATAAAATTAAACTTCTGGACGAGAAAACTGTATTAATTGATAAAATTAAACTTCTGGACGAGAAAACTGTATTAATTGATAAAATTAAACTTCTGGATGAGAAAACTGTATTAATTGATAAAATTAAACTTTCTGAATGAGAAAACTGTATTAATTGATAAAATTAAACTTCTTGATTAGAAAACTGTATTAATTGATAAAATTAAATTTCTTGAGCATGATTGTTGTGAAAAAGATAAGTTAATCAAATTACTCAAAGAAAATGAATCAAATACTATGCAAGAACGGTAAGGCTAAAAATTCTATTAAAAAATTAACTATAGGTGCTCAAAAATTAGATAAAATAATTGAATCAGGTAAGCCTTATGGTAATAAAAGAGGATTAGGCTATCTTGATGAATGTTCTACTCCTAATTCTAAAACAATATTTGTTAAAGCATCTTCCATTATGTTTAAGCCTAACACATGCAAATGTGTATCTGATTATGATAAATCTAGATTTGTGCCTATATGTCATTACTGTGGTGTTCAAGGTCATATTAGACCTAATTGCTTTAAATTGAAAAATTCTCAAAACATTCCTTCGAGAAGAAAATTTTCTCAAAATATAAAATTTAACAATGTTTTACGAAATAATTTTTTTATTGAAAATAGAATACATAAACTTAGTCCAAGAAATAAATTCCTGCATGATGTTTGTTTCTCGTGTGGTAAGTTTTTTAATATGAATGCAAACATGATTCTTAAATTTGTGAAAACTAACTTGTTAGGACCAAACAAGTATGGGTACCAAAACGTCAATTTTGAATATCTTTGTTTTTAGGTTTATTTGAAAGTCTCCAACAAAAATAAGTGGTATTTGGATAGTGGTTGCTCAGGACACATGACGGGAAACCAATCCAAGTTTGTGAGTCTTTCCAAGAAGGATGGTGGCTTAGTAACTTTTGGCGACAACAAGAAGGGTAAAATAATTGGTAAGGGTACTATAGATAATGACTCTGGTACTCTCATTGAAAATGTACTTTTAGTTGATGGTTTAAAGCATGATTTACTTAGCATTAATCAATTATGTGATAAAGGTTTTAGAGTTATATTTGATAAAAATAATTGCATAATTGAAAATGTTAGTGATAGAACCGTGTTGTTTGCTAGTATGCATTTAATTTCAAATATCTTAAAAAAAATTCATTAGTTAGAGGCCTTCCTAAATTTAAATTTGAAAAAGATAAAATCCGTGATGCTTGTCAAATGGGTAAGTCTTTGTGATAGTTGATTATTTTTCGAGATTTACTTGGATTTTGATGATAAAACATAAAAATGATGTTTTGAAAAGATTTGCTAGTTTTGTAAAAGGAGTTCAAAATGAAAAAGGTTTTGTAATTACAAAAGTTAGGAGTGACCATGGTTTGTAATTACTAAAGTTAGGAGTGACCATAGAGGAGAATTCGATAGTGTAGCATTTGAAATTTTTTGTGAAGATAATGGTTTTTATCATGACTTCTCCTCAACAAAACAGTGTGGTTGAATGAAAAAATCGTGCTTTACAAGAATTTGCTAGATCAATATTAAATGAATATGATTTACCTAAATAATTTTAGGCGGAAGCTGTTAGTACAGCCTATTATGTTTCAAATAGAGTTTTAATTAGACCCTGTTTAGATAAAACTACTTATGAACTTTGGCTTAATAAAATTTCAAATATTGGGTATTTCAAAGTTTTTGGTTGCAAATGTTTTATTTTGAACAACAAATAAAAGGGAAAAATTTTGATTCTAAGACGGATATTGGTATTTTTCTTGGTTATTCATCTACTAATAAAGCTTATAGAGTTTTCGATAAGAGAACAACATACAACTTCCATAGTTTCTTCGATCTAAATTTTTTTTAAAGGTCTCCATTGTTGCCCTCTCCAAAGCTTCCAATTTTATTTCTTGTTTATCTTATTCTTGAGAGAGATATCGATCGTATTGCGAGAAAATAGTAGTGAGGTGAGCGATCAAATTGTGAATCTACTCTTTCAGAGAGTTGTGGTGTGTTTCTGCAAATTTTCAGACAATTGTATTGGTTTGATCCTGAGCCATGGAAAGGATTGAGTTTGCTCTTGAACTCGTAAGAAGAGAGGTGTAGCGGTTGGGCTCTGATCCGAGGAAAGAGTCGAGAAAGGTTTATTCAAATTCCCAAGAGGCGCTTGGGGAGTGGAGTAGGTCGAGTTTGACCGAACCACTATAAAACTACGATGTTATATTTTATAACCCTTTCCTATTTAAATTCTAAATTATTATTAAGTTGCATTGATATGATAAGAAATCACTACAAGGGGAGTAAGATTCGGATTACCTTGTTGATCGAATATCAAGGCAAGAATATTGTTTGAGATTCGAATCACTCTACAAGCAAGATCGATCATGTCTAGCTTGAATGATTCTTGTTGATCAAATATCTCAACGCAAGAACACTTGTTTGAGATTCGAATCACTCCACAAGCAAGATTGATCAAGCATTCTACATGCAACCTAAACTACATAGAATTGCAAAGAAATTTAGCCATTGGCTAAAGAAAGCACAAATGCTTCTTTTAATATATATTCCAAGTCTCCTTACAAATACAACATACATGGCTTTATATAGCCTCAAAATGAAACTATTAAAGGCATTCCAAGAGTGGTAACATTCATACTTTATGGTCATAATTAACAATTAGGTAATTGTAACCTAAAGTAAATAAAATGTCTTAAATTATATTAATGAAATACAATAACTCTAAATTACTCTAAATTGTAACCTACCCAAAATTTATAACAATAAAACTTCTTCTTCAATGTATTGAAATATCTTTTTGATAATTTCAACAACATTTTCTTCACATCTTCATTGAAGTATATTGTATGATTGATGTCTCTTGGTTCATATCATGCATGTTATTAAGTTTTATTGTTATTAGAAAAATTTAATCAGGTTTAAATTATTATATTGTTGAAACCCTATTCCCTCGGTGGGTCAACTTGGTTTTCCATCCTACTCGCAGTACAGTATATGGCAATGTGACCTTCATGACCACATCTGGAACATGCCCTGATCCGACCATGCATCTGCCCTAGTGTTGTTTCCCACATTCACAGCACATTGGTTTCTCAACCTCTTGGACCCTCTTTTTATTCTTGGGGTATCTATCGGCATATATAGGAGGGCTTCTATCTTCATATCGAGGTCTACGCATTGGCATATGTTGATGTGAGTCCCTCTGTTCATACTGTCTTTTTTGCTCTATTGTGACAATTGGCTTTCGATGCACCTTATTTCTAGGTTTCTCCATAGCCTTGGCTACCCTCTGTTGTGCGTCGAAAGCAGAACAAATGTATTCACAACACCAATGAACGGAATTACACAAAGAGACATCAAGAAATTTTTTATCTCGAGTATTATTTTTGTTAATTCTAAGCATGGCATTATATAGCCTTTACAATCATGGTTGAACCTAAAAATATGAGCAGAAAGAAATTTAAAGTCCCAAAGAATAGAATCTTATGACAATTTACAACAATCTCCACCTTGTCATGAGATCTCCAAGTTGATAACTGATTTGGTTGCTACCCGTCAACACACTACTCCTTTCTTCCGACGTTGATGAAATCCAAACAATGCCAGAACTTTTCACGAGCGATCACCTTTGTCAACATATCAGTAGGGTTATCAGCAGTTCCAATTTTTAATAAACGAATGTCCCCTTCACTAATAATTTCTCGAATAAAGTGAAAACGGACATCAATATGTTTAGTACGAGCATGGTGGACTTGATTTTTTGACAAACAAATAGCACTCTGGCTATCACAAAACACATCTATATGTTCCTGCAAAATACCCAAGTCATTGATCAAACTATGCATCCAAATAGCTTCTTTAAAAGCTTTCGTTACTGACATATACTCTGCTTTGATGGTAGACAATGCAACAATAGACTGTAATGTTGAGTCTGTCACATGATAATAAGCAGGACACCCAAACACATGCAATTTATCATAATCACTAACAGGAGTACCCGACCATACCTCAAGCGGAGTTTTCCCACTATTTCCAGAAACAGGTAAACGATTCACCAAGTGAACTGCATAACTGAGAGCCTCAGCAACTTCATTTTGTTGTGGCTTACCAGGAACAATGAAGTGTCGAACGATCCTTTCATCTCGGCATACTTTAAGGAATGGATCATAAGTATATTCTCCACCGTTATCTGATCTCAGCTTTTTGATTTTCCTGTCCGTCTGATTCTCTACCATTTTCTTTCACTCTAGGAAGATTCGGAGAACCTCATTTTTGTGCCTCATGGGATACATCCAAACTCTCCTTGAGTAGTCATCAATAAAGGTGACAAATCACCTCTTTCCTTCCAATGAGACATTCTTCGTGGGACCCCATACATCAGTGTGAACATAATCCAAAATGCCCTTTGTTTGGTGTATAGCTGTACCAAACTTCACATTTTTTTGTTTACCAAATATACAATATTCACAGAAATTAATTTTACCAGTTGTGGCACCTTTAAGGAGTCCTTGGTTCACCAATGTCTGAAGCGTCTTCTCACCAGCATGCCCAAGTCTCATGTGCCATAATTTCGATATGTCTTGTTCTTTCGAACTTGCCACAGCAGCATGCCCAATTATTGTTGTTCCGTTGAGGTAGTATATGCTACCTCTTCTAGTTCCTTTAATTGCCACCAAAGCTCCACGAGCTACTTTCAAATTCCCTCCTTCCAAAATGATTCGATAACCACTCGCATCCAAAACGCCAAGGGAAATCAAATTTTTCTTCAAGTTAGGGACATACCACACATCATTGAGTTTTCATATAACCCCATCAAACATCTTGATTTGTACTGAGCCGATGCCCATCATCTTGCAAGTACTATCATTGCTCATATGATAGGAGCACCCAGAATCAAGAATCCATTCACTGGTTTGGCTGACGGATAAAGAGATCGTCAAGGCATTATCTGTATCGGTGTCATCATCTCTAACCACATTGGACTTCGACCCCTTCTCTTTTAAGATCGGGCAATCTTTCTTCCAATGGTCTTTCTGTCGACAATATGCACACTCATTTTTATCAAGTTTTCTCCAATTATCAGATCTACCTCTCGACTTTGTTTGGGACTTTCCACGTTCGCTCTTTTTCCAAGTAGAAGTCATTCCACGAGCAGTGAGAACATTTGTGCTTGGGTCTTGATATGCCTCATTTTCCTTCTTTTGCATCTCATTATTCATTAAGGCATTTGAAACATCTTCAAAAACAAGATCAGTGAGTCCATGTAGTAGGGTGGTTATTAAAAACTCGTAGGATTCCAGCAAAGAATTCAACAGCAACAATGCCTTGTCTTCATCATTAATTGTAACATCTAGATTGAGCAAATCAGTGATGATTTTGTTAAAATCATCCAAATGCTCAGCCATTGAGATACCTTTCTTGTAGTCAAAATGGAAGAGTTTTTTCTTCAAATAGAGTTTATTTTCCACACTCTTCTTCATATATTTCGCCTCAAGCTTGTCCCATAGTTCTTTCGCCATGTTAACCTTCATAAATGGATATTTCTGATCCTTGCCAAGAAAGGATCGAATAATTCCACAAGCTTGTGATTTAATTTCATCCATTCGACGTCTGTCATGTCTTCAGGCATCTCCTCTTGGAGAGAAACATCAAGGTCTTGCATGACCAGCAAATCGCTAACTTCGCATCGCCCAACACCAAAATTATTAGTTCCATCAAATTTCTCTACTTCGAGATTGGAACTCAAAAATCTCGATCCACGCCATGATTTAATTCCAGATGATTCTGCCATTTGCAATAATTAATCTTCATGTAACTAAAGAACACAATTCTTGAAAATTGATTTTGAAGAAAATAAGCACAGTGAATACGTCTAATGGTCGATGAGGCCAAAACTTTCACAATACCCCAAATACCACAATCGAGCACTGATACCACTTGTTGTGCGTCGAAAGTGGAACAAATGTACTCACAACACCAATGAACAGAATTACACAAAGAAACACCAAGAAATTTTTGATCTCAAGTACTATTTTTGTCCATTCTAAGCGGGACATTATATAGCCTTTACAATCATTGATATGAACCAAGAGACATCAATCATACAATATACTTCATTGAAGATGTGAAGAAAATGTTGTTGAAATTATCAAAAAGATATTTCAATTCATGCCACATTGAAGAAGAAGTTTCATTGTTATAAATTTTGGGTAGGTTACAATTTAGAGTTATTGTATTTCATTAAGACTTTTTATTTACTTTAGGTTACAATTACATAATTGTTAATTATGGCCATAAAGTATGAATGTTACAACTCTTGGAATGCCTTTAATAGTTTCATTTTGAGGCTATATAAAGCCATGTATGTTGTAATTGTAAGGGGACTTGGAAAATATATTAAAAGGAGCATTTGTGCTTTCTTTAGCCAATGGCTAAATTTCTTTGCAATTCTATGTAGTTTAGGTTGCATGTAGAATCATTCAAGCTCGACATGATCAATCTTGCTTGTGGAGTGATTCGAATCTCAAACAAGTGTTCTTGCGTTGAGATATTTGATCAACAAGAATCATTCAAGCTAGACATGATCGATCTTGCTTGTGGAGTGATTCGAATCTCAAACAATATTCTTGTCTTGAGATATTCGATTAACAAGGTAATCTGAATCTTACTCCCCTTGTAGTGATTCCTTATCATACCAATCATGGTTGAACCTAAAAATATCAGCAGAAAGAAACTTAAATTCCCAAAGAATAGGACTAATCAGTCCTAAAGAATTGAACCTTATGACAATTTACAACACCCTCAAAGCGGCTTCAAATGTGGTAGGATCTATGGCCTCCACGGTTCAACAAATTTTTGGATTTAGGCCCATAAAGAACCTCTCAGTCATTTTCAGTTCGGTGTCCACTAGTGACGGTGAAAACTTTTCAGCTTCACCCTTTGTCAAGTGAGTGAACTCTTGTTGTTTTCGGAATTAGGTTACCTTCGGGTAATATTGTTTCAGAAATACTTCTTTGAACAGATTTCACGGTGTCACATTCCCATCTGGACTAAGAATTTATCAGTTATCCACCCACCATAATTCAGCGTCCTTCTTCACCATGATTGACGCACAGAACACCTTCTGATCGTTGAGACAATTTATTAGTAAGAAAATTGTCTCCATTGATGATAACCATAATTGTGCCTCCGTTGGACCCCACGAGGTTCCGTTGAAGGTACACGGGTCATACCACTTGAAATTTCGTAAGTACATCGCTTCTTGTGTAGATTGTGAGCTGTTGATTTGTTGGGTGGCCACCATTATTTCCATCATGGCTTGAAACCATTTCCACATCAGGTTTGTCGTGGGGTCTATCCCAACTGTTGATGCCACTTGGGGTTGTGCACCTGCGTATGTTCGGGTTAGTGAGCCCTTTTAAGCTGGGCACTCTCTACCTCTACCCCTTCCTCTGGTAGGGGTTGTCATCTTCCTCGACGTTCTCTTCTACGTCCTCCAGGCGGCATGGTTCTAAATTCTACACATAAT
This sequence comes from Cucurbita ficifolia, assembly GCA_033971965.1. Lineage (NCBI taxonomy): Eukaryota > Viridiplantae > Streptophyta > Magnoliopsida > Cucurbitales > Cucurbitaceae > Cucurbita > Cucurbita ficifolia. The sequence goes on from CM066981.1 coordinate 9,340,097, forward strand.
CTACGTCCTATAGGCGACATGATCCTCTAGACGTTCTCTTCTACCTCTAGCCCTTACTATTCACTAATATAAACTACATAACATTCTATATTATCACACACATGTGTTTCAGTCAATAATCATATAGTCAACGATAATGTAGTCAATAGTATCAAATTTAATCATGAGTTACATTGATAAAAGACAATACAGTAACAATATATACCGTCAATGACATCTTCGTTTTCTTATTTTATGCATTACATACCTAACGATGACGGGGCATTTGCGGTGGGACCATGGGACATGACAAATGTAACCACAGTAAAATATATATATTTATAAAAAAACAATTAAAAAATTGGTGACTGATCCCATTTCTCACAATTCCTCTAAATTATCTCTCCTCAACACCTCCTCCAACTAACAACTAACAATGTATCATCATTTCTTCAAAAGATAAAAAAATGGCAGATTTCATTGTGGAGGGATTTCATTTGCAAAAACAAACCAAACAAAAAAAAAAACAGGCAGATTTAGTTGGGAGAAAAACTAAAATGACCTTACCGTAAAGAGATAGAAAAATTTATAAGTAGGTTAGAAAAACTATTTTTTAAAATTAATTCAAGCCAAATAGAATGAGGTTTTGTTTTTTTTTTTTTTTAATAATGGAGATACAATTGAGAAACAATAAAAACATAGAATCTAACTTAATTTCTAAGAATAAGAATTACAAAAAGAAATTGAATTTTAAAATATCAAAGGACAAGAAAGTACATATACATACAATAATTCCATCAAATTGTTTCATATAACCGTAACAATATATTCTATAAAACAGTAATAATAGAAAATGAGAACTTTAATAAAAATAAAATTATATATATATATCAAGACTCTACTCATGCAAAGTCTCTAATGCAAGTTTAACATGTTGACCATGATAAAATATAGAGAATTGAACTTTAAATTGATTTCACAAATATAAAAGACAAAATTTAGCTTTCATTAAGGATAAATTGGTGACACCAGCCTAAGCTAATCATGTAAGTAACCTTACTATCTGTTTGGTTAAAAGTTGATGTTTGTATGATGACACGTGCTCCGTGGTTCTGCACGTGTTATATGTTTGATATGTGTGAAGTGTTTAGGAAACGATATGATTAGGATATGTTTATGAAAGGGACTATGATATATTTACGAAATTATATGACTATGATAAGGTGCGATGCGTTTGATGAAATGATATGACTATGATAAGGTACGATGCGTTTGATGAAATGATATGACTATGATATGTTATGTGAATGATATGATACGTTTGACGATATGACACATATTGTGATATGCTTTATGATATGATACATGTACGGTATGACATGATATGTTTGGCGACACTATGCTTATGATATGGTACACGTGAGATGGTAAGATGTATGATATAAATGACATGCAATAAGATGTTTCAACATGATACACAACCCTAAAATTACATGAAAAGTTATTATAATGCTGCGACGATCGCTATTCATAAACGGGTGTCCGATATCAATAGTTACCAGATAATGCTCGTCCGATAAGAAAGGAGCCCAGGAGGTGTTCAAACCGACTGGTGGGTCCATACTCGCACGTGTGGGTCGTGTGTAGAACAATAAATACACATCCAATTAGCATGTTTAGGATAGTCGCCTAAGGAATAAAGACTAATATGATAGGTCACATTCATGATTGTGTGTTTGCATCTAACCCCAATAGTGGAGTCACTTACTGAGAATTTCTTAAAATACTCAAGCCACGTGCTATTTCTATTTCAAGTAAAGGCGAGACATTTCTGTACAACTGACGACAACATCCAAATTTGAGACCATGACACATGAATAGTATAGATGTACTTATTTTCTTAGACTTAAGTTAGAATAGAGTGTTTTTAATTTTAAAACTTATTTCTTTCCTGTAGTATTTCGTTGTGTCGTTATAAAGATGTTTTCGAACACGTAAGTCCATTAAGTATTTTAAGATGAAGTTCATGTTTATGATAAAATTCAAACGCTTATTTACACATAAAATAATTACATTATGATGATGGTAGCGACTCTAGGTAAGTAAAAATCTAGGGTCGTTACATCAAGCCTACTTCGTAGGCTTGTCTACAAAATCTATAACCTAGAGCTCTAATACCAACTGCAATGACCATTTTATGCGAAAATATTCTTTTGAAACATAATCATAAAAAAATGTCATGTACTTACATGTTTGATAACGTTCTTGAAAAGAAAACAACACGATCACTTAAAATAGACATAGACATAAGTAAACATAAAACAGAAATATCTTATACTAACCTATAGTCTCCAAAATTAAATACAACTACTTTATGTATGTGCGGGTGCAGGAGTGCCTTACCTTTACCTGGAAAATAAAAGTAGTACGTGACTTAAATATTTTAAGAAATACTCAGTAAGTGACCCCAATATTTTAAGAATTTGACACATTCGAGGACGAAATTTCTTTTAAGGGGCATATATCGTAATGAATAAAAAAAAGGTCAGAAACGACACTCGACAAAAATTGTGAGCTTTCCAGCGAGCGTTGTGGATCTCACAATGAACCATTCCGCCACGCCTTCATAACTACCCTTAACATGCCCCTCTACAGCAAACCTACAATACATAAAATAAAAAAGAAAGAAACGAAAGAAAAAGAAAGGGAAATCGAAAAGAGGACATAATAGGAACAAGTTGGAAGTCATCGGTGTGTTACGGTCATCGGTGAAGATAGTACAAAAGGGAAGTCAGAGAGACGTGTGAGAGGAGATAGCAACCGAGTTTTGGCTAGAAAATTAGACGTAGAGATGACGGGAGAAGAGAGAGAAACCGATGAGTTAGGGTTCCATTTTCACGTAAAATGGGTGAAGGAGACGAAAACTTGAGTCTGATCCAGTTTGGACTTAACCAACAGGCACAACCAATGGAGGCCCGATCCACACCACAAACCACGTTAGAATAAACATCCCTGAAGTCCAAGAAGCTCACGGCCTATTAACCCACGTAGGTTTCCACACCTCACGATTTAAAAACGCATTTACTAGGGAGTGGTTTCCACACCCTTATTACAAATTTTTTTATCCCCTCTCCAACCCATGTGGGATCTCACAATCCTCCCTCCTTGGGGGTCCAACGTTGCAACCCTAATCCTCAGCCCAACGATTCATTGCTTAATTTCTTAATGGTACATTTGCTTAATTTCTTCTTAAGCAAATTGAATGCATTCTCTTGCCTTTCCCCCATTTAAAAATAACATTCTTTTTCACTAAATCATTCAATGGTGCAGCTATGGTGCTAAAATATTTTATTAATCTCTTATAAAAACTAGCTAACCCATGAAAATGCCAAACTGCACTTGCATTTTTTGGTGTTGGCAAATCCCTAATGACTTTAACTTTCTCTTTATCTACTTCTACTCTATTTTTACCAACAATGAAGCCAAGACCTTTTTCCATGCAAAAAATACACATTAAAATTATAATGACATTTGTCTTTTCCATGTGTAATCAAAACTGACTTAACATGCTCCACATGATCAAGCAAAGTCTTCAAATAAATTAAAAAATCTTCAATATACATAACAAACATGCTTTCCCAAATATTATCTCAAAACATGATTCATTAAGCGCATAAATGTACTAAGTGCATTAGTTAACCCAAAAGGCATAACAAACAATTCATACAATCAAAACTTAATTTTGAAAATTGTTTTATGTTCATCTCCTACATGCATTCTAATGTGATGATATCTAGATTTCAAAACAATCTTTATAAATAGACATGAACCATGAACTTCATCAAGCATATCGTCTAGTCTATGAATAGGATGTCGATACTTTACAGTAATTTTGTTGATGACTCTACAATCCCGCACATGCGTCAAGTTTCATCTTTTTTTCGGCACAATTAAAACTGATTTAGAACATGGACTCAAACTTTTTCGTAAATAGCCCTTCTCTATGAGCTCCTTCACTTGTCTTTGAATTTCTTTAGTCTAAGTTGGATTTACTTTGTAAGCTGGCTTATAAGGAATGACAACCCTTGGAATAAAGTCTATTTTATGTTCAATACCTCTAATGGGAGATAGTTCTTTAGGTATTTCATCTTTAAACACGTCTTCAAATTCCTGTTAAAGAGATTGAAACATGCTAGCAAAAAACATGGGAAGATATTAAAGCTGGGGAAACTACCTTCATTGTTCCACAATCATTGAGCCATTGAATCTTTTAAGGTTTAGGATGATGTTCGGTTGGAATTTGCAACCTTTTGATCAACATGGTACTTACTACATTGGTGCAACTTCTACTATCAATGACAAGACTACAAGGAGTTCCCTTGACTAAACACCGTGTGTGAAACAAGTTATCTCTTTGATCATCAACATCATTCTCTGTAACTTGAGTTTTAAGAAGTCTTCGTGTAATAAGTGCCAAATGACTCTCATCTTCCAATTCCTCCTCTTTCTTCTGGCTTCTTCAACTTACTCATTGATCTTCCCTTCCATTTTTTCGTCTTGATTCATGATTGTACAAAAACTAGTTAATATGCTTAGGACCTCACACACTCAACTCACTGATTTTACACTTAGGAACACTCGTGTTTAACACACCAAGATAGACTATTTGGGAAAGTGACTAAATTATGATCAAGGTAGGGTAATATATGGATAAAGCAATTCTTATTGTAGCGAGCTATTCATGGCAATCAAGATAAGTTTATTTTGAAAGAACAACAAAATAAAATAAGAAATCATCAAACAAATAAGGGACACAAAGAAATTTTTGGGTAGAATTGCACACTGAAAATATATTTGAAAAGGAAAGGTCGTTAAGATTATGAAAAAATCCATTCTTATTTGTAAAATATAAGACTATGATCTAACTTTCATTTTTATGAAATTCTAGCAAATTCAGAAGTTATCTTCGAGTTTAAATTATGAAACAAAAATATCAAACACAACGGTTCCAGATTTAGATGGTTTAGGAAAAACATGATTTGGAGTTTATTTGATCTTCAAATAAAAATGGAAATTGTTTAAGGATGAGGATTTATAACCACAATATTAAGAACAAATATGATAAGGATTTTTTTTTCTTTTGAAGATCTAAATATGATCTTTAGGAACAAAATGAGAACAGTTAGAGATGAAAAAGAATTGTGGAAATGACAAAAATAAATGGATAGATTTGAAGAAAAGATAAACAATAGCATAAATGAAAAATAAAATCAATTATAGAGTAGGCCACAAAGATGCAACCTGGCTTCGATACCAAATTGTTTAGGCAACCCCAATCCTCAGCCCAACGATCCAAACTTGTTTTGAAGCAAGAACCCTTGTTCAAAGAAATTAACACCTCCTTATACAAAATTCGGATCAACTAAGAGATAAGGCTAGCATTAGATTGCCTCTTACAATCAAAGATCAGAAGCAAGATTTGGAACCTTGTTCTAAATTGAGTCACTCAACAATCGAACTTGATCAAGGCTTGATTGAATGACTCAGATGCAATCTATCACAAGAATTGCATGAAACTTAGAAATGACAAAGATAACGCACATATTTCTAAGGGTAAAAGTCTCAATTTGAGATCTCAATTTCATTCATTCACAATCTCCATTTAGTTAGTGATCATGATTTAATCTTGATCCCCTTAAATCTCCACAAAAGACGAAGTCAATTTGACCAATTACTTCCACCCTTATGCCCATTACAAGAATTATGAAATTTAAATAATAAATAAAGTTATATAACAACTTATCAATCAAGTGCAAACAACTTCATCCGCTACTTCTTTCGTGCATATATTAACTTCTGAAGCTCCAAATGATCCTTCCTCAATCAAATCCGCTTGTGACACATGAAATAATGGTTGAACCGAGTCTAACAAATTTTGTAGATGAAGAATGAGTGCTTGTTGAATTATCTTGGCCTTGGATCGTGTAATAGATCCAGTTGGAACATTTGAAACACCATGATCAAGGTCAAGCGTCCTCGTTGGCACACCACCTAGTGACTATCTCTGATACCATTTGTAATAGTCGAAACTCACCGCTAGTAGAAATTGTCCTCTTTCATCTATTACGTATCACCATCAGCCTCACTATTTTAAAACGCATCTACTTGGGAGATGTTTCTACACTCTTATAAGTTATGCTTCATTACTCTCTCCAACTTATAGGGGATCTAACAATAAGTAGTTAGGATGGCCTATTGGCTTGTTGGGTTCATTCCCCTTCCCACACCCTATTGACTTGTTGAGTAGGCATTATCGTATTGCCTGAAACAATTCTCACATCAGGGTTGTGGAATTTAGTCCAAATTGTCTTGGAAATATAAATTCGAGAAGTAAACTACCTACATGCCGGCATAACCTAGTAAACCTCCACAACATCCACTTAATAAGTCTACTAGCAGTGTAAATAGTATCACTAGAGTTTAATTGTCTCATATTCCCTCTAGTATTTGAATAGTACTATTTGGTGGTATGGGTCAGTACCATTGAGCGAAAGGTATCTAGGAACCTATACCGTCGAACTGGACCAAGGTCAAATAGGATGGTGTGTTGTGGCTACTTGAGGATTTACTATAATGTGTAGAAACAAGACCAGAGCCAAGTTTGTGATTTCGTAAATCTTTTCTAAGAGGGGGGAGGGATTACATAAGTAGTTTAGTTCATGATGAATGTCAAACGTGTGTAGAAATGGTAAGGGCTCTTTAAACAGGGTAAATACTGTTAGGCTATGGAGTCTGCTGCTTATTTATACCTTAGTCAACAGTTATACATAGTAAATCTATATTTTGTAAATGACAATTTACATATAAAGTAAATTTTCATAAATAGTAAATAACTATGTATAGTAAAAAGCTATATCTAGTAAAGATATATATGGTAAATAGTTATATACAGTAGATTGTTATATCTGGTAAAAGCTATATATATATAGTAAGCTAAACCATATATATATATCCCCTCAGGCAGAGCTTTGAAAATGTACTCTTGTATTCTCTGTATTCTCTCTTATTATACATGACTGAAGTCATCAATATAAACCTTTAGCTAGAGTTCTCTTTGCATTTTCTCTCTCCTGTTTTTTGTGTTCATCTAGGTCGAGTGTGTGTGTTGTTGTGCGATCCTAACAACGGGTATTAGAGCTAGGCGAAATTCACCACGATCAGTGAAGATGGAAAACTTAAAGATTGGAATTGAGAAGTTCGATGGATCCGATTTCGGTTTCTGAAAAATGCAGATTGAAGATTATTTGTATCAGAAAGGTCTGCACGAGCCCCTGTTGGGGGTGATGCCGGATACCATGACCACGGAGCAGTGTAAGCTCAAGGATTGACAAGGCTTAGGGCTGATCCGTTGACACTATCTAGAAACGTGGTGTTCAACATCATCAAGGAGAAGACAACGTCAGATCTATTGAAGGCGCTGTCGAATGTCGAATATGTACGAAAAACCGTCGGATATGAACAAGGTGTAATTAATGCGGAGATTGTTCAATCTACAGATGTCTGAAAGTTGATCTGTTGTTTATCATATAAATGAATTCAATATGATCGTAAGTCAACTGAGTTCGGTGGAAATTAATTTTGAGGATGAAATTAAAGTATTGATTTTGATGTCATCTTTACCTGAATCGTGGGATACTATTCTTGCCGCAATCAGCAGTTTTCGAGGATCTAATAACCTGAAGTTTGATGAAATTCGAGATGTAGTTCTCAGCGAAAGTATTCGCAAACGAAAAATTAGAAATTCATCTGGTAGTGCTCTCAGTGTTGACCAACGTGGAAGAAGTAAACCGAAGGGCGCAAACAAACTGCGATCAAAATCAAAGAACCGAGAAAAATCTCCAAATAGACCAAACGTAACGTGTTGGAATTGTGGAGAAAAAGGTCACTTTTGGACAGATTGTACAAGACCAAAGAAGAAGCAGAATCACAAATCTAGAGATGATGATGATTCTATAAATTCAGTAGAAGACATTGGGGATGCTCTAATTCTCATCGTGGACAATCCGATTGAATCCTGGATTATGGATTCAGGTGCATCTTTTCATTCATCTCCAAATAAAGAGTTGTTCTGGAATTTCAAGTCCTAAAATTTGGAGAAGGTGTATCTTGCCGACAATAAAGATTTTGAGATTAAAGAAAGAAGGGATGTCTGTATAAAAACTCCGGCAGGAAATTAGTGGACATTAAAGGATGTCAGATATATTCCTGGTCTTAATAAGAACCTGATCTCTATTGGTCAGTTGGAGAACACAGGTTATGCAACAGAGTTAGGGAAAAGTTCGTGGAAGATTATGAAGGGTGCTATGGTGGTAGCATGTGGCACAAAATCTGGAACCTTATACACCACTGCAGGGTGTATGAACATAGTTGTTGGTGCTGAGAGTGCTTCAAATTCAAGTCTATGGCACAATAGACTTGGACATATGAGCGTGAAATGAATGAAGATGCTGGCTGCGAAAGGAGTTTTAGAAGGTCTGAAATCTGTTAATGTGGGTCGTTGTGAGAACTGCGTTATGAGCAAGCAAAAATGAGTTAGCTTCACAAAAACTACCGGAGAATTGAAGAAAATGTGGTTGGAAATGGTCCATACAGATGTGGAGCATGGCTCCAAGACCACAAAGCAAGTTGGAGTTGAGCTTGAGTTGCAGGGAAACTCACTTAGTGATGTTGTAGCAGATACTCATGAAACTCCTGAGACTATTGCTGAGAAACCAGATGTGGAGCAAGGTTCCAAGACAACGAAGCAAGTAGGAGTTGAGGTTGAGTTGCGAAGAAAATCACCTAGTGATGTTGTAGTAGATACTCAAGAAACTCTTGAGACTATTGCAGAGGAAACAACGGTTGAGCAAGTGACACCTGAACCGGTGTTGAGAAGATCATCTAGTACTATCAGAGTACCAGATATGTATGTACCTTCCTTACACTATTTGTTGCTGATGAAAGGGAACCACAACCCTTTGATGAGGCCATACAGTCGGAGGATACAACCAAGTGGGAGCAAGCCATGGATGATGGGACGTCTAAGCTTCAAAAATGCATTGTACTAAGGCTAAGTATGTGGCAATAGCTGATGCTGGAAAGAAGACGATATGGATGACTGACTATCTGGAAGAATTGGACAAGAAGCAGCACGAAAAGATTCTTTATAGAGATAGTTAGAGTGTCATACAGTTCGTGAGAAACTCGATTTATCATTTAAAGATAAAACACGGACAGCGATATCATTTCACTTGCTGGTTAGTGGAAGTTGGTGATGTGTTTTGAAAAGATAGAGGGTGCAAAAAGAATCCAGCAAATATGTTGAAAAAATGTGTTGATGTTGGAAAATTGAGGTTGTGTAAAGCCTCAATTGGTATAGTGCAGTGAAGATGTTCATGATCGTTTGAGAATGAAATTCTTGGTTGACTGGATCAGTCTACAAGTGGGAGAATTGTTGGGCTATGGAGCTTAGTCAACCGTTATACATAGTAAAGCTATATTTGGTAAATGACATATAAAGTAAATTGTCATAAATAGTAAATAACTATGTATAGTAAAAACCTATATATGGTAAATGGTTATATATAGTAGATGGTTATATATGTAAAACTACATATAGTAAGCTAAACCATATATATATCCCCTCATGCAGAGCTTTGAAAATGTACTCTCTGTATTCTCTTACTATACATGGCTCAAGTCATCAATATAAACCTTTAGCTAGAGTTCTCCTTGCATTTTCTCTCTCCTGTTCTTTGTGTTCATCTAGATCGAGTGTGTGCGTTGTTGTGCGATCCCAACAAATACATGATAAACTTACCCTAAGAGGGGATGAGTGACAACATAGGAGACTTAGTAGCTGGTTGGCACACAAGATCTCTCTCCTAATTTTTTACTCTATAGTAGTTCCTGTGAAAGGGTCGAAAATTAACCTTAGATAATGATCTTTAGAAAGAGACATCATATTTTCCTTTGAGATATGATGAGGTCACGCCTCTATCTAGGATATTGATCATTCATTGTTAAAGCAATGCAAGCTAGCTAAATCTAAGAACAGAAAGGTTGAAAAATATGTGCCCAAGGGGTTTGTATTAGACAATAACTATTCGGAACTTTAAGGTCTCTCTAGAAGCTTAGATAGTTGTAAAATTAAGGCTCAAACTTCTACAATCAAGAGAAAAGCTCAGGGTAATTTACTAGATAAGTTTGCGATGAGAGCCTCTACAAGTATGTTTCTTACGAAGTACTATGTTTTTTACTAAGTATGTTTAGGCTCAGGAAATTCTAATTTTCTTTTTCAGATGATCGTTGATTGATGGACGAGTGGGAGAGAAATTGAAAGTTGCGCAATCTTGTGTATTTTGAATTTTTTTATGTTTAAATTTGTATCTCGTTTCCTAGTCCAAATTTTGTAATAAACTCTAAACAACACAGAATTGTAATTGATTTCGATACTTTTGTACTTTTGTCTTTTTCGTCATGGTCTGAGATTCAAACCTCAAAATTCAAGTCGAGATACTATGTGTATGAAAGTAATACACATCCCTAGAAATTAAAATAGGTCCCAACAGAGTAATACTTTTTACACACCACAAGAGTATGGTTGTTAGGAAAATGTCTCATACCAATGAAGGTGGTGTATGTTAGTGCCTGTCACTTGTTAGGAAAATGCCTCGTACCAATTGAGGTAGTGTCTGTCACTTATATACTCTCAAACAGAGTACACTGTAACACCATAAGAGCCCCTAAGGCCTCCTTCTTTGGAACTCTCGAACAACCTCCCTAAATTGAGGCTCGAATCTTTCTCTGAATCACCTTCAAAGTACATCATAACACCATAGAGCACCTAAGGTATCATTCGTTGAAACTCTCGAACATACTCCCTTAATTGAGGCTCGATTCTTTTTCTAAAGCCTTTGATCAACACCTAACTTCTTTATTTGACATGGAAAAGTCAAGATAAAAGGCATTGCTTATAATACCATGTTAGGAACAACGAATTTCAATATTGATATGATATTATCCACTTTGAGCATAAGCTCTTATGGCTTTACATTTGGTTTCCTCAAAATGCCCCATACAAATGGAAATAGTGTCCTTCACTTATATACCAATGATCATCTCCTTAATTAGCCAACATGGGACTCCAACAATTCTAAATAAAAGTGATTTACTAGATATTCTTAATACTCAACCTTTTTCAAAACCTTTATTTTATATGGACAAGAACATTTTGCATGACTCATGATTCTTTTTGTGGAGTTTATGAAATTTTAATCAAGTAAGTGACCTTACTATAGGCTCAGTTGAAAGACTTTCCTTATTATGACGACATGTGCCCAGCGGTCCTTGCACATGTCATTTATGCTTTATATTATATGATGATGTGACTATGTTATATGATGATGTGACTATGTTGTGTGATGATGAGAGTATGTTATAAGAATGATGTTATGCGATGAGGTTATATGATTACATTATATGATGATGAGAATATGTTATAAGAAGGACGTTACGCGATGATGTTATAAGATGACATTATATGATGATGACAACATGATGATGATGATGCATGATAACATGACAATGTAAGTTGCATGATGATGACATGACTTAATATGATGTTATTTCATACTAAGATGATGTGCATGTATTAAATGTCATGATACATTATGATGACAGGTTTTCTAAGACACAACCGTAATTGATGTTAATAACGAGAAAAGTGTGAAAGCCAACGCATGCACATTTTCTAATGTGATGTGTGAATAATGTATAAGTTTGTGTCATAAGGATGATTTAAAGATGAAAAACTATAGGGACCTCATGCATTTTGTGTGTTTACATACATTGGGTTAAATCTCCATTTATGATGATGAGTACGAATGCGTACATTATGATGATGATGATCATGCTTCCGATGATACTTGTAGCAACTTTGTGGGAGAAATTCAAACATACTCGAGTTTAGGAAAAACGCCAGCTAAGGCCAACAAAGTAAGTGATCTTACTATAGGCTCGGTCAGAAGACTTGCCTTACGTATGACAACACGTGTCTAGTGGTCCTTGCACGTGTCATTTATGCTTTATATTATATGATGATGTGACTATATTATATGATGATGGGCCTGTTGTATGATGATGGGACTATGTTATAAGAATGATGTTACGCGATAATGTTATATGATGACATTATATGATGATGCATGATAACACGACAATGTAAGATGCATGATGATGACATGACTTAATATGAGGTTATTCCATAGTAAAATGATGTTATTAAATGACATCATACATTATGACGACGAGTTTTCTATGAAACAATCATAATTGATGTTAATGACGAAGAAAGTTTGAAAGCAAATGCATGCACATTGCCCAATGTGATGTGTGAATAATGTATATGGTTGTGTCCTAAGGATGGTTTAAGGATGAAAAACTATAGGGACCTCATGTCTTTTGTGTGTTTATATACATCAGGTTACTTCCCCATTTATAATGATGAGTATGAACGCGTACACTATGATGATGATGATGATCATGCTTCACATGATACTCGGGGGTTTGCAAACCTCAAGACGTCCGGCTACAGACAACTAGCCTGACTATGATGGGTTCAAGAGAGTGCGAAACGCCTGGAGATTCACGCTTGCAAGTCTGAGTCGTGTGTGGGGAAGTACTACTATCTAATTTTGTCCAGACTGGAGGCCACCCATATGATGGTTTTAACGTTAGATCCCTATTCATGAGTTTCATGTGGTAGCACTCCCGACTTCCAATAGTGAGGTCACTTACTGAGTATTTCTTAAAATACTCAAACCATGTGCTACTTCTATTTTAGGTAAAGGCAAGACACCCTTGTAATGCCGAGTGCCGTTTTCGGACTTCTTTTTTTTTTGAACTCATTTGTTAAGAAGTATAATCTGCAATTAATATTATAAACCTTATAGTAACCAACGGTCAATTAAAAGGTTGTAACTTTCATGGCCATAAATACCATAAACGCCACTAGCTAATTGTAACGTATAATCATAAAGACAATTCTCTAAAAGTTTAAAAAAATATACAATAAAATCTCCTTAAATCTAAATAACATATACGAGTTTTGTCATCATTTCTACTTTTTTTTCCCATTTTAGATAATGTACAAATATACGAGGCCTTGTGACAAGATCATTTCATCTAGTTTTAATTTTCGCTCGTTTCTTTATATCCCATGTTTTTAAATATCATGAAGGTTTTGAAAGATGAAGTATGCTTGATATATATATATTTTTTTAATATGAACTTTAGTTTGTTGCCAAAAGTCGATGTCATGTTTGTATTTGTAGCCGATACCAATTATCACCATGCTCACATTGTCCTACTCGTGATTCGAAATTAGAAGAAAAAAGCATGGTTCTAGTAAAACTTTTGCAATTTTCTTATTTTAAATTTTTTTCATGTTTTTTAGAAGAGACATGGTGTTTCACAATTATTTCATATTTCGTATAATTTTTTTTAACAATAGTGTTGTTTCAAGAATAATAGTGTACTAGCTTTTGAACTAAAAATTTATTCACGTTTTGTTTTCCAAAAATTTTAGGCACTTGTTCGGTTTTCATTCTTGAAGATTTCTATCTACTAAATCTATGTTAATTTGTCAAAATATTGGTACTATTAGCTATAAACAAAGCAAAATTATGCAACAACCTCTTGAACTTGTTTTTGTAATATGGATTCTAATAGAGAGACTTGAAATTGTTGGCCATCATGAAAACTTCTGATGTTCACAATTGCAATGAAAACTTCTGATGTTCACAATTGCAATGAAAACTTCTGATGTTCACAATTGCAATGAAAACTTCTGATGTTCACAATTGCAATCAATCTTGAGAACTACAATTTATAGAACAATGCACTCAACTCCAAGGAAAGATAGATTTATAATTTTATTGATAATTTCATATCTTTTGCAAAGAAATAAATTCAAGTTTAAAAAAAATTAAGGGCACAACAACAACTTATTTTTGCTGAGGTTGGAATGCATACTCCATATTCAAAATCCTCTTCTAAAGCATAACTGTATGCATTTATCATTTTCAGCGTCGCGTCGCTGTCGTTTGGACAAACTTCATTATAAGTTAATGGAAGTGAAGTTCCCTCCTTCACCTATGTATCTGCATCAATCGAATTAAACAAAAAGTTACGGCATCATAAGATTGAAAGAGAGAAAGAGAGTGAGTAGGGGAGGAATTAAGAATAATAGAGAGGGTATGAGAGCAAACTAAAAGCGAAAGCATGACCATTGTAGAGAACGTAATCAAGAGAAACTTGTGCATCTTCATCCTTAACTTCAAAAACTATATGTTTAATTTTCTTTGACGGTATGATTTTAGTTTTTCAAAAAAGCTTATGTAATAACCTAAAAAATATAGGTATATATATATAAATAAATAAACAAATAAGAAAGATTACCGCCTTTACCTGAAATTGAAGCAGCACAAGACTTGATTATTTTAAGCACTAGCTCATTCGGTGGTTTGAGCATCTTGAATCAATGGTCTAATAATTCTCATAATCGGTGTAGTCTCTCATCATCGTCATGAGCACTAGCTCATCTTCTTCTAAGGCACATAGTACCTCTAGATCCCTTCGTCATCCATCTTCTTTTTGGAGGTTGTCGCCTTGCTTTCGCAAGCCTTTTTTTAACCAACAAACATTGGACTTGTGGCCTTTCTTTTTGCCGTTGTACCAAATACCTTCAATTTTCTTCCTTTGAGAACTCTTGTTGTCATTTTTCTGAGCTTATGAGGGTTGCACGGTTTCTTGTTGACTTTTTCCTTTGTTAGCATTTCTGTATCTACCTTTGGTGGAAAAATTATTTTTGCTCCAACTTTCACTTGTGTTGAGCGCTTCTTCTTCGCCCTTCAATGCGATGCCTCTCATTTTCATAGCCATGGCTTGTTGGCTAGTTAGCAAATTTTCTACCCGGCCATCCTTGAACAACAAATAACGAAGCTTCTGTTGGTTGTAATCCATGGATGATGATCCTCTAGATTCAAAGTTCTCAAATAACGGTCTCCAAATCTAGTTCAGTAATATCCTGAAAAATCAACTTGACCCTGTGGAAGTACGAAGTACTAACTTCTCAAATAACGGTCTCCAAATAAGACGGATCCACCATGCAGAGTAGTCGATCTACCAATGAGTAACATCACCCAAACTAGCGTCTCGCCTAGCTCAATGGTACCACACCGGAGTAGAAAGGGAAGTTGAGAATCCTCGAACGTCATACCGGCTACTGTCGACAAATGAGTTTTTTCCCTTCGTCTCCGAGTTCTAAAGTGGTCCTTTAGGTCTCGAGGGTAGTTAGATTGTTGAGTTAGGGGTCTTGGCTTCCAGATTCATTCTTTCAAGACTTTCAAGTCTATAACGGTCTACTATCTAAACCCAACTTAATCCCTACAAGTGTATACCCTAGGCATAACTCAACACTACGACTTATCATTCACATCATAAGATCACACAATCATTCAAGAGGAGTTTATGTATGATTAACTATGCATGCAGTCACACAAGCTCAATGGGGTGATAACATCCATCATCACCTGGAGTGCAGATACACAAATACCCTAGTCCACCACATAGCATGAACAAATATAAGCAGTAGTAAGACAATCCAAAAAGCATAAAAAACCTAAGTAAGAAATCCCACTCGGGTAGCAAGTCCAACAAATATATAATTAACTTTGTAAGTGCAGATGACTATCAGATCTAGTCACCTATGAGTAATTTTCTCAAGCATGCATGCAATACCAAGCGCACCCTACAAGTATTACTTCCTAATTTCGTGTGGTTACTTACATGTTTGTCGCCTGCCTTTCTGAACTTGATTTATAGTCATAAATGAGTCAAAAATTACAAATTCTCTCTATAGGCACCTATTTCACATTAAAATAGGATTAGCATTGGAATCGGGACAAAACACTAAGGATGAAAGTAGGTGGTCCATGCGCGGGCAGTGGCACGCTTCGAACTCCAGAAGACGCAAACTTACCCTTCGAATTTGCTGTGCGTGACACATGGCGTGCAGGGATTGTCGATAGGATTCAGGTTGGACAACGAGTCACCGGATCGTTTCCTGGCGCGCGGGTCAATTTTCGACTCGGGTATCCGGGTCGGCAGTTGGACGAGTGTTAGCGCACGGCGTCGAATGCGTCCCTCCATAGAGTGTTTGACGCGTGTCCTCCTTGTTGCCGGACGCATCTCCCCCCTTTCCGGTCGCCGCGTGTCCGTCGCCAATAGCCTAAATTCATCAAATTTTCAAGATTCCGTCAAATCGCATTTCAACCTATTTGTTTTGAATTTTTCTATCTTCCAATCCGTAACTCAAATTAACTCGATTCCTTCACGAGAATTCAAGATCTCAAGTCCACCTATCCAAATGTATTATTCTTGCATTTTTTTGATACTCACAGAGCTTAGTAAATAAGATCAAAATTCAAGAGAAACTCAGTTCCTTACCGAAGTTGGATGATTCTCGATTTCGCTTTCCGACATAAATTTTGGCCGCGTTTCCTCCGAGAACTTGCAAGAATCCTCATCTAAGGTATTGTAACTTGATTATTAAGACCTAAATCGTCAGAAACTCACGAATCTAGGGCGAAATCCTGAAACAAAAGAGGTTGCGAACTTAACTCGTGTTCTTGCCCGTTTCTCTCCTAAAATGAACGATCCAAACGATGGGACCTCTCCTCTTGATCCTCTGAGTAGATTTGGAGGGAGACCTGAGATTGAAAGTGTTATGACGTTCGAATTTGGGCGTTGTTCCCTCATTCCTCTTCTTCTCCTTCTTAAAGACCATAACTCCTCCTTTCTCTTCCTCTCTCTCTTTCTCTTCTTCTTTTCTTTATTTTCTTTTACTTTCCTTGCACGTCTTTCTAGACCTCCTCAAGTTGGTGTGTCGACCAATTATCTTTTTGCCCCTGGTTGACTTTGACCCGAGTTTTTTTATTAAATCACCATTAAAAAAAAAGTTATAAGCTCCTTGGGGTGTCCCGAGCATTTTTTCCTTCTGCACCAATTTGAAAATCACGCTCTAGGACCTTCAATAAAATCTATAAACTCTAAAGGTTAAGATGGTGCTTGTCATAAATAAATGCGAATTTATACATGTTTATCTCGAGGTGTTACATGATAATTCCAAGTTCTATAAATAAAAGAGTTCCTAATTTCAAATCCCTACCTTTTTCTTATTCTCTTAGATTAAATTTGTAATTTAACTTATTTCTTATGTCAAATAATTCTTGTAAGTCTCTTGAATATTTTTGCTAGATTTTAATAATAAATATTTTAGAATTATATGACCATACAACCTCCAAATATCAACACTTTAATTAGACTTCTTATGGATCAACAATAATCATAAGTAAATTTCATTTCTTAAAAAGTCCTCGATATGAGGACTTTTTTTATGTTTTCAAGGTGGGTGGGAACTTATTTGATATGCCAATATAAATTCTCATAAATTTAAGAAAAATAAAATGTGGGAAACTCTTCTCGATAATTACCTTGAATTCGTCAGAAAAATAAAAAAATTATTCAATGAATTTGTCACAACAAAACTGTCTCATAAAAACCGTCGCAATAGATTCAAAAGTCAACCTACCTTCTACTAACCATTGTATATAAATTCAAGATACTTTTATCTCCACATCTAATAGCAAGACGGTCATAATATCGTTGGATGTAGAGAGAGAAGTACCTTAAATTTACGATGGCTATTAAGACATACAAATTATTAAATATACATTCAAAATGGTTATATTATACTATAGATATTGAAAATAATGAGATAGATATATATACAAACCGAAATAAGAGTTCTAGAAGCTTTGATAGTTGTAAAATTAAGGCTCAAACTTCTAAAACCTAGAGAAAAGCTCATGGTAATTTACTAGATAAGTTTGCGATGAGAGCCTCTACAAGTATGTCTTTTACTAAGTAGTATGTTTATTACTGAGTATGTTTAGGCTCACGAAATTCTAATTTTCTTTTTTAAATGATCGTTGATTGATAGACGAGTGGGAGAGAAATTAAAAGTTGCGCAATCTTTTGTGTATTTTGAACTTTTTATTATGTTTGAATTTGTATCCCGTTTCCTAGTTACCATTTTGTAATAAACTCTAAACAAAACAGAATTGTAATCGATTTTGATACTTTTGTACTTTTTTCTTTTTCGTCATGGTCTTAAATTCAAACCTCAAAATTCAAGTCGAGATACTACGTGTATGAAAGTATAACACATCCCTAGAAAATAAAATAGGTCCCAACAAAGTCATACTTTTTACCGACCACAAGAGTATGGTTGTTAGCAAAATGCCTCGTACAACTGGAGGTAGTGTCTGTTAGTGCTTGTCGCTTGTTAGGAAATGGCCTCATACTAATGGAGGTAGTGTCTGTCACTTGTATACTCTCAAATAGAGTACATTATAGAAGAGCCCCAAAGGCCTCCTTCTTTGGAACTCTCAAACAACCTCCCTAAATTGAGGCTCGAATCTTTCTCTGAATCACCTTCAAAGTACACCATAGAGCACTTGAGGCATCATTCGTCGAAACTCTCGAACAACCTCCCCATTGAGGCTCGATGTTTTCTACTGAAGCCTTTGATCAACACCTAACTTCTTTATTTGACATGGAAAAGTCAAGATAAAAGGTATTGCTTATAATACCATGTTAGGAACAACGAATCTCAATATTGATATGATATTATCCACTTTGAGCATAAGCTCTTATGGCTTTACATTTGGTTTCCTCGAAATGCCCATACCAATGGAAATAGTGTCTTCACTTATATACCCATGATCATCCCCTTAATTAGCCAACATGGGACTCCAACAATTCTTAGTAAAAGTGACTTACTAGATATTCTTAATATTCAACCTTTTTGCAAACCTTTATTTTATATGGACAAGAACATTTCGGATGACTCATGATTCTTTCTGTGGAGTCTTTGAAATTCTAACCAAGTAGGTGACCTTACTATCGGCTCGGTTAGAAGACTTGCCTTATTATGACGACACGTGCCCAACGATCCTTGCACGTGTCATTTATGCTTTATATTATATGATGGTGTGACTATGTTATATGATGATGTGCCTATGTTGTATGATGATGAGAGTATATTATAAGAATGATGTTACACGGTGAGGTTATATGATGACATTATATGATGATGATGATGCATGATAACATGACAATGTAAGATGCATGATGATGACATAACTTAATTTGATGTTATTCCATAGTAAGATGATGTACATATATTAAATGACATGATACATTATGACGACAAGTTTTCTAAGAAACAATCATAATTGATGTTAATGACGAGGAAAGTATGAAAGCCAATGCATGCACGTTGCCCAATGTGATGTGTGAATAATGTATAGGGTTGTGTCCTAAGGATGATTTAAGGATGAAAAACTATAGGGACCTCATGCCTTTTGTGTGTTAATATACATCCGGTTACTTCCCTATTTATGATGATGACTACGAACGTGTACACTATGATGATGATGATCATGCTTCACATGACACTCGGGGGTTTGCTGACCTCCAGACATCCGGCTACGGACAACTAGCCCGACTATGATGGGTTCAAGAGAGTGCGAAACGTCTGGAGATTCACGCTTTCAAGAGAGTGCGAAACCCTGATGATCATGCTTCACATGACACTCGGGGGTTTGCTGACCTCCAGACATCCGGCTACGGACAAGTAGCCCAACTATGATGGGTTCAAGAGAGTGCGAAACGCCTGGAGATTCACGCTTGCAAGTGTGGGTCGTGTGTGGGGAAGTACTACACATCCAATTTTGTCTGGACTAGAGGCCACTCATATGATGATTTTAACGTTAGATCCCTGATCATGAGTTGCATGTGGTAGCACTTCCAACCCCCAATAGTGTGGTCACTTACCAAGTATTTCTTAAAGTACTCAAGTCATGTGCTACTTTTATTTTAGGTTAATGCAAGACACCACTGTACGGCCGAGTGCCATTTTCTTACTTCTTTTTTTTTTTTGTTTTTTTAATTCGTTACAATATAGCTTGGTCAAAAATACTTGAATGACTTTAGCGTGCAAATCTAAACATAACAAATGTAAAGGAACAGACACATTTGTTAAGAAGTATAATTTGCAACATTCATTATAAACCTTACAGTAATCAATGGTTAATTAAAAGGTTGTAACTTTCATGGCTATATACCATAAACGCCACTAGCTAATTGTAACGTATGATCATAAAGACAATTCTCTAAAACTTAAAAAAAAATATACAATAAAACCTCCTTAAATCTAAATAACATATACGAGTTTTGTCATCCTTGCTACTTTTTTTCCCTATTTTAGATGATGTATAAATACACGAGGCCGTGTGACAAGATCATTTCATCTAGTTGTAATTCTCGCTTGTTTCTTTTTATCCCATGTTTTTAAATATCATGAAGGTTTTGAAAGACTAGGTATGCTCGATATATATATTATATATATATATATTTAATATGAACTTTAGTTTGTTGCCGAAAGTCGATGTCATGTATGTATTTGTAGTCGATACCAATTATCACCATGCTCACATTGTCTTACTCGTGATTCGAAATTAGAAGAAATAAGCATGGTTGTAGTAAATTTTTTGCAATTTTCTCATTTTGGATTTTTTTTTCATGTTGTGTAGAAGAGACATGGTGTTTCACAATTATTTAGTATTTCGTATAATTTTTTTGAACAGTAGTGTTGTTTCAAGAATTCTAGAGTACTAGCTTTTGAACTAAAAAATTATTCACGTTTTTTTTCCAAAATTTTAGGCACTTTTTGGATTCTCATTGTTGAAGATTTCCATTTCCTAAATCTATGTTAATTTGTCAAAATAGTGGTGCTATTAGCCGTAAACAAAGCAAAATTATGCAAGAACTTCTTGAACTTTTTTTGTAATATGGATTCTAATAGAGAGACTTGAAATTGTTGGTCGTCATTAATTCTTTGATCCTATATAGAAAACTTGTGATGTTCACAATTGCAATCAATCTTGAGAACTCCAATTTATAGAACAATGCATTGAACTCGAAGGAAAAATAAGTTTATAATTTTGGTGATAATTTCATATCTTTGGCAAAGAAATGAATTAAAGTTTAAACAAAATTAAGGGGCACAACAACAAATTATTTTTGCTGAGGTTGGAATGCATACTCCATATTTAAATCCTCTTCTAAAGCATAACTGTATGCATTTATCATTTTCAGCGTCGCTGTCGTTTGGACAAACTTCATTACAAGTTAATGAAGGTGAAGTTCCTTCCTTCACCTCTGTATTTGCATCAATCGAATTAAACAAAAAGTTAGGGCCTCATAAAATTGAAAGAGAGAAAGAGAGGGAGTAGGGGATCAATTAGAGATAATAGAGAGGGTACGAGAGCAAACTAAAAGCGAAAGCATGGCCATTGTTGCGACAGAAATCAAGAGAAACTTGTGCATCTTCATCCTTAACTTCAAAAACTATATGTTTAATTTTCTTTGACGGTATGATTTTAGCTTTTCAAAATAGCTTCCGTAATAACCTAAAAAATATAGGTATATATAAAAATAAATAAACAAATAAGAAAGATTACCTTTCTTAAAAAAACAATATTTCCCCATTTTCTTTGTTAACCTCTCTGACCCTTTTCTCCAATTATCTATCCTCACCCAACCCTTTATCCCATAATATTACGGTTATTGCAAAAAGAAACAAAAAAAATAATAATAAAAATGTCAGATTTAAAGAAAAAACAAAAATAGTGATTTATTGGAAAAAAAACTCTTAAATTTGTTAAGGTATATATTACATCTTCCTTTTCTTTTATACAAATTTCATGGTTAGGAGATCATATTCAATCATCCAATTAAATGCTAACAATTTTACACTTTGAGTAAATAATAGGCAAAAAATCGATCAAAATTGTCCAATAACATATGTGAACATAATTAAATTGCCAATAGAATTAAAAGAAAAAAAAAGGAATAGAAAGACAAGAGACAGATGATTTGGAAGTAACAATCAATTAAAAATTTACCAATAATACATGTGAACATAATGCAGAGTAAATACAAGGAAAAAAAATTCAGTTAATAGAATTAAAAAATGACATTAAATATAGAGATTAAATACCGAGATTAAATACATATAGAAGTTTTATAGAATTGTCTTTATGATTATACGTTACATTTAGCTAGTGACGATTATAGTATTGATGACCTAAGAGCCTAGTTGAAAACAAAAATCTAAGAGTCGAGTTGAAAAAAAAAATCTAAAATATATAGAATGTATCTTGAGAACATCT
This sequence comes from Cucurbita ficifolia, assembly GCA_033971965.1. Taxonomy (NCBI): domain Eukaryota; kingdom Viridiplantae; phylum Streptophyta; class Magnoliopsida; order Cucurbitales; family Cucurbitaceae; genus Cucurbita; species Cucurbita ficifolia. The sequence goes on from CM066981.1 coordinate 9,362,476, forward strand.
TTGATTCTTGTAACACCTGAGTCGCGACGACGAGGTATTAAATATTCGATTTTTTCTTTTAATGTCAAACTTTCATGAATTTATTGAGGATCTTAGACATCTTGAGGTAGAAGGGTAAAATGATTAGAAAATCTCAAGAACTCAACAAAAATATAAAAGAAAATGTGAAGAAAATCGGTCAAAATCAATCGTGAGGGATATATGGGTCTTTTCAACCCATCTTTTCTAATTAGAGATTTGAAAGAACGAAAAAGAGAGAAAAGAGGGGGATTTAGGGTCTATAGAGAGAACAAAATATGCTCCAAACTGCCATTTAAAGTTGGAATCTCACCTGAGTTCGTTTAGAAGAAATACTCAGTTGCTTTGGGAGAATCATTCTAGATTTTTTATTTATTCCATTCACCAAGAATCGAAGGACCGAAGGTAAAATTTTTGGGTTCTAGATTTTTGTTTTCCTTCCAATTTGAGAACTTGAAGTTCTCAATTTTTAGTATATTATTATTGGAGATATTTCGCACAAAATTCATGAAGGAAGCAGAAGACAATTAAAATTTTATGATGATGTTTTGGCGATCACCAAGAAACTAGGAGTTTGTTTATGTTTCGGTATTTTGGACCATCTTTAGACGTTTGTTTCTTCTTGTGATTGACTACAAATTACGAAAAAAGTATATTATGTGTAGATGGATTAAAACTCTACAACTTTGGTGCAAAAACAAAATTGATTCTAGTCTTGGATGAGAAGTAATGAAAATCCAAAGAAAATAGTAAGGACTTGCGAAACCGGTTGGAATTATGGAAAACTTGTGCAGTCGTGATGACGAAGGGACATGCATCAATGGAAGGGAAGGACAAGTGTCAAAAGATCGACCGTAGAGTGTGTCTGACTAAACATGGGACACGTGTCGGCATATGACGGGGATGACACGAGCGACGTCTTCAACTGCCACATATCACGCCATTAGAGGACTTGAGTCTGAGACCCACTTCACTACGACTTAACCTGATTCACCTGCGCTGACCTGAACCACCCATGAGACCCAACACAACATAGTATGATCTAAGCAAGTGCGCTACGTGTTGTATAGAGACTGCGGGTATCCTTCTTTGAAGCGCACGTGAGACGCATATGAGGATATGTGCATAAGAAACCCCTTTTTCGCGCATGAGTACACCATTTTGACCCATTTGATTTTTGTTTCACTATTTTTCATCTCGATTTCAATATTAACCCTAATTTTACTTGAACTAGAACCTACCAGAGAAATTTCATGAATCTTAAAGTTCTTAACATACGGAAAAACTAGCTCGGGATGGCATACGTCAACCAAATAAGTAACCACACAGAAATTAGGATACTCCTCATAAGATATATCCTCTCTCAAAGGGAGAGCTTCATGTTTAATAATATGTGAAGGTTCTAAGTTGTATTTATGTAGCATACACAAGCGAAATACTTTATGTACGACGGTAAGGGTGGGTGGCAGCGTCAATCTACACGCTACTAGCCCTATCTTATCTATGATCTCGAAGGGGTCTCTGAATCTCGGGCTCAACTTGCCCTTTTTCCTGAATCTCAATACCTCTCTTATAGTGCAACTTTCAAGAGAACATGATAAATCTCAACAAACTCGAGACCTTTCGTGCAAGAGTCTACATAATATCAAATTTTATATGGTCTTTGGAAAACTTATGATAATGTATGATGATGTACGTGAATTATACAACCATGTATAATGTACTTGAATTGTTGTAATTATTTAGTTTTTTTCTTATATTGTTGCAATTATTTAGTTTGAGTTAGAATCTAACAATTTTATCTGTAGTACATCAGTAAGTAAATAATAGATTAAAAATTGTCCAATAATATCTGTAAATAGAATTAAATGAAAAAAAAAAGAATAAAAATAAAAGAGACAAGATTTGAAAGTAACGAACAATTAAAAATTGGTCAATAATACATGTGAACACAATGTAGAATAAATACAGATAGAAGAAAAAAAAAGAAGATTCATTAATGAAATTAAAAACAAAAACTAAATATAGAGATAAAAGTAAATACTAATACAAGTTTTAGATAATTTTCTTTATGATTATACGTTACAATTAGCTAGTGGTAATTATGATATTGATGACCATTAAACATAGGTCACTATAATTTTTATTTTCAAAGCTATAAATAGTTATAAATATTATTAGTTTAGGATGAAGACCTTTTTATATTATAATAAAAGTTGTATACTATGCTTTTTAAGCCATGAATTTCTTCTTTTGTATTTCTTGTATATAGATTTGCATGTTAAAATCATTCAAATAGTCTTCATCAAGCTATCTTGCAATGACTAAAAAAAGAAGTCAGAAAATGACACTTAGTCATACAGGGGTGTCTTCCTTTTACCTTAAATAGAAGCAGCACACGACTACCCTTCACTTGCAATTACATGCAACTCATGATTAGGGATCTATCGTTAAAACCATCATAGGAGTAGCCTCCAGTCCGAACAAAATTGGATGTGTAGTACTTCCCTTTACACGACCCACACTTGCGAGCATGAATCCCTAGGCGGTACGCACGCCCTTGAACTCATCATAGTCAGACTAGTTGTCCGTAGCCGGACGTCCGAAAGTTAGCAAACCCCCGAGTGTCATGTGAGGCATGATCATCATCATAGTGTACGAGTTCATACTCATAATCATAAATGGGAAAGTAACCCGATGTATATTGTAACGACCCAAAATTTTCTACTTGATTTAAGGTCGCCACAGTATACATATCATGAACATTGAATGCGGAAATATTTCATTTAAACTTTCATAAAACGTCACATTCATCTTAAAATATAGCCATGGACTTACGTGTTTTGAAAACACCTTTAAAAACGACATAAAAAAGACTAAATAAAATAAATAAACATTTAAATTAAAAATATCCTATTCTAGCCTAAGTCTAAGAAAATAAATACAACAAAAGACTAAATAAAATAAATAAACGTTTAAATAGTCATGGTCTCGAGTTGCGATGTCGTCGTCAGCCATACAAAAGTGTCTTGCCTTAACCTGAAATAAAGGTAGCACGTGGCTTGAGTCTTTTAAGAAATACTCAGTAAGTGACCCCACTATTTGGAGTTAAATGCAAGAACATACGAATGTAATGATGGGACCTATTATATCAGTCCCTTTTCCTACGACACTATCCTAATATGAAGCTTGGATGTATACCATATACTTTACACACATCTCATACGTGGGAGTATGGGCTCACCAGACAGTTCTCACACCGCTAGGCCCCTTTTCTTGTCAAACGAGCTTGTTCTGGTAGCTCCCTATGCCAGACACCCATTAGAATTAGTAACCGCCATGGCAGCATTATGTAAAACATAATGATACTTTACCTGCCTAGTGGTGTACGCGTCCGTACCCTCGTGATGGAATAGGGGTATCCTCCAATGCATGAGAACACATAATGCATGTGCACAAATAATGCATGAGGTCCCAATATTTTTCCATTTTCAACATTATTAAATATAACCCCGCTATCATTTTTCATTCATATCGTATCATTTCTCATTTTTATTTGTCATATCATGCATAACTTTAATGGGGTTATATTTCATGTCATTTATCGTGATTTTATGTCATTCATATCATGCTGTATACACACAATTTAGGAGACATAACATAACGTTCCATGCTTTTAACATAACATTTCATCATATATATATTATATCATAACATATTGCATCAAAATATATCATATCATAAACTTGTAAATTTATCACATATCTCGTACCATAACATATTTCATATCATTTTCATAGCATATGACAACATATATATATCCGTCATTCACACGTCGTATCATAATCATATCATATCGTAAACACTTCGTGGTCATATTATTCCCTAATTTATCATAGCCTTAACGTTCTTATTCATATCACAGTTATATCGTTACATGAACATACCTTAGTCATATCGTTCTATCAATCTATCATAATCCTATCCCTTTCTACCCATAACCTAATCGTATTCTCTTATCAATCGATCGTGACCATATCGTTTTTATCAATCTCTCATATCCATACCACTTTGATACGTAACCTAATCTTAACGTTTCATGAACATATCTTACTTCTATCGTTACATTACATTTAGTGCATCGTTCTCGTACCGTAAGTATTATCATACAATTCACATATCATAACATATACATAACATATCATAAGCATATTGATTCACAAAGAATTCACACATATCAATATATATGACACGTGCAGAACCACGGGACACGTGTCAACATCAAATATAACTATGTCGATAGTAAGGTCACTTACCTGATTAGCTCAAGTCGTTGTCACAAATATATCTTTAATGAAAGTTCGATTTTGTCCTTTGAAATTCAAGCAAACCTATGTGAGCCCATGACATCAGTTTCAAATTTGAACTTCTATACAATTATTTCTCTAATTTACATTGGTTCATTTGTTAAACTTCATGCCAACATTAGAATATTTGCATCAATAAAGTCTTGGAATGTTTTTATATATATATAATTATATTTTTATTAAAATCTCATTTTCCATTGTTACGGTTTGGTTTGATTGAGTCCTTTTAAGTTACATTATTCGGTATTTCTTATCCTTTGAATTTAGTTTTAGTTTTTTTTTTTAATTTTATTAACGGAATCTTCACTTATTTTTTTTCTTTTCAGTATATTTATTCTGTTTTGCCTATTTAATTTTGTTCAAAATCTATTCCAAACTCTGAGATCCTTATTTCCAAATCTTTTCTTTTTTTTTTATCTGTGTTTTTTTTTCTTTACACTTTAATTAGGTTCACAGATTTGCTTGATTTAATATTACTGATTTATTATATAACTCATATAAATTATTGACATTTAATTTTTAACTAAAAACTAAACAATTGCAATGATTTAGTGAAGATGTAATTATTGACATTTAGTTTCTAATTAAAAACTAAATAATTGAAACTAAAAACTAAATAATTGCAATGATTTAGTGAAGATGTAACGTATAATTAGCTGTTATTTCTAAAAAAAATGTAATTAAGATAAAAGAGAAAAAGATTTAATATATACATCAGATCTCTTTTCAAGTAAATTTTCTTCTACATATTAATTTATAACTGGGTAAAGGCCATTTTCAATTTATAACTGTGATTTTTGTTAGAACTGGGTTGAAGAGAGATAATTGGGGAAAGGGATGAGAGGTTAGTGGAGAGAGAGAGAGGTGGAGAAGGGTTTTTATTTTTCTTTATTTATTTATTATTATTCTTTTTTAACGTAATCCTTTTCTCTATAATTATTTTTTTTGTTTATTTCTTTGTTTATTTTGTTTTTTTTTTTTTTTGTTCTTTTTTGCTATTACACTGTATATGAACACACTTCCCTTTTTACTTTTCATCTTTTAATCATCCTTAAGTCACAATCCTATACATTATTCACACATCATACTAGACAACGTGCATGCGTCTTACATTGTCATGCGTCTTACATGTTACTACAGAATAACATCATATTAAGTCATCTCATCTTCATGCATCTTACATTGTCATGTTATCATGCATCATCATCATGTCATTATCATACAACGTCATCATATAACATCATCATGTAACATCATATAACATTATATAACATCATCATATAACAGTTTCATCATCATACAACATAGTCACGTAATCTTATAATATAGTCACATCATCATATAATATAAAGCATAAATAACACGTGCAAGGGCCACTGGGCACGTATTGCCATACATAAGGCAAGTCTTCCGACCGAGTCGATAGTAAGGTCACTTACTTGGTTGGCCTTAGCCGACGTTTTTCCTAAATTCAAGTACTTTTGAATTCCTCCCCCAAAGTTGCTACAAGTATCATTGAAAATATGAACAGTTAGAAATATGAATTGTTAATGAAAAGAGATGGACGTTCTAATAGGAAACAATTTTCGACGATAATTGTAGCAACTTTGGGGGAGAAATTGGGTAAGCAAACTGGACCTAAAGGACGTCCAACCCCGATGTTCTAGAATAAGTTACTTTGGAGGACAACATTTTTATGTGGGGAAAATTTTTAACACCCGAACCTCGACGAGGTATTAAATACTTGATTTTTCCTATCGAGTCCAAACTTTCGAGATTTTATTGAGAGTCTTAAGAATTGAATTTCAAGATTTTGTAAAATATAAATGTGGAAAAGTCCCACAGACTAAAGAAATATAAAAAAGAAAAATGGTAAAAAATTTTTAAAATGGTGGAAGTCAATCCCGGAGGGTAATTTGGCTATTATGCTCTTCTTCCTAATTAGGCACCTGATAATCGAGGTTAGTGAAAGATAAAGAAAAGAAAAAAAAGGAAGAAAAACATAAAGAAAAAAAAGTAGAGAGATAAGAAAAAGTTATAGAGAGAGGGGGGAAAGTAACCGTTGTTCCAACAATGAGGAGTCCAATTCCGACCAAGCTTTGGATCATCCAAAACTGTCAAGAAACAAGGAAGATCGGAGGGTAAGTCCTTGAATATTTTTTTCTCGGATTTTCCTCAAATCCACAAGAAATTTTAGAAGTTAGGTTTTGAAATTTAAGTATGTTAATCTAGAGAGCGTTGAGCTCATAAACCTAGAAGGAAGTCATAGTTGATTTGGATTGGACATAGAAGTTCTTAAGTTCTTCAAAATCTGTGAATGTTAAGTTTTTGGCTGATTTTGGACTCTGTTGATAGGCTTATATTTAGAAAAAAATTACAAGAAAAAATTATTGCCATTATTGCACATAGATGAATATAAACTCTAGAACTCTCCTGAATTAAGAAGACGTGTGTTAGAAGATGGTAGGGACATGTGTCAAGTAAAGAAGAAGGTCACTACTCGCCAGAAAAGAGAACACGTGTCAGTCAAGCCATCGTTTGTAGAGGAAAAGCCAACAAAATTATCACGTCTGACAGGATTTGAAGGCCGAAGAATTGCTACCTTCACTGACGACTTGAGAACCTGTGCACGACCAAGACTGGCGGATCCAATTTGACACCCTAATCAGCGTCTGCTCTGTGTCGCGCTGAGAAAAAAAAAAACAAAGGAAACCACGTTCCTCTAGACTTGAACCCATGCACTCGATCTTGGATGGACCAATCCGCTTATGCCACATGGCTACACGAAAACGCACGTCCTACCCCCTTAAGCCGTTTATACCGGTGCGGAGGGGACTTTCAGATGCATGGCAGCTTGTGAGACTCCTTTTAAGCTTGATTTTACTCCCGTTTGAATTTTTTTGTCAAGGTTTTTATACCGACCTAAATTTCACTTGATTGAAGACCTATCAGCCAGCTTTCCAAGAAACTTGGGGCTCCCAACTAGTGGAAAAGTAAATTTCGAAGGGCACGCTTTGTCGTAGTAAGTAACTACCTGAACTTTAGGTAAGTAATACTTGTAGGGATCGCTAGGATAACCTAGCATGCGAGCATAATGTACCTTAGGTTATTAGAATATGTGTGATTAGAACATAGAATGATTTTTTTTTTTTTTTAATTATGACACGTATATTATAAAATTATGAAATCTCCCTTAGAACAAGAAAATTGAGAAGCATGCTTAATTTAATGTCTTCTACTATGGTATGATGGAGGAAGGGATATTTTGATTTGTGCTTCGGGCGATTGATAGATGTTATCTCCCTGTTGAGCTTGTTTGATTGTGTGTAGGAATATCTTCTTAATAAATAGTTGTTAATGGGTAGACATGCTCTACGTGTTAAAGACGGTCCATAGATATATTTTTCCTAGTAGAGCATGCATCAAGAACTCAGTTAAGATTAGGTTGCTATAACTAGTGCGGTTTACAGGAGACCAGATAAGAATACCAATAGGACATATCGAAATCATCATGGACGCGTGGGTAACCACGAGCAAGAAGGTGAAGGTATAACCGCGTGCCTTAGATGTGGCTACAAGTATAGAGGAGAGTGCTTGATGGGGACAAGAATATGTTTTAGATGTCTTCAGTCATGTCAAAAAACGGCTGATTGCACACACTGAAACCAGGATGCTAACCAGCCGGCGGGTAAAACCAAGGAGGATGAAGGCCCCTGCAGCTGGGCAGTCAAGGAGGCCGATGAGACCGAAGTGGCATTGAAAGGTACTCTTCTTACCTTATCTATTTTTGCGTTCATGTTGATCAATTCTAGTTGTATTTGAATACATGTATGATTAATGAACATGCTTATTAGGATTAGAACCTTCTACACAAACGTGAAGGGAATCAAACCTTGATAGCCAGTAACGACCACTTAGTATCTCAAAAAGGAGGAATGGACATAAAGGATGCCGAACCTCGATGTTTTAGGTAACCAACTTTAGAGGACGAAAGTTTTTAAGGGGAAAAAATTTATAATACTCAAGTCTCAACGAAGTATTAAATACCTTATTTTTCATATGGAGTCCAAAATTCTAAAATTTTATTGAGAGCATTGAATTTCAAGATTGTGTACCAAGAAAAAAATGCTTGGAAAAGTACCACCGACTCAAAAAAAGAAATGTCAAAGAAAATGGTGAAAAATTAGAAAAACAGACAAAGTCAACCCGGAAGGGGTAATTTGGTCATTTGGCCCTCCTTCCTAATTAGGTACCTGAAAAAGGAGGTTATTTAAACATAAAGAAAAGATAAAACAGAAAAGAAAGGAAAGGAAAAGAAAAGAAAGTAGAGAGAGGAGATAAAGTTCCAGAGAGAGAGGGAAGTAATCGTCGTTTGGCTACGAGGAGTCCGATTCCGACTGAGCTTCCTTCATGAAACCTTCGAAAAATCTGCAAGAGAAGTACTTTGAACCATTGGATAACACAAAACCATCAAGAAACGAGGAATATTCAAAGGTAAGTTCTTGAATTTTTATTCTCGAATTTTCCTCGGATCAACGAGAATTTTAGGAGTTAGGTTCTGATTGGAGATAGGAGTTTTGGCGTGCGTGAAGATCTATAAGTGTTAAACTTTTGGTTGATTTTTTACTCTATTATATCCGCCTATATTTAGAAATAAATTACGAAAAAAATAACTAAGTATAGATGAATATAAATTCTACAACTCTCTTGCACAAATCGTGTTAATCAAAGTTACGTAGGAAGAAATAAAAAATGTAAGAAAATTGAAAGATAATCGAGTTTTTGGAATTAGGAGCGGTGAGTAGGGAGAAGAACGTGCGTTAGACGATGGTAGGGACACGTGTCAGGCAAAGAAGAGGTCGCGCATTGTCGAAAGAGAGGACGCGTGTCAAGCCAACATTCACGAGAAATTAATCGATGAAAAAACTAAGTCGAACAGGATTCAAAGGCTGGTAGATCGTTAACCAAACCGACGGCCAGAGAACACGCGTGCCCCGAACAAGTAGTCTAACCCGACTTTGGATGTGCTACACATTAGCTTAAGAAAATTTAGGTTCCCAACATGCGCTTCAAGATTCGAACCCACGTACAGGACCTCGAACAGACTAATCGGCTCGCACCACGTGGCTGAACGAAAACACACATCCTACCCCGCTCAGGCGCGTCTGTACTCGTGCGTGGTGATACACATAGGAGGCGTCTCCAGCGCGTTTTGGTGTTTTGATGTGTGAGACTCTTTGAAACTTGATTTGACTTTCGTTTGACAATTTTTCCATCCAAGATTTGATACTGACCTAAATTTCACTTTATTTAGGACCTACCAGCGAGCTTTCAAGAAATTTCGGGCTCCCAACTAATGGAAAAACAATTTTCAAAAGGCACACGTCATCCCGGTCAATAATCATCTTGAATTTAGGACAAGCAAGATGCGAGCAAATTTACCTTAGGTGGTTAGAATAGGTGTATTTAGAATCTAGAATGAACAATTTGGGTAATTATGATATGTATATTATAAAATTACGAAATTATATTTAGTACAAGAGAATTGAGTGTACAGTCGGGTTAGGGTTGACACTCTGATCCAGTTAAATTGGTTCTTGATAAGAACTAGGGACTACGTAGGTAGTTAGCTCAAAGACATGGATCTTTATTGAGTGTAGAAACAAGCGAATCTGTAAACCAGTTTTAGTTGGACTAGGGACTACATAGGTAGGTGTTAAGATGAGAACCACTATTGAGTGTAGGAACGAGTCAATCTTAAACCGATCTTGGAAGAGATTAGGAACTATGCGAGAAAGTGGTTTAGTATGAACACTTATATTGAGTGTAGGAATTGTTCAAGGCCGACGTCGTGACGTCATAAACATGTCCCAAAGAGGAAAGATGATATGAGGATTAAATTGGAACTTTGAGACCTACACGATATCTTAGAGCACAGTAAAGAGTAAGCCTGAATTTCTTATAGACCAAAGGAAAGTCGTGGGAACCTAGTAGGAGAAGAAAGTGATGAGATTGAGTATATTTTTATACTCACCCATTTTTCCCTTTATTTTCCAGGTACCGGTAGTGAGTATATTTTTATACTCACCCCTTTTTCCCTTTATTTTCCAGGTACCGGTCAAGGTGGGGAGGTGCTCGGGAGCTTCACTGTCACTGAGAGGTATCAACCTGGGGTGTTAGTTAGTTGTATTCTTTTTAGGTATGCGGTGTTAGTTAGTTTTTCAAGTACTGGTCAAGGTGGGGAGGTGCTCGAGAGTTGCACTGTCACAGAGGGAAATCGACCCGAGGTCTCAGTTAGTTGTATTCTTTTTAGGCCCGGGGTGTTAGTCAGTTGTACTCCACCCAGGTGTCAGTTAGTTGTAATCTTTGTAGGGTTGACTTTGAATTAATTTTGATTTAACATTGGTTGGAGAGGGGAACCAAGCATTCGACCCCGGGTGTCAGTTAGTTGTATTATTTGTAAAGTTGATTTTGAATTCATTTGTATCTAACATTAGTTGGAGAGGGAAACCAAGCATTCGACCCCGAGTGTCAGTTAGTTGCATTCGACCCGAGAGTCAATTAGTTATATTATTTGTAGGGTTGATTTTGAATTCATTTGTATCTAACTTAGGTTGGGGAGGGGAACCAAGCATTCGACCCCGGGTGTCAGTTAGTTGTATTATTTGTAGGGTTGATTTTGAATTCATTTGTATCTAACATTAGTTGGGGAGGGGAACCAAACATTCGACCCTAGGTGTCAGTTAGTTGTATTATTTGTAGGGTTGATTTTGAATTCATTTGTATCTAACATTGGTTGGGACCTTGAGTGTCAGTTAGTTGTATTATTTGTAGGGTTGATTTTGAATTCATTTGTATCTAACATTTGTTGGGACCCCGAGTGTCAGTTAGTTGTATTCGAGACGGGAGTCAGTTAGTTGTATCATTTGTAGGGTTGATTTTTAATTCATTTGTATCTAACATTGGTTGGAGGGGGGAACCAAGCATTCAACCCTGAGTGTCAGTTAGTTTAATTATTTGTTGGGTTGATTTTGAATTCATTTGTATCTAACATTGGTTCGAGGGGGAACCAAGCATTCAACCCTGAATGTCAGTTAGTTTGATTATTTGTTGGGTTGATTTTGAATTCATTTGTATCTAACATTGGTTGGAGAGGGGAACGAAATATTCCTTATAATAAGAGTGTGAATACCTCTATGAGATTGTGAGGTAACATGCCAAAGCAGTGGTCTTGGCCAGTACAAAAAGAATGAACTTTTCTTTACTTTATGACATCAATTAGTGGTCTTGGCCAGTACAAAAAGAATGAACTTTTCTTTACTTTATGACATCAATTAGTGGTCTTGGCCAGATTTTGAATTCATTTGTATCTAACATTGGTTGGAGGGGGAACCAAGCATTCAACCCTGAGTGTCGGTTAGTTTGATTATTTGTTGGGTTGCTTTTGAATTCATTTGTATCTAACATTGGTTGGAGAGGGGAACGAAACATTCCTTATAATAAAGTGTGAATACCTCTATAAGATTGTGAGGTAACATGCCAAAGCGGTGGTCTTGGCCAGTACAAAAAGAATGAACTTTTCTTTACTTTATGACATCAATTAGTGGTCTTGGCCAGTACAAAAAAAATGAAATTTTTGTCACCGGAGAGATTCGAACTCTCACAAGGAAACCCCATCTTCTTAGTAGGCACACACCTTAACCACTTGACCAAAGCGACTTTCATTTAAAAAATGAATCTCGAAGAGGCATTAGTGACAACAAAGGTAGATGATTAATATGGAATCAATTAGAACTTCGAGACCTACACGGTAACTTAGAACGCAGTAAAGAATAAGCCTGGAACTTCCTATAGACCAAAGGAAAGTCCTGGAAACCTAGTAGAAGAAGGAAGCGATGAGAGCCTACAAGTAGGTTTGTTACTAAGTATATTTTTATACTTACCCTTTTCTTCTTTTCTAGTTCAGGTACTTTTCAAGGTGGGGAGATGCTCGGGAGCTCTACTATCACAGAGGGGTGTCGACTCGGAGTGTATGTTAGTTGTATTCGACGTGGGACATCAATTAGTTTTATAATTTTTGGGGTTCATTTTGAATTGTATTGTATCCCATGCCGTTTTTTTCTTTTGTAAATAACTTTGAATTTCGGACATAGGTGTTGTATGTCTTTTAAAACAAAATTTATTTTTTCGTCCTAGTTCGATTTGTCGAAACCTCTAAAATTTGGTCATGACAGATCCAACATTAGTTGGAGAGGGGAATGAAGCATTCCTTATAATAAGGGTGTGAATACCTCTATGAGATCGTGAGGTAACGGGCCAAAGCGGACAATGTCGTTTAGCGGTGGCCTTTGGCTAGTACAAAATAAATTAACTTTTTGTTTTGTTACATGCAAAAAAAAAATGAGCCATTTTACGAAATTTGTCTACCACAGTAAAAATACTATTTTACCCTGTGCGGTAAACCAAGAACAAAATCCATAGATATATAATTCCAAAAATTCAAGATTTTTCTTCAATAGAAATTCATGAAACACATAATAATCATCCACCGCTTTTTTTTTGCAAGACAAGATGCATAAATAATTCCAAAGTCTTGGTTATCTCTCTATAATTCTTTAATATGCTCAAATCCAAGATTTTTTGCTCTAAGAGAAGTAAAAAGATTTTACCTTCTAGAATGCATCAGCTACCACATTATCCTTACCTTGCTTATATTTGATGAAATACATAAATGTTTTAATAAACTCCACCCACTTTGCATGTCTACGGGCCAGTTTTCTTTGACCCTTAAGATATTTCAAGCTTTCATGATTAGAGTGGATCACAAATTCTCTAGGTCATAAGTAGTGTTGCAACACCGGTAATGTGCGAACTAAAGCAAACAATTCTTTATCATAGGTAGGATAGTTCAATGTTGCTCCATTTAGTTTTTCACTAAAATACATTAACAGTTTTCCATCTTGCATCAAAACAGCACCTATGTTCAAACTACTTGCATCACACTCAATTTTAAAAGTTTTATCAATGTTAGGCAAGACAACTAATGGTGCATTGGTTAATTTCTTCTTAAGTTGATTGAATGCATTCTCTTGCATATCTCCCCATTTAAAAATAACATTCTTTTTCACTAAGTCATTCATTGGTGTGTGCAGCTATGGTGCTAAAATCTTGAAGCTAGCTAACCAATGAAAACTACGAACTTCACTTGCATTTTTTTGTATTGGTCAATCATTGATTGCTTTAACATTATCTTCATCTACTTCTACTCCATTTTTACCAACTATGAAGCCAAGAAAGTTAACTTTTTCCATGCAAAAACTACACTTATTAAAATTAGCATAAAGTTTCTCTTTCCTAAGCATAATCAAAACTTACTTAACATGCTCCACATGTTCATGCATAGTCTTTGAATAAATTAAAATATCATCAAAATATACAACAACATGCTTTCGTAAATATTCTCTAAAAAAACATTGCCCTTTTAACTTCTCCAACATTGGTAGCACATGCCCTTGTAAAAGAGATTGAAGCATACTAGGTAAAGAAAAATTGTTATCGTTAGAGACTAAACATCCTTCGTTGTACATAAGTATAAAGATGGTTTTTTTATGAAAACATTGCCCTTCTAACCTCTCCAACTCTAGCCAAACAACTCACTTTCTTTCCTTTTTTTTCTTTTTCAATTTCATTATTATTTTCACCATTTTTTTCTCTCAATTCTTCTTCCTCGAACTCTTTCTTTTTTTTCTCCAACTTTAATTGATTAGCGAATACATTTGCAGAACTTAAAGATACAAGAGTGATTTTTCTACCATCTTTTATAAAAGAATACCTATTCAAATAACCATCATACATGATCTTCCTATCAACTTGCCAAGGTCGGCCAAGCAATATGTCTCCAGCATTGGTAGCACATCACAAGAAACTTCATCTTTATATTTTTCCAAACTAAAAGATATTAAAACTTGAGAAATTATATTCATTGTTTCACTTTCATTGAGCCATTAAAGCTTGTAAGGTTTATGATGGTATTGGGTTGGAATTTGCAACCTTTTGATCAGCATGGTACTTACTACATTCGTGCAACTTCCACTATCAATAACAAGACTATAAGGAGTCCATTTGACTAAACACCTTGTGTGAAATAGGTTGTCTCTTTGATCATCAACATCATTCTTCGTAGCTTGAGTTTTAAGAAGTCTTCTTTTAACAAGTGCCAAATGACTCCCTTCTTCCAATTCCTCCTCATTCTCTTGGATTTCTTCTTCAACTAGCTCATCTTTGTCACTTTCCTCACTACCTATGATAACTTGTCCATTCTTGATGATCATGACTCTCTTGTTAGGACAATCACGACTAATATGACCAATTCCTTGACATTTCTAACATTTGACATCTCTATTTCTTTCTCTAACCTCCTTGTATTCCTCCACTTTCTCTTTACCCTTGGATGTCATAGCTTTGTTCTTTTTTTCAAGCTCATACTTGACTCTAACCTTGAAATCTATACTTTCAATATTTGCATTTTTTTTTCCAAGTGTTGAAAGTAATAGACTTAGAAATATCATACCTCTTGGAGTTCTCCTTCTCCCGAGCTAGTTGCCCTTTGATTTTGACAGCAAGGTGTAACAATTCTTGCATATCAAAGTACACTTGCCTATCCACTTGATGAGCAAGTTTTCAGTTCATCCCACCAAGGAAACTAGCCTCCATCAATGCATCAATGCATGCTATATTCATAAGGGCCTCCACTTTTTTTGTAATATTCTTCCACACTTTTGGATCCCTGTTGTAGAATCTAGAGTTTTTGCTTGAGTACTCGAGAATAATGCTTAGGAATGTACCTTTTTCTCATTAATGTCCTTAATTCCTCCCACGTTTCAATTGGTTCTTCATAATTTCTCATCCACTCTAATTTCAAAGATGTCCACCATATAATTGCGTAATCACAAAATTCAGCCACAACAAGCTTCAATTTTCTTACTCACTGAAATTGTTGCAATCAAAACATGCTTAATTTTGCTCTCATACTGCAAATACTCCTCTAGATCAGATGTTCCATAAAAAGTTGGAATTTTAAGCTCCCCCCCACTCCTCTTTCTTCTCCTCTCTCGTATTGGTACTCCCTCTCAATTCTTTTTGGTGCTAAAATTTCTCTACCCCTTCTTATGACTCTTCCTCTCCCTCAACTGACATCTCTCCCTCCCCTATGACTATGTCCCGCTAAAAGGGTGACATTGTCATCTTCTTCATTTTCAACTTCTTCATTCAAGAGTACTTCCCATCCTTGAAGATTACCTAAGGCTATTTCAATTCACTCCATCTGGTTTGTCGATGTACTAATAACTTGATTCAAACGAGTAATGGTTTCGACCTGTGCTTCTCTCCACCAAGCTTCATTGATCTCCCCTCCATTTCCTCCGTCTTGGTTCATGATTGTACAAACAATTGTTAAATATGTTTAGGACCTCACACACACAACTCACTAATTTTACACTCAGGGACACTCGTGTTTATTACACACAAAGGTAGGCTATTTGGGAAAGTGACTAACTTATGATCAAGGTAGCCCAATATATGGATAAAACAATTCTGATAGTAGCAAGCTATTCAAAGAAATCAAGATAAATTAATTATGAAATAACAGCAAAATAAAAAACAAGAAATAAACAAACAAATAAGGCCACAAAAATATTTTTGGATGGAATTGCACACTGACAAAAAGAATTCAAAAGAGAATGGTCGTGAAGATTTGAGAACAATCTAACTTTTCTTTTTATAGAATATTAAAAAATTTAGAAGTTATCTTCAAGTCTAAATGATGGGAAAAAAGTATCAAACACAACGGTTCTAGATTTGGATGGAATAAGAAAAAATGTGAATCGAAGTTTATTTGATCTTCAATTAAACATGTAAATGGTCTAAAATAAATGATAAGGACGGTTTATAATCACAATCTTCAGAACAAATATGATAAGGATTTCATTTTTTGTTTTTATTTTTCATGATCTAAATATGATCTTTAAAAATAAAAGGAGAACAAGATCAAAAGATGATGAAGAATGATGGAAATGGCAAGAAAATAAATGGACAGATTTGAAGAAAAGAAAAACAATAGCATAAACGAATAAACGAAAGATAAAATCAATTCTAGAGTAGGCCACATAGATACAACCTAGGCTCTTATTTCGAATTAATAAGGCAACTCTAATCCTCAGCCCAACGATCCAAGCTTTTATTCAAGCAAGAACCCTTGAATCAAAGAAAGTTAAGCTTTGATACCGAATTGATAAGACAACTCTAATCCTCAGCCCAACGATCCAAGCTTTTATTGAAGCAAGAACCCTTAAATGATAGAAATTAACACCTCCTTATACAAAATTCAGACCAACCCAGAGATAAGGCTAAAATTAGATTACCTCTTACAATCAAATATGTAGAAGCAAGATTTAGAACCTTGTTTTAAATTGAGTCACTCCACAATTGAACTTGATCAAGGCTTGATTGAAGGGCTCGGATGCAATTATATGCTCCGCCAAGAAATTCTCAAACTTCAGGAAAGGCTGTCCGACCAAAAGGAAACGGCGCAACCAAACCTAGACGAAGATGATTTTCAAAGTTCCTTCGTTGGAGCCATCACCACTTCTCAATACCAAAAATGGTACGCTCTCGTTACCCTGAAAATTTATGATTTCAAAATAACGTTAAAGGCTCTCATAGATACAAGAGCCGATCAAAATTGCATTCAAGAAGGTCTAATACCTACAAAGTATTTTGAAAAAACTACTGAAGGCCTTAGAGGTGCAAACAACAACAGACTCAAAATTAAGTATAAATTATCAAAAGTCCATGTTTGTAATGATGGAATTTGCTTCGTAAATTTCTTCTTTCTAGTAAAGAACTTAGGACAAGAATTAATCCTAGGTACTCCTTTCATTACTCAATTATACCCTTTCAAAATAACTGAAAAGGGGTTAGAATCAAAAGCCTTAAGAAAGAAGATAAAATTTAATTTCCTTTCCCCCATAAGGATAAGTGAGATAAATAATCTTCAAAAGAATACCATTATTCAGTCCATAAATGTATTAAATTACAAAGAAAGGAAAATCTCTTTTCTGAAGGAAGAGATTTCATTCAAAAGAATAGAAGAACAACTTCAAAGTAAGGTTGTTCAGTCTAAAATCAAAACTTTACAAGACCAAATAGAGAGGGAAATCTGTTCTACTATCCCTAATGCCTTTTGGAATAGGAAGCAACACATAGTTAATCTTCCTTATATCAAAAACTTCGAGGAAAAAAATATTCCCACAAAGGCCCGACCTATTCAAATGAATAAAGAATTACTAACATTCTCCAAAGCAGAAATTAATGATCTTTTGCAGAAGGGTCTTATTAGGCCATCCAAGAGTCCCTAGTCATGCGCGGCTTTTTACGTCAACAACCAAGCATAGAAGGAACGTGGAGTCCCGCGACTGGTAATAAACTACAAACCCTTAAATAAGGTGATATGATAATCACTACAAGGGGAGTAAGATTCGGATTACCTTGTTGATCGAATATCTCAAGACAAGAATATTGTTTGAGATTCGAATCACTCCACAAGCAAGATCGATCATGTCTAGCTTGAATGATTCTTGCTGATCAAATATCTCAACGCAAGAACACTTGTTTGAGATTCGAATCACTCCACAAGCAAGATTGATCATGTCGAGCTTGAATGATTCTACATGCAACCTAAACTACATAGAATTGCAAAGAAATTTAGCCATTGGCTAAAGAAAGCACAAATGCTTCTTTTAATATATATTCCAAGTCTCCTTATAATTACAACATACATGGCTTTATATAGCCTCAAAAAGAAACCATTAAAGTGAGTTGTAACATTCATACTTTATGGCCATAATTAACAATTAGGTAATTGTAACCTAAAGTAAATAAAATGTCTTAAATTATATTAA